>CM031614.1:73934665-73957165 GCA_018398815.1 Conus ventricosus
AGCCCTTCCCCCTCCTCATACCCTTACTTTGTCTTCCCCTCCATGACAAATAGAAATGATGATTTGGGCAGCTGTCTTCCAGCGTATCCTCGGAATTGATGTAAAAGATGTTATGTAAAGGAAGAACACACTACATGGAGAGGAAGTTGAAACATGGGACCACGAGACCAGTACTTCTTCAGAGCTTACATTGCAAACCATTTTGGAGCTGAAAAAAACTGAATGTGGAGGTTTGTGAACGTTAATAAAGCACTAAATATGTGTCACAATTGGCAAAATCATCCATCTGGTGAACTACATATGTGTTTCCCCATCTCCAAAGCATCCATCTGGTGAACTAAATATGTGTCCCAATCTGCAAAATCATCCATCTGGTGTATGTCTAGAGGTCCAAATGTTCTAAAAATGAAAATGCCACTTAATGTGGTTTTGGTTCCTAAAGGAAGCACGGTTGTTAAATGTTCACGCTTTAACCTTTTTCGCAACAAGCCGCGAGAATGATCGAGGCCCCCCGACTTACTACTCGGCAATATGGGGCGAAAATACTCGTGGCAACCGATCGGTCACTCGGGACCCGCTGTGAGAATGATAGCGACGGTCTTCTAAAAATAATATATGTCTGCATTTCCCCGGGGAATGTTTAATCAGTGCTATCAGCATACAGATACAGTCCTTCATACGTCATACAATTACAGTTAGCAAGCTGCAAACAGTCGATTTCATTGGTTAATTTGAAGGAAAGCAACCAACCCTTGGCATCTTCAAGCACTGAATCAGTGCTCTTGTTCGAAGTATGTCATTTTCAACTCAATCAAACAACAACAAATAATGACTTTGACTTTTAAAATATTTATCATCAAGAAGATGGAAATACTTCTATTTCACTGTACGAAAATAAAGTCACTGTCGGGTTTTAGGCTTTTAAGGGGAAAAATTGATTAAAAATGGGGAAATGAAATGAGGTAGGGAACAGTAAACGATAAACAGTAAACAAGTGGGGTATGTTTTGCTCCCATAAGGAAACCCAACACAGAATAACCTTTATTCAAGACTGGCACAGCCTTTTAAAACTTGAATAAAGTCAGACAAAATACATAGACGAACAATCTAATAGTGGGGGAAAAACAAGCGCAGGCCAACAACTGAACTGTCTGGCAAAGATTTGGACTTGAGGGGAGAGGGGGTTTGAAGATGGAGAAACTGGGAAAATGAAATTAAAAAAAAAAAAGTTACAGATATGAAAACTCTTCACTAGCTGCATAAGGGAGCCATCGCAATCCCTTTTGAAGGCAGATATATTTGTATTGCTGCTCCGAGGCCTTTCGCCCGCTGGATCGGGACTCATCAGGGAGACACGGCTGGTGAGTCCCGATCCAGCGGGCGAAAGGCCTCGGAGCAGGCAATACAAAATATATCTGCCTTCAAAGGGATTGCGATGGTTCCCTTATGCAGCTAGTGAAGAGTTTTCATATCTATAACATTTTTTTTTTAATTTCATTTTCCCAGTTTCTCCATCTTCAAACTCCCCTCTCCCATCCCCTCAAATCCAAATCTTTGCCAGACAGTTCAGTTGTTGGCCTGCGCTTGTTTTCCCCCACTATTAGATTGTTCGTCTATGTATTTTGTCTGACTTTATTCAAGTTTACAAGGCTGTGCCAGTCTTGAATAAAGGTTACTCTGTGTTGGGTTTCCTTATGGAGCAAAACATACCCCACTTGTTTACTGATTAAAAATGGTCAAAATCAGGTGTCCTGAGGGAATCTCAGTGCTGTGACTGCAGTGTTAACTGGGCAATAGAGCAGAACGAGGGTCTGTGTTGACAGTGTTAACTGGGCACATAGAGCAGAATGAGGGTCTTTGTTGATAGTGTTAACTGGGCACATAGAGCAGAACAAGGGTCTTTGTTGATAGTGTTAACTGGGCACATAGAGCAGAACGAGGGTCTGTGTTGATAGTGTTAAAGGTGCAAGATCATTAACTGTGAGTCCATAGGAGTCAAATGTACTAAATGCCAATATCATAGGAGTCAAATTTACTAAATGCCAGTATCATAGGAGTCAAATTTATTAAATTTTTAAGGTACGAAAGGGAGGAAATGTTGATATCCTGCAGTGCAAAGTTCACAAATAGTGGATATATAGATGTAACACATCAATAGATGTTGAGGTCTGAGGTTCAAAATGGACTAATTATTGATGTCAAAAGATGAAAAAAGTACAAAACATTGATTTCTCGGGGTGTACTAACTGCATGTCAGTGTTAGAGGTGCCTTGGTAACAAACTGTTGGCATCTACAGGTGCAAAACGTTACTGAATGCAATGTCTAGGGCTGCAAAGCCCACAACATGTAGATATTGAAAATCACTGAGTGTTGAGGAGTGGAAAGCCAAATCTTTAGGATCTTGAGATGCATGGATCAATTAGAATATCCACCTGTAATAGTATTTGGATGTTGAGGAGTGGAAAGCGAAGTGATAGGATCTTGAGATGCATGAATCAATAGAATATCCAACTGTAAAACTATTTGGGTGTGAGGGTGGAAAGCGAAGTGTTAGGATCTTGAGATGCATGAATCAATAGGATATCCAACTGTAAAACTATTTGGGTGTTGAGGAGTGGAAAGCCAAATGTTAGGATCTTGTAAAACCACTTGGGAGTGAATGCATAGAGTGTTTAATCAAGGGACGTCATCATTTGTTCAAAGGTGATGGCAGCCAGTATAGCTTGTGTATCATAGTAGACATCGTTTTCGTTTTTATAAAGGAACGTCAAACGCCCACGCCTTAAAATTCGGTCTACATACCACACAAACAGAATGATCCATTTCCATGTGTGGTGGTATCTTTAGATATATCATAGTTTATATCAGGGAGAGGGGTGGAAGAAAGAGAAGCAGAAGTGGTAGAGGGATGTTATGGGGTGGAGGGAGAGGGAGAAGGAAGTGGGAATCTATCAAACAGAGAGAAATTATAATACTCCACGAGCACTAGCCACAGAGTGATTTGTTCTAGTCTTCACTGTCTTTTGTTGTTACAGCCAACTTCAGTGGACCTTGTTTTTATGCTATATCAGCAGAGAGCCGCCATCTGACAGTCTCTCGTTTCTCACCACTAAGTTCTTGTCCAGTCGTTTTCTACGCCGGAATGTCAATACTGATTATTGTGTTTAGCTCTATCCCTGTGCTCCGCACAGACTTCAGGGGCATGAGGTGCGGGCACTTCAAGAGACACCAGCCATTTGGTGGGGGAAAGGATTTGCTTGTCTGCCAAACAAACAAACTGCCGTCTGCACTCTGCAGGTCAGGACAGAAAGATGGTGAAGACATACAGCCATGCTTTTTTCAGTTGCTTGAAGATACTGGTTTAAGCCTTGAGACTGCACACACATGCTGCGTGTACTTCAGGTTTGTGGCTCGATGTTTGGACAAGCCCCTTGAAACAGAGGACGTGTTTTTTTTTTAAAATTCCTTTTTACAATGCAGTAGGCGTACCTGTGGACACATGTCTTTCACCATCATATCATTATAATGCACAAACATCATCCTAATGAATCAGTTAGGCTTTGTCGAACTGGACAAAAACTTGTAGTGAAAAATGGTTACATTGAATTATGTGATAGATAGTTAGTTTGAGGATCGAGAAAGAATCATACATAGAGAATGGTTTTTTAATCAGAAGAAAGTTTTCTTTGGTACTTCATTCATGGACCAGTGACCACCCTATGGACACAATTCAACTCAGCAAGCATAGATTTATTGACCCATTTTTTTTTGTAGAGAGGAAAAATTGAAACACAGTTCTACAGAATGTGATCCAGGTGCAGTGTTATGTCTCTGAAAGAGGCCCATTTTTTTTTTGTGTTGACTGCACAGCGGAAGTGGACATTACAGCATGCTCAGAAGGGACCATTGGGTCTAAAGTCAGAATTCAATAACAGCAGACCAAGGGAAATAGCTAGTAAAAGTAACTGATTCTGCAGAGAGAGAGAGAGGGAGTTGAGAGATGAGATGAAGAAGAGACGAGAGGGGAGAGAGAGCGTGGGGAGAGAGAGAGAGAAAGAGTGAGGAGAGAGGAGACAGAGAGAGAGAGAGGAGAGAGAGAGAAGAGGCGAGAGAGGAGAGACGAGAGGGAAGAGAGGAGACAGGGACAGAGAGAGAAGAGAGAGAGAGAGACCAGAGTCAAGGAGACAGAGAGAGAGAGAGACAGAGAGAGTACAGTGAGAGTGTTGAATGAACATTTCAGGATTCCCCTCCCACCCTCCCCCCCCGCCTGGCCCTCCATCCTCTGCCCTTCTCCACTCATCCACTCACTTAATCACAGTTCAAGTCCCACATTTCGATCCTGGGAGAAACTGATATCAGACCCTGTCTGCATCCTTTTATTGAATCAGGCAGATACGAACACGACGAGAGCAGCAACAGCTACTGACAATTTGATTCTTCAGTAGACAATTTCTGTGACGCCTCTTGGGCATAGAGGGAAAGACACGGTGGGCAGAGTAGGAAAGAGAAGGGTAGGGAGGGCTGGGAGGGGGTGGAATGAGAAGGGTAGGGAGGGGCAGGGGAGGAATGGAAGGGTTAGGGGAGGGCAGGGTGGGAATGAGAAGGGTAGGAGGGCAGTGGAGGAATGAGAAGGGTAGGGGAGTGGCAGGGTAGGTAATGTGAGAAGGGTAGGGGAGGCAGGCTGGGTATGGAATGAGAGGGTAGGTTGGGCTGGGTAGGAATGGAGAGGGTCGTGGTGGGGCAGAGGGGAGGAATGGGGAAAGGGTAGGGAGGCGGGGTGATTTGTGAAGGTAGGGAGGGACCAGGGGTGGAATGAGCGATAAGGGTTAGGGAGGGCAGGGGAGGAATGAGTAGGGTAAGGGCGGAGGACAGGGAGAGCAAATGTGATGGGTAGGAGGCTGAGGGCACCAAGGGTAGGAATGAGAAGGGTAGGGAGGGACCCCAGGGGAGGAATGAGAAGGGTTAGGGACGGTACGGGGCATGCATGAGAAGGGTAGGGAGGGAAGGGGAGGGAATGAGTAAGGGTAGGGGAGGGCAGGGGAGCAATGAGGAAGGGTAGGGAGGGCCAGAGGGAGGGAATGAGAAGGGGAGGGGAGGACAGGGGTGGAGGAATGATGAAGGGGAGTGGGAGGGCAGGGGCAGGAATGAGAAGGGTAGGGGAGGGCTGGGGAGGAATGAGAAGGGTGGGGGAGGGCAGGGAGAATGTGAAGGGTAGGGAGGACAGGGGATGGAGGACTGAGAAGGGTCGGGAGGGTACGAGCGGGAAGAGCAATGAGAGGGTTTAGGGAGGGACAGGGGAGAGGAATGAGAAGGGTAGGGGAGGGCAGGGAGCAATGAGAAGGGTAGGGAGGCAGGGGAGAATGGAGAGAAGGGGAGGGTGAGGACAGGGGGAAATAAAGGAATGAGAAGGGTTGGGAAGGGCAGGGAAGGATTGAGAAGGGTTGGGTGAGGGGCAGGGGAGGAATGAGAAGGGTAGGGGAGGGCAGGGGCGGGTTATGTGAAGGGTAGGTGAGGGCAGGGGAGGAATGTTGAAGTGTAGGGAGGAAGGGGAGGTGAGACTGGGTAGGGAGGGAGGGTACGGGGAGCAAGGAGAAGCGGTTAGGTGGACAGGGGAGGAAAGGGAATGAGAAGTGGTAGGGGCGAGCGGCAGGGGAGCAATGAGAATGGTAGGGAAAGGGCAGGGGAGGAATGAGAGAAAGGGGTAAGGAGGGAAGGGAGAATGATGGTAGGGTAGGGCATGGGCAGGGGAGCTATGAGATGGGTTAGGGAGGTCAGGGGAGGAATAGAGTTGGGTTGGGGAGGGGCAGGGGATGCAATGTGAGGGTAGGGAGGACAGGGGAGGAATGAGAAGGTGTGAGGTGGGCTGGGGAGCATTGAGAAGGGTAGGGGAGGGCCAGGGGAGGAATGAGAAGGGTAGGGGAGGGCAGGGGGAGCAATGAGAAGGGTAGGGCGAGGGCAGGGGTGGAATGGTGAAAGGTAGGTGTGAGGGCAGGGGAGAAGGAATGTGAAGGGTAGGGAGGACAGGGGAGGAATGTGAAGGCATGCTAGGGAGGGCAGGGGAGGAATGTGTGAAGGGTAGGGGAGGACAGGGGATGGAATGAGAAAGGGTTAGGGAGGGCAGTGGAGGATTGTGAAGGGTAGGGGGAGGGCAGGGGAGCAATGAGGATGGGTACGGGAAGACAGGGGAGGAATGTGAAAGGGTGCGGGGGAGGAGCAGGGGAGGAATGAGAAGGGTTGTCAGGGAGGGACAGGGGAGGAATGTGAAGGGTAGGAAGAGGTGGGGAGGATTGAGAAGGGTAGGGTAGGGGAGGACAGGGGAAGGAATGAGAAGGGTTGGGAAGGGCAGGGGAGCAATGAGAAGGTAGGGGAGGGCAGGGCGCGGAATGAGAAGGGTAGGGAATAAGGGCAGGGGTGCCAATTGAGGGATAGGGGTTTTAGGGGAGGGCAGGGAGGATATCGAGAAGGGTAGGGGGAGGGCACGGGGAGGAAGGAATGAGAGGGTTGGGTGAGGGCAGGGGGGAGGAAGGTGTGAAGGGTAGGGCGAGGCAGGGGAGGAATGAGAAGGTGTAGGGTGGGCATGGACGGAATGAGAATGGGTAGGGTAGGGGCAAGGTAGGGAATGATAAGGGTAGGGAGGGGCAGGGAGGAATGAGAAGGGTAGGGTGCGAGGACAGGGGGAGGATGAGAAGGGGGAGGGGGAGGGCAGGGGAGCGAATGAGAAGGGTAGGGAGGGACTGGGGAGGAATGAGAAGGTTGGGATAAGGGCAGGGGAGCAATGAGAAGGGTTAGGGGGGAGGGCAGGAGGAGAATGTGAAGAGTAGGGGAGGACAGGGGAGGAATGAGAAGGGTAGGGGAGAGGGCAGGGGAGGCAATGAGAAGGGTTGAAAGGGGGGGCCAGGGGAGAATGTGTAATGGGTTAGGGAGAGACATGGGAGGAATGAGAAGGGTTGGTGGGTACGGGGAAGCAATTCGAGAAGGGTTGGGGTGGTACAGGGAGGGGAGGAATAGAAGGGTAGGGGGAGGGCAGGGGCAGAAGGAGAAGGGACACGTGGGTAGGGAAGTGCAGTAAGGTAGGATTAGAGCACTGAAAGTAAGCAAGGAGGGAAGAAGAAGAAGGCAGGAAAGGTACGGTCAGGTAGAGCGGGCATATCAGAGCCGGACAGGGAGGGCGGAGGGTGGGAACTACAGGGCAGACGATGGCAATGAATGCACAGAGAAGGGAGGTCTGGGAGGGCAGGATACGTGCATGATGGGGAGAGAAGAGCATGATGGGTAGAGACCAGAGCTTGTGGGTTGAGTCGGAGTATGATGGGTAGAGGAGATAGTGCATGATGGGTAGAGACGGAGTATGGATGGGTAGAGATAGAGAATGATGGGGAGGAGACTAGTATGATGGGGAGAGATAAGAGCATGATGGGCAGAGACAGTGCATGATGGGTTTAGAGTCAGAGCATGATGGGTACGGAGGACAGAGCATGATTGGGTAGAGACAGAGCGCGTTGATGGGTGAGACAGAGTATGATGGGTGAGTCAGATCATGATGGGTTGGAGATGGAGAAGATGAGTTAGAGACAAACAGCATGATGGGTTAGAGATACAGCATGATGGGTAGAGATTCAAGCTTGATGGGTAGAGATTCGCAACATGAATGGGGTAGAGGACAGAGCATGTGGTAGAGACAGAGAATGATGGGTAGAGTCAGAGCATGATGGGTAGAGTACGAGGTTACAGCATGATGGCGTAGGTTACTGCATGATGGGTAGATGGACAGAGCATGTGGGTTAGAAGACCAGGTGCTGATGAGTTAGAGACTGAAGAGAACTAATAAAAGGGGCATTCGGGCTCCCCGTCTCACACCAGTTTCGACCGGGCGTCTCCAGTATGGCCCCTTTTTCTAGTTCTTCTATACAAAAAAATGCAAAACTCTTCGCATATAGCCCACATTACTGACATATCACCCATGGGTTAAATCTTGAGGACCCTATGGCGCCCTAGGGCCAATGCACGTTCAAGAGGATCACTGTCTCTACACTGATTCAGTGTTTTCTGAGTTTCAATGTTTCATGTTTGCTGCTTGAGTTTCCGACTCGTTCATTTTGAAGGGAAATAAAATCTACTATTGATTAAATGTAATTAATCCCAAGATTACGGCGATTAACAAAGTTCCAATATATGTAATATAGATCACAGCGTAGAGTCTCTATACGGACTTTGTTAAAACTGGGTCTGGTTAATCATACCATAAAATCTTGTTCAGAATCAATGGGAGCAAATTACTGACTAGTTTTTGTTCAAACTAAGTACCCGTTTGTCCAACGCTTTTCACATTCTTGACACCAGATGCGCTTCCATACCTTTATTGTTACTTTATATGCTTATGCAGGCCGTTCTGTTGAATCTGTTCTATGCTGATTCAGTTCAGAGGAACTGGGTTGTGGGTTTTCACCACATGCTGCCAAAGAATACAACCTTTCCTTTTTGGGCCATAATAGCTTGGTCAATCAAACTTGTTCATCAATAAGTTCAGGAAGGTTTAGGCCACCCTGTTTGCTGTATTGTAGATCATCGCTGGTTCATGTTTTTATTAATTATTAATTATTTGTTTTAAAAAAATGAGCACCGAAAAACTGTTGCCAAACCTTGTATACCTATTGTATGCTGTTATGGTGGTCTATGTGTTAGGTTACACAATGCTTGGTAAAAGCCTGTTAAACAATTAAACCAGCAGATTTGGCAAAATAGACTTTGAGGTTTTTTTATATTACGGCCAAAACTGATTGCTATTATTACCAGCTTCATTTGCTACGAAAGATTTTCTAGTTAAGCAAGGAATAATTCCAGAGAATCATAAATATGTAAAAAAAAATACATTATAAAATATGCTTCCTCCTCGTAATGATGATAGGTGGCGTGTGGTGAATGGCGCTTTGCTTTTAGCGGAAGTAATTTCGCTTTTAGGAAACTACGGGAAAGATTGACGACGAGCAGAACAAAAAGACATTACAAAGCTGTGGCTGCAAAATAGCCTGCCAGCACATAGATCGCTATGAAAAGCAGAGAATTGAGCCTTAGTTTGTATATCTAACATACTGAAAAAATGGGTCATGCAGCTTACAATTTAAAGATGTTGATTCAAGCAATAAAACGCGGTATTATCTCAGTAACGGGCTAAAAACCATATCCAGGACATTGCCACCTCCAAAAATTCAGCAACTTTTCTTCAACCATTCAGAAAAACAAAAGAAAATGCAATGAAATCGCGTTTATTGTCGTTGGTATGAACTGTCCGTGTATTTTGTTGCGCATAATATCTGCTGAATAAAAAAATGAATCATTATCTATTTTTTATTCACCATAGGATTTTGGAAGGAAAATCACAGCAATCAATAAAGCTAAGCCCAAGCAGCTGGTGGTAGTGAACAAACAGCAAAAGGTAATGGTTATTAAACAAGCGATTTGGACTAATTTATTTACCTGCGCCTTGACCGATACAGAGACCAATCTTTTCTAAACAACTCCCAAACGACACCCATCCAAATGGCGACTTCTATAGTACCCTATGATACGATTAGACGAAATAAAGATTTAGTAAGCACTCACGTCATTGACAAAGCTTCCTAGATACAAAGATGCAGAAACCATTAACACAAAACAGTGTGCCTCTGCTGTTGCTGTCGCTATACAACTGATATACCAACGAGGGCCTTTAAACTTACCTCGCATGATTCAAGTCGATGGATGGGAAAAGAATTTAAAGGCCAATGTGAATCAATTATTGTTGAAACATAGAGCTTGCATTTAAAAGGCCGGGCATTTCCGGGAGTTCATAGATCACAGGCTTAGTCGAAACTGTAACAAACAGTTAGCTGATAGACTTTTTTACTTACCTGTATCACAGGAGAGCTTATTGACAATTCTCGCCAACAACAAGAATGGGTTAGAAGACTGCCCTCAGTTATTGCGCGCAAAGAATAATGAAGAATTTTAAATGGGCTTTTAAAACCAGTACAAGCAATCAAAAGAAAAACAATAATGTTGCTGAGAATCCAGTACACCCAGCAAACTATTACCATTTGGTTTGAAGTAAGGTACCTTTATTTTACGGGGGAAGCAGAAGGGGACACTCGCATCAGGACAAACCAGATCCCCAGTTTGGAGTGTTGAACCGTTCGAACTTAAAAAAGAATTGTAAACGATGAATCCGCCCGTGTTTTATTTACGAGAAATGACACAACAAAACAACCAGCTCCTCAAAGATCTTTTGTGATAGATGAACTGCAGATATTCCGCCAGACACAGTTCCGCTTTTAATTATTTTACGGTTCTATATGTACATTTGATAGAAAACTATGGGATTAACAAAACACACGTTTTGTGTTTGTTCTACTCTATTCTTCTTTGTTCAACCGTTGTGTGATCTCATGTAGATTAGATCGCTGTTGATTTTTACGTTGTCATGATGAAAAGTCTTATTGCAAAAACAATGCTTCTTTGTAGTTTTCATGCGATATGTTTGACTGCACAACACTGCGAGATATTCCTTTTGCTTTCTTAATGGTTATCTCCTGGCTCGAAATACTGTTCATTTTGACTTAAACCCCATAATACTCCTTGATCACCTTTCCTGAATTACATGCATCCTTCATCTTTCCTAAAACCTTCTTGTTAGTAATTGAATGCAAAAGGCGAATCTTAGGGTAATTCGGATGTGTCGTACCATCCAGAATGCCCTTTAGCTACTTCTAATTCCATGTCTTTATAGATGTCTTCAGTAGGGATATTTCTATAAACAAAACTATCTGCTATCTGTGTGTAAAGTATTGGATCTGGTATACGAGGGTTTTAATAGTAGTCATTAAAAGAAACTCTAGCATTATATAAGCTTTTGATAATTCTAAAAAACTAGTAAACCCAATATTAATACAGGTTAGTTCAAATTTGACTTCTTTTTTTTCATCATTATTGCCATAAAAGCTGTTCATGAATATCTTCTGAAGTCCTGGATAATTAGGTTTTGATCGTCAGTAGAAGAATTGCTTCGTTTCTCTACTGGTGACAATCTGTACATCTTTGCGCCTTGTCGCGGTTCTCCTTGTCTTTCGAAACAGCTGTTATGTTGGTCATCAAGCTTGAAAAAGTCTTTTTCTGATGCATCGGTGAGATTTTGTTCTAAGATCAGTGTTCTTAATGTTGTATGGTTTCATGAACTGTTCGTGATCAAAAGCATTTATTCGATGAACAGCTGTCAACTTCAACAGTTGTCTTAATTAATATTGTAGAAGTCTGTTATGACAGACATAATTTTTCTTTTGCCCCGAGTTTAGGCACACAGTTTAGGGGCGGCTCTCTTGGATCATCTTTAGGCTTTCTGCGGCTTTTGGATAGTCATTATGCAGGTCATGGAGTTCATGAGGAGATATTCTAAGTCAACTTCTAGTATTTATCCAGCGGTTGACCGGCGTCAAACTGCCCAACAAATTTAATGCTTTTGAATATTTTTCGGGGTTGTTCTTCTGTGTACATCTTGAGTTACGTAGTTGGAAAGTGATTGCGCCATAGCCCATCCATACAGATTGGTTTGCATCTAAATAAATGAGATAGTTGACACTATTACTTGGGATCATAGTCGCCAAGCTATTTGTTGTTGGTTGCCTTTTCAGATGATGCGAAGCCATACTTATTCCTCCACGCAAAATACGGTTTTTCAATCATCTGAATCTTTGGTAGGTCAGGGACAATAATTCCAATCTGTACTCCAGTATATTTAAGATAAGCGTACCTACCATCCCGGGTCGCAGATATGTAAATGCGCGGGATCCTGGCTATAATGTTTCATGCAGGTATTTCTATTATTTTCAAAGACGTCCGCCAACAACATGTATAGGCCATCCATCAAGGATGATTCATGATTGTCCCCCATCGTTTTAATCTCTATAATTTTTCACGCATCTTGAGCACTGCTGGTAATCAAAATCACTGATGTCTTTCCTCTAAGACTAGAAAAGAAAGCCGCATTTAGGAGGAAGGGTCGTCTTACGTCAAACCTTTCCCATACTGTTATGTATTCTTAAGGGTAAACGCCCTTTATAAAAGCGTCTGGGTCAAAATATTTCTTCCGTTATTGGCAGGACTTTAAGGACATAGCAGCGACTTAACCGAACCCATCATGTGCTGCATAGACGTCATAAAAGACTGTTTATTTGAAAGTGAAACCCACATGTAATTTTCTGATGACTGTGCAATGCATGTTACCCTGAATAGTAGTCGTTTACTGCTTTCATTATAAGATGAGAGTCGTAACCCCATTCGCATCGTTGTTGGAAAGATTACAGGCAGCTTCCATGTCTTTGGTTCAAACTTTAAGTTGAAGATTGCAGTTGTTGTGCGCTGCTCCTCTGAATTCACTTCTAATGTGATCTGGTCTTTACTGTTGGATGCGCTGCGTCTGATGAGAGGCCCGAAAACCGCAAATCCTTCATTGTGTGGCTGAGTCTTTACTGTTGTTGATCTTCGGCGTCATCTTGATTTCAGTTACATTTCTGTTATGAGAACAGTCATTACGCATGCTGCAATGCGCTGTAAAATTCTTTCTAGCCCGGCATTTGGTCCTATATTTATTTTCTGGTTGTCGAAAATGAGCGCCATTCCGACCTGACAATGATTAAATGCATAGGAACTAATACTGATGATTAATCATTAAGTCTGTTTTTCGAAGTGTTTGTGGCCGCTGGCCCTTACTAAGGAAAATCAAGCGTTTGAAGTCTCGTTAACAATGTATGGAGAATTTTGCAGTTTTTTCTGTTTTCACAAAAACTAACTTTTTCTACCTTCTGGGGCCGTTCGTAATTAATTCTGTATTGACAATCAACTGGCGATACAAGTTTCTTATGTTCGAGTGCAGCTTTATTCACGGATGGAATTCATTGTTAACATTTTCTAATGTATTCTTGTTTGCTATTGTTTTTTGTAGTATATGCTACTGTCTACTCATTGTGCGTTATCAAGGCGTAATGTGGTAGCCGGTTGTGAAAAACTTCAGAAGTAAGTCGACATGATTTTTGTTTGCTCGACAATCGTGGACTGTTCTTGGACCACTCTGAATGAGGCCATCCAAATTATTTGTTTTTCCTCATTGCCCATGGTATACCATTATCAGCGTTTTGGTTTGTTTTGTTCTTCAAAATGATTCAATGGTTCCCACGATAACGAGAGGATTTTCCAACTAAAAGTTAAGGATCATTGATGTAAGGGTGATAGATTTAAAACACTCTCTCTGCGTTGTTTGCGGGCGTGATGCAAGCCATTGCGAGAATCACACCACATGTAACATTTGTTGTCGTCTGTATTCTTTATGTTTATAACTGCTCTTTTGCTACTAATGCTGGAGGTAGTGGAATGTAAGACATGCCTACAATCGGTGGTGTATTTTAGACTGTGTAATCGGATCTCTTGGTCTTCGCCCTTCTGAACCAACCAGTGCCTCCTCATTTTGGCTTCTGCAGCAGGCCTCTTCAAAACTGTTGTAAAGCAGTTGTCTGCCCAACAGGAGTGTTAAGTCATTAGAGGAAAGAATTGTCTGTTGTTTAGTTGAGACCTGAATTATAGATTTTTTCATTTATTGTTATATAGTCGATTAATACAGCTAACATTACTTTATAACTGGAGGGGTCAATTGTTTAGTTTACCCGGAGGAAACTTGAGAAATAGCATGAGCTACACTTGCCCGTACGCTTGCTGGATCAATGACTTCTAATTCCATATCATTCAGTGCTCTTGAATAAATCTTCTTGCATTGCTTCAAAACAATTCGTCTGGACTTAATATATTTTATCCATGCTGAGTTTCGTTTCTAACTCAACATAATTATTTAAATCAAAAAAAATACTTAATCAATTTCGATGGCTTTTGCGCTTGGACTCGCTAAACTAAAGTATAAACACCCCTTTGGGCGTTGTTATAATGTGAGCTGTTTAGAACAGGTTTAATCGTTTCGTTACTTTTTTTTAAGATTCCTTTTTTTATCCTGCTCGTGGGTCTGGCAGTTGAGAAAAACTTGTCCTCGCCTTTCTTTGAAGATCAAAACTTTTGTCTTTGTAGTCATCAAAAATCGGCCTGTAAACGATTTTAAATTCTTCCTCGTGATGTTTGAGTCAGCTAGTGCTTTATTTATAATAGCTTGAAGGAACTATGTTTTGCTGTTATTAGTTGAACAGGCTCGTGTGCTTTTGGAGTTTAGTTTTTATTTTTTTGCTAGCAGCACCTACCAAGCTAATGAACACAGGCCGAGAAGCTAAGAGACAACCCGCCTTAGAGGTTAAGCTGCGGGTACGCCTATGCCCGTGCTAGAGACAACACTCGTTCCTGCTGATGGGCGCTTATAGTTGATGCTCCAGTATTAACATAAGTAACAGCATTAAAGGCAGCAGAATCTTCGTTTGGTTTTGCTGTATTTTGATAGGTCCATCGCATCTAGTTTTTGTAGCATTTGTGTAATGTTGGTTAATCTAAAGGTTTTTTTTGCCGAGGGGTTTCCTACTATCTCTTCTCTTGGCGACTCTGGCGCTGTTAGGCACATTTGGATAAACTTGAACCAGACATGCTTCTATTTAAAACATGAAAATTTAATTCTAGTATTCTATTTGGTCTTTAATCTTTCTTTGGTAATATTAGCTGTGTATCATAATAAAACAAATGTACATTAAGTGGTTTATCGGCTTCTTTTTCTTTCTCAATTTGAATGTTTACGTCTTTAACCGTTTCTCCCACTTCCAGCAACTGATATTATCATTGTTGACCTTAGGCAATCCATAAACCGTATTTTGATGTTAAATAATCGTCAAGCATAAACACTGTGAAGGTGTTGATTCTTTAGATCGCAAGGTCCTGCTGTTGGACTTATACCCTCCCACCCCCAAAACAATTTTCTTGTATTCGTCAAATTGATGATAAGGTCTTAGTCCGATAGCTTAGATTTGTGGTTAGGGACTGCCTCCAATTGTACATTGCACTTTCGTTATTTTTGGATCATAAAAAACTTTCACTTGCTCTTGCGTTTGGTTCTTCATTTTCACACAGCAATAAAATACCTTTAAGACGATTTCCATAGTGACCAATAAGATTAAAATTCCATTAGCGTCTGCCCTGCTTTTGGATTTGTCTGAATGATGACGCCGTTTTCGTTAATATATTACTAATCGTGACTCTATTGTTGCTCATTCAGCCTTGCTAAATTAGTGTGGTAACAAACATCAACACTATTCGAGATGTCAGAAAGGCTGTACTTTGCTTCGGTGTCTGTTGATCTGATAACAGTTTGTAGTCATTAAAAGTTAGTTCGTTATGACAATCTATCTTTTAATGCCACTTTGTTGTTAAGTCTGGGGCATGCCGCTGTTTAACAACTCAAAATCTAGGGGAATGGAAAAAGCGATTTCCAAACGCATTAACTTATAGCTAAAGCCTTTTTGCTGCTTTTTGCACCTGAGGCGAGGTCGGCGGCCTATTCTAGTTTTAGGTGCTTCTTCATTGCCGATCCTTTGAAACGCAAGATCTGCCCCTTTCTTTGTCGCGGTTAGGCCATAGATCAGAATAGGTTAAAAATATGTCTGCATTGTGTAAAGAAAAGGGAAAATACTTCTTTCCCCTCAAGTTTTATAAGAAATTTTCTTAACGATTGCCCGTCCCAAATTTTGGAAACAAACTGTTTTGGTTGGGTCTGTGTTGAAGCGAGTTCTATTTGAAGTAAGCCGTTGCAGAGCCCGGCACAATCAAATCATCCGCTCTAGGTCTGGTAAATTTAACAGTAATGAATTTGATCTGCATCAATTGTAGTTGGATTATTTGGCAACAGTAAGATTCGTTTTTCCCTTCACGCCAGCGGGTTCTTTCAGCTTTTCTTTGGCGTCATGAATCGAAGCCAATATTCGGTTGACATTTTTATAAAACTAATTAAAGGTAATTATTTTAAACATACATGGCGGGAATTGACTTTGGTGATTATAATATTGATCCATGTAGTACGCCAACATGGATGAAAGAACCTCCTTTGACACAGCAACGCTCGGAGATATATTTGGAGGATGAAAATAGCTGAAGGGAGCAAAGGCGTGAATTAACAGAAAGTAATAGTCAGATCCATTTATACCAAAGTTTAGAACTAGAACCTCCTGAAACTATATACCCTGAGGATTTTGAACTAAAAAGATAACATTTGTATTTTGAGAAACGAAAAAGGCGAACGTGTTCGCTTACGTATAAACTAAACTCATCAAGTTTGTAGCTGGTACAATTATTCAAAGCTTAGTTGCGAGCGAGCGGGGTTCGCCTTGGCTTTTTACTAAACCAAAAATATAGATGTGGAAGCAGTTGCTTTAACTTCAAACACATACACAAAAACTCCCAACAGAAACCCCAAAATATTGAACTTCAAGAGATTTAGGCCAAACACAGTAGACAAAACAATAAAATACATAGATGAAATCACTTTTTTTTTGAATAAGAAGAAGAAACTGCATTAAAAACTATAGATGGTCCGCCGCCGCTACAAAGAATAAACAGCCATTAATACTGATTTAATAAATAACCAGAGATGAATTAAAAAAATATTTAGTAGAACTGGATGAACTAATGAGCATATAGAATAAAATGAGAAAAAAAAACTTCGCAGAGGCTGACGATGCCAACTTACCCCCCCCCACCCCCCCTGGGCAGCGAATGTTTAAAGAAAGGAAAAATAAAACAAAGTCTTAAAGAGCTTAGTATACAAAGATCGCAATAATTCAAGACGTTGTCTAATACCCAAGACAATTCCGAACTCAAGTGAGCAGATTAAGAGAAACTATCCGAAGAATTGTATATGAAAACACCAACGCTAGCAGACCGAATAAGAACTCTGTTTAGAGAGCAGGGTTTCACATTAGCAAGCGTTATAATCGGCTTAGGATTTGCAATAAGTACGTTGGTGTGAGGGCTATTACGGGCGGTGGTGGAGGGCACAAAGTTCAGTTGCCTCCATCACCAGCGCTCCTGATAAATCATGGGTTATTAAAGATACACTAGCTTTGATTCATCTTGCGAGTTTATTTAAAAAATTAGCTGGTTAAAAGCTTTGTCTCTTTCCAGGTATTATTTGGAAGTATTGTTAGGCTGGCCTTTTGTTATACTGCAGGCAAAGTAGTTGGCTTTTTGCCGAGCTTATGGGCTTTAGTTCTCTTAATAGTTGGGTTACTATTTAGTCAGATAAAGACCAAGTTATTCATTAGACAGTAATCCAAATACAGCGCTGTCGTTTTCATATTCTTGGTCATCGCGAACAAAAGTCCCACGTCTTCAACAGTCTTTGGGCTTTTGAAACATCGGGGATTGGATGACTTATTTCTTGGGTGTTTTTTTTTATTGTTTGTAATATTAATGGATCAGTATTTTATCGTTTTCCCACCTTCTGTTCATTACCTGCTACAAGGATTTCATTTGTTGTAGTTTTATTAGTGTTTCCTACCTGGAGTCTGAGGTCCTGATTGTGCAGCATGTATAAACCAGTCGCCAACTGCAAGTCTACTTTCGATCTTGCGTATTGTAAATCATTTTGGTAACTTTTATTACTTGAAGGTAAATCAACTGTAGAAATTAATGGCGTCCTCTAAATTTGCCAAAGTACTATTTTTTTGTGATCCAAACCAGTAGAAGATCAGTTATGCTCGATCTCGCTTGTGCTACGGCGTACCTAGCTAACACACATAAACGTAAGTACGAATAGAGTCGTTTATTCGTTCTATCCCGCTTTAGTTTATGCCTCCTGATAGTCTAAGATAAATGTTGTCCATGTGTTTTTTGCTCTGCTATTTGGTCCCAAGGTGAACACCTGTGACTGTAGAGAAAGATGTCGTAAGGAGGATTCCAGTCAATAGTTATATTTCTTTAGTGCACGCCCCCTTTATAAGGGGTGCCTTAGCCATGATTAGATGCGACTTTTGTCTAAAGGCTGTCTGAACATTAATATTGAATTCGTTGCACAGATTCTTTCAAAAGCCTTATGTCTATTCTCCGTTGATGAATGGATTAAAAACGTTTTTTGTCAGTCGGTAAATGGCGCGCGCAGTTCAGTCAAAATAACGCCTGAAGGTTGTAATATAAAAAATGAAATATGTACATGAACCCACCAAAGGATCAGGATGATTTAAATGATTAGCATACGATAACTCCACACCCTGTTGTGCACAAACACAGCAAAGTTTAACTGGTTCTGATAAAACGCACGGAAATGACTCCTAAACACACTTTTTGCATTTGTAGTCTTTTTTAATAGGGGGGTTTTATGATATCTGCTTAATGGAGTACTCACCTTTTTATGAAAAAGTGACAGTCTGCGTCTCAGCATGTCAAGGTTTTCAGTTTGCTATATTCTCTAATGATTTATAGTGCGGTCCCAACAGAATATTTTGCATAAGTTATTTAAAAACGCGACTCATTTCTTATTTTCGTTTTAAAAAATGTTTGTAACAATAAACTACTCATGACAAGTCCTTCGTTTTTAAACATGCTCATTGATAAACGATGTGCGGAACCAAAATGGTCGTCTCTCATGAAATATTTTTACATAACGTCGTAGGGTTTAATATAGGCGAAACCTAGGAACAATTATCAGGTTATTAAAAGGTGTAGCACAAAGCTATACCAGTTAACAATACCGGATGGTTATACCGGGTTTTGCTCACTAAAAAGAAGGCAATGAGTAAAACTTCGGCAATAACTCTCAAAATGTAACAATGCAAATCTAAAAAACATATTAAACATTCAATCATGATGCAGCGATTAACTTATTCTGATAAAGAGCTAGCATAAAATGTTAGGCTTTGAAGCTGTCACTCAGGACACTAAAAGATTTGTTGTTACACCAGACATAACTACTTATGTGGGGAAAGTCCGCTCGATCTTGCAATTTACATTCATTACTCCTATGTCATTTGGACGAGTTGAGCACTGATGAAAACTTATATGATTGGAAGGCTCCTAATCTGTTTTTAAGTGCTCTTCAGTCAGGGAAATGTGCTTTTGCGATATGAAATTATACAATTCTCTAATTTTACAGTTTAAAAATTAGCTTGTGGAAGGTGGTTCATTTCGTATAAAAATCACAGACGACCGAAACAGGAAAAAGTCGTGAAATGTGATAACCTGCACATTGTTTTAGAAATAAAATAATAAGTGTACTAAAATTGTCGGCCAGGGGCCAGATGACGCGGGAGTTACATTGGGCAGTAAGGTGTTTAACCTTAGAATTAAAAGAACCTTGCAGAACGTGCAGACTTTGAACAGAATGGTGAGATAGGCGCTTTGTATGGTTTTTGAGTACACTAATGACGGTGAGTATAACACGCAAAGAGGTTGGGCGGTCAAGCAAAAAGTTTTCATAAACTAGAACAAACTGCGCAGCTAGAAGAAATAAATGTTGGCCAGTATGAATATAAAATAGTTCGAAAAACCTGACCTCAAATGGCATTTAGAACCAGATTTAGAATGGGGAAATAAATTTGATTTCATAAGACCATTTATTTACATTTTTTAGCGTCAAAATAGTTTCAGAAAAGCATTAAAACTACTGGCCATTTACCTGTAAGTTTATGCGGACGACAATAGTCGGAATAGAGTATTGAAATATCACGTATGAGAAAAAACAGTACATCCTCCACAGAAAAGAAACGGTTTTAAAGAAAGCTTCTAACAAAATTACAGTTCTGTTCTGAGCAGGAAATTAGGAGGACACGTTCACAATGATATTTGATATTTCTGTCTTTAAAGATGTGGAGAGGGATGGGGTTGTGGCGTTGTGATGACCTTATAATAGGAATATATTAGCTGGCAAAATTAGACGTTTAAACGCCTTAAAGTTACCATCGTCGTCTTCACAATGGGGAGGATATAAGATCATAACAACAAGAAACATAATTAATGTTGGCTTAAATAGAAACAATCTTACAGAACTGAATTGGATTAATCTTACACATTTAGGCCTCATAGGGTTTTATTATACTGAACAAGTTTTGACGGAGAGTATGATAAAAATAATAACTGGATTAGATTAAATTCTGTTATAAAACTATGGAGCAGTTAAACTTTATGACAAAAACCCCTCATTGTTCATTAATTTGTGGACAAACTGGTTGTGGAAAAAACAATATTTATCCTCAACATGTTACAAACAGTTTATCGTTATAATTTTGATCATATTGTAATTTTCTGTCCAACACTTAAATGGAACAAAGCATATCATGATAGAAGGTTTATATGGTCTGATGATAACATATTTTTAGTTAATCCTAGCAATAAACTGAGTGAGTGTCTAGAACGCTTTTTTATATTGTTTGAAGGAACGCAGACACTATTTATTATAGATGACTGTTCAGCAGAAAGAGACATCGTTAAAAAGAGAAACACTTTGTCGAAACTAGCCTTTAGTGGAAGACATGCTGGGATAAGTGTGTGGATTTTATGTCAAAAATATAACTCAGTTTTAAAAGACTTTAGAGAACAGTTAAAGACTGTAGTGTTATTTCACATGAAAGACAGAGATGCATTTGATGAATGTTTGCGTGAAAATGATGTTATTGAGAATGATCAAGAAAAACACAGGATTAAACAAAAACTAAAATCTGAAAAGTTTAGTAAATTAGTATTAAAAACGGATAATCCTACACAGTATGTTTGTTTGTAGATAATCGTTTATTTTTTGGTTATTGAAGTCTTGCTTGTCAGAGAACTATAAAAGGGCATTCTGGAGTCGCCCGGTCGAAACTGGTTGAGACCGGGGGAGCCAGAATGCCCCTTTTATAGTTCTCTACAGAGCATGATGGGTAGAGACAGAGCATGATGGATAGAGACAGAGCATGATGGGCAGAGACAGTGCATGATGGTTAGAGATACAGCATGATGGGTACAGATACAGCATGATGAGTAGAGATACAGCATAATGGGTAGAGATACAGCATAATGGTGAGAGAGAGCATGATGGGTAGAGACAGAGCATGATGGGTACAGACAGAGCATGATGGATAGAGACAGAGCATGATGGGTAGAGACAGAGCATGATGGATAGAGACAGAGCATGATGGGAAGAGGAGAACAGAGATAGTGGGGCGGGAGGTAAGGCCCCGTCAAGGACAGCAGGTCGCCATCCTCATCATAATCATCATTATTACTATCATGGGGGTCACACACGCACACACACAAACACAATTTTCCACAGCTAATATAAGATTCCCTAAGCAGACATTCCATAGACAAACCATCACCTCTCACCTTTTTGCCTGAGTATTTCAGATTCCCCCCTCCCTCCTCACTCTCTCCTCATCAACAAAGAGCTCTCTACGATCTCCCCTGGAGTATATTTTTTTTTCTGGAACCCCTTCCACAACGGACATTGGACAGAGAGAGAGAAAGGCTGAGTCATGCTGCCCAATGGACGGTGAATCAATATCACCATAACTTACGCATCGACACCAGGCTCTCCCAGAGGCACTCGTCTGTCACTAAAGGACAGGAGAAGAGCTGTGTGGCTGAAAATCCTCTTCCAGTTCCGTCAGGGAAATACTGCCATCAACAATCTGCACAAACTACCCAACAAGACAGAGGAGACAAGGCACACAGGGAAACACAACTTCTCCTTGCCAGTGTGACGAACTATACGAACTTCCGTGTTCCCAGATCAATATACAAATAGAGCCGTCCCCCATCTAAAGTGATTTAGTAATGGGAGCGAGATGTTACTGCCATTCCTGCAAAAGTGGTGATAAGCAGCGGGGTCTGCATCCATTTTGGACAATGTTTTCACTTTAATAAAGAAAAGACATACAGAAATCTCTTGTAGGACAACAAGTTATTGAATGAAAACACGCTCCTTACCATTACATAAAGCTGAGCTTTAGCTATGACACTTTGTGTGTGTGTGTGTGTGTGTGTGTGTGTGTGTGTGTGTGTGGTGTGTGTGTGTGTGTGTGTGTGTGTGTGTGTGTGTGTGTGTGTGTGTGTGTTGAGAGAGAGAGAGAGAGAGAGAGAGAGGAGAGAGAGAGAGAGAGAGAGAGAGAGAGAAGAGAGAGAAGAGAGAAAGAGAGAGAGAGAGGTAGGGGCAGAAAAGTAGAGGAAGAGGACATCGCGAAGAAAGTGGGTAGTCTTTTTAAACTGACAAGTTAGAACACCCTGCAGAGTCCAGCTACAGAGTGGTTTGTTCCGTTATTTGTTGACGGTTTGGAGTCCATCAAGCTGCCAGGCGGCTTTGCGTTTATCTTTTGTAAGCAGAGACCAGACTGATGGTCTCTCTTTTCTTACCTCCATGTTCTCGTCCTTTTTGGGGCTATCCTAACCGGCAGCTCTGATTTATTGGGTTAGCTCTTGCCCTGTACTCCGGCAGGACTTCGGTGGCATCAGACTTGGTAGACTGAACAGACAACAACCAGTTGGTCTGGAGAAAAACAGATTTGCTTGTCCGTCAAACAAAGAGACAGCGG
>CM031614.1:73960144-73977644 GCA_018398815.1 Conus ventricosus
GGCTCGAGGGCCTGTGCAATTCCTCATCTCGAACCAAACAGCGTGGATGTCCTTGCACCTGTGGTTTAAATCCGGGCCTTGGTCTTCCCGACGTCTTATCTGGGGATGCAGTGCGCTGCTGCTCATTCAGACTTGAGTCTTCACACATCCCTCTTTTGTTTGTGGTTTTCATGCACGGGTGGTAGCGAAAACGCTTTCCACTGACACATGGATATTCCAATTGGTCCATGTTCAATAGTCCGTTTGGATTTGCAGTGTGATTGGTTGAGCAACCGATGGATTCATCATTCTCTCCCCTTTCGGTGAATCCTGGGAGCATCTTTTCTTTTAGTTTTCGTAGCACATATTAAGGCAAAGTGGGGGAGCCTGGCCACTGAAGCCCTTGGTTCTGGGTCTTTCCAGTTGTCCTCGTCTTTCCGGACGTCCTCCGGCCTATATCCGGAAGTCATGGTTTACCCATGCATCAGTAGAAAGAAAACTCGTGGACGAGCGTGGCAGCAGAGAGTCTCAGAAGCGAAGCCCCCTTCAAGCAAGTGTTTCCGCCCTTATCTCCTGACACTCTAGGGGGTTGGGCACACCGGTTCATGACTCCGGATGTCCCTCTGCTGCCCCTTTTTCCCCCCATCTTGGGGACTAGCCATGGCTGGGATTCGAACCATGACCTTGGACATGCTCAATTTTTCTACTTAATGACTCGCGACTTTACACTGAGCCACAGGGACACCTGATATTTGTAGGGAAAGTAAGCCTTATTGAAGTTTAACTTTTGTTCCTTCCTTGACCAGATCCAGCTGGAACACCTCTCTGCCGCTTCTGTCCAATTGCTTTCAGGGCTCTAGTGTTTTCCTTCACTGCAATGAGAGCTGTTTCTCGATGCTGTATGCAGACGTTCATACAAAATCACCCTATGCTCAATTTCTGCAGTGAGACTTTGATGATAGCCTTCTTCCTCAGGCTGTTTGCCAGATCAGCATTCTTTTCTGTCTTGTAGATTTGAGGCTGCCTCATTTTGTTCTCATATGGCACCGTGAGCTTCGATCATGATCAGCTGCTTTGGTTTGACTTAGAGTGGACTGCCCTATGTCTGAGTCTCATGCCCACTCTTGCTTGATGATCTCTGGTGACCTCTTCCATTCTGGGGAGGTCTGCAGTGCACTCCCAGTCATCTGCCGCCCATCAGCAGGACTCTGCCTGCATGTTTGAGTGGCACTTGGTTGTCTTGGCCCATGATTTGCTGCTCCTGCCAGTGAAGATGTTGCGGGTGCTTTTGGAGTCCTGATTCTGCCCTGTTGTGGTTGTTGGTACTAGCCCAAGACTCCTTGTACAATTTCTTTGAGCACTTGGTTTGCCTCCATGTGTTCCTTCCTGGAGCCAGGCTACTTTACACGAGCTTTAGAAACATGCTCCACTGTTTGTTTTTCATGGCAAAGGGGGGCATGCAGGATCGTCTATATTCCCCTCTTCACCGGTTTGCATTTGAGGGCAGAAGGTCATAAGCAGACTGAGAATGAAGATGTTCATGAGGGGGCCATGTGCCAAATGTCATTCCAAGTTAGATTCTTTTGGAGTGCATACTCCCACGTTGTCCCTTGCCCTTGCGGCTCTGCTGGACTGCTTTTTTGGAGTCTTGTTTGGTCTTCTTTCTTTTCTCATCTCCTGAATCAGCTGTCTCTTTTGGCTTTTCCTTTGGCTTTGACACCATTCAGTTTTGGTCACCCCCAGTCCTTGTCTGGTGGTCTGTGTGTGTGTCCTGATATTTCTCTGATCTTGAGACTTTCTTTTGCAGAATCCATCGCCTCTTGACTTTCCATTTTTGCCTGTCTTCAGCTGGCGGCTTGCTTGATGCTTTAACCACCTTGGTATCCCTGGCATCCAAGCATGCTTTGAAGTCTGTCTTCCATGCTTTTGTATTCCTCCAGGATGGACCTTTCAGTGAGTAGTTTGAGCTTTTGCTTGGCGAAGTAATACAGCGCGATGGTCCAGTCAGAAAGGGTGGGAAACCAAGCCATTTCTTGTGACTTGTGATTTTGGCTTTCCATTGCTCCACTGTGCTGGCATGAGATGGTCGTATATCATCAGAGGCCATTAGGAGCTGTGGTATCAGCAGGAACTGCAGACACCAGACATTGTATTTGCAGGGAGCCCACACTGGTCAATGGGTCTCCTGCCTTCTTCCGCATCTGCTTGGTTTCTTTTGCTCTTGTGTATTCTTCAGGCGTATCATCATACCATCTTCCAAGGCACTTGACTGGTCTTCTGTGACTGTTGGAATGGCTGGTTGCAACAATGAGACCACAGATTCGGCCACTTTTCCTTTCCTCATGAGAGACTCCGTGATTTCGTGCTTGAAACTTTCATTCAGGTGAGGCAAACTATGTCGTCCAGCCTCTCCAAGCACATGTCGTGTCTCTCTTTTCTCTGGATGAATTCACTGTAGTTTCATCCATGAGGCCTTGAGAGGAGCATCTTGTATCATGCCAAGCGTCTGTTTGGTCTCGGCGTTGTTTGTTGCTGCTTTCAAGATGAGTTCCATTGCCTGCACGAACAGTATCGGGGAATTGCACAGCCATTGCATTGCCCACTTCAAGTTGATCCAATCAGTTGTGTACTCCTTGGTAGAGGAAACCGCATTGAGAAGCCAGTGAAGTATTCTGGCATGTCGGGATGTTCTTTGCACATGGTACATCTTCAAGAGCCAACTGTCTATCTCTTGGGCACAGAAATCCATATTGCGTTTGGCCAGATCCACGCCACACTACGTCCAGGTCTCTCTTTTCTGTTTTTGCTTTTTGGGATTGCGTCACCTGTTCATTTGTGGCATGTTCTACACAGCGGCCAACGCCTGGGATGCCACCTGTCTGGGACTGAAATCCAAGTATGGTTTCCATCAGGTACTGGTCAGCCTTGCTCCGCATGACAGAGAAGATTGTCCCTTCGACGTTCTGTAGTCGATATTGGCGGTATCTGGATGATGTCACTTGAGGTTTTGCTCTTTGGGATGTACACACCATCTGCCGTCTTACACGTGGCACGATGATCTTTCTGGTTTCTCACAAGGCCGATGCAGCAGCCTTGGGCCACTCCAGCACCTTGGGACATTTCTTGTAACGATTGGTAAGGTATCGTTTGGCCCTGGTGATGATTGGCTCTGGCTTTGTCGACACCTTCTTGTTTTCGCCAACGTGGGAGGCTTGCCATTGGAACTGTTCCTCAGGCTTGGTTTGCCACACCAGACGTTGATTGTCGAGTGAGTGCTTTGCTCTGTGAGTCGGAGTTTGTTTTCCTCTGATAGCTGCCTCATGAAATACTTTGTCACACTTAGAGGTCCCAGATTTTGGCCTGCTCTAAACAGTTGTTCTGGCAAACTGGATGGGGTCTCGAGAAGCGCTCTTGTGTCTTCTTCTTTTTGCTCTTCCTCTTCCTCGCTGGATTCCGCTTTGCTTGAGGGCGCTGTTGTTTTTCTTTCAGGTCTTCACAGTTTTTCCATGCCTTGTTTTGCAGCTGGCAGTGCGGTCTTCATTTTGCTTCTTGAGGTTGTTCTTTTGGACTTTTTTGAATTCCCTATGTTCCATCGTTTCTTGGGTTGGATTCTTGGAGGTGTTTTATCTTTGGAGTAGATTTACTCACAGGCGTCTCTACATGTGGCATAACAATGTCCCCATATGTGGATAGTTTGTGTTCCAGGTGTGCTTTTCCCTATCAGTGCATCGAGTCTTTGGACGATTTTTTGCATCCAGTTTCTCCCAATCTTCAGTTTCGTTTGCTCGTGGCAGGTTGAGTTTCAGGCGCCTGGCATCGTGGGCCTGTTGCCAAATTCTCATCCGAACCAACGCGTGGATGTCCTTTGGCACTGTGGTTTTATTCCTGGCTTGGGTATTCGTCGTCTTATTGGGGGTGCTGAAGCAGTTCGCTGCTTGCTCATTCAGATTGGAGGTCTTCTCACATCCCATCTTTGTTCTGTGGATCTTCATGACACGGGGTAGCGAAACGCTTTCCACAGACACATGATATTCCATTTGGTCCTTGTTCATAGTCCGTTTGGGATTTGAGTCGTGATTGGTTGTGCACGATGGATTCATCATTCTCTACCCTTTCGGTGAATCCTGGGGAGCATCTTTTCCTTTTAGTTTTCGTAGCACTATTAAGCACAAAAGTGGGGAGCCAGCCCACAGAGACCTTGGTTCTGGTCTTTCCAGCTGTCCTCGGGTCTTTTCCCGGAACGTCCTCCGGCTATTCCAGAAGTCAATGGTTACCCATGCTTCAGTAGAAAGAAACCTCGTGGGAGCGTGGCAGCGGAGAGTCCTCGAGAGAACCCCCTTCAAGCACGTGTTTAGGCCCTTATCTCCTGCAACTCTAGGGGGGTTGGCCACAACCGGTTCATTGACTCGGATGTTCCTCTTTTGCGGCCTTTTTTCACCCCATCTTGGGACAAAGCCATGGCTGGGATCTCGAAACCATGACCTCTGGACTGCTCATTTTCTCTTAAATGACTCGCGCTGTAATCCACTGTGCCACAGGGACACTGATATTTGTAGGGAAATAAGCCTTATGAAGTTCACTTTTGTTCCTCCTTGAACAGATCCAGCCTTGAACACTCTCTGCGCTTTCTGCCATTGCTTTCATGGCTCTAGTGTTTTCCTTCCTGCAACTGAGAGCTGTTATGAGGCTGTATGCAGACGTTCCTACTAAGCCCCTAGCTCCAATTTCTGCAGTGAGGACTTTGGACCTGATAGCCTTCTCTCTCAGCTGTTTGCCAGATATCAGGCATACTTTTCAGTCTTGTAGATTTTGAGCTGCCTCCATTCTGTTCTCATATGGCACCGTGAGATCGATCATGATCAGGCTTGCTTGTTTGACTTAGTGTGGACTGCTATGGTCTGGTTCATGCCACTCTTGCTGCTGATCTCTGGGTGGAATCTTCCATACTGGGAGGTCTGCTGTGCACTCCCCAGTCATCTGCCCCTCCAGCAGGACTCTGCCTGCATGTTTCGAGTGGCACTGTTGTTCTTGGCCTGATTTGCTGCCTCCCTGCCGTGAAGAATGTTTGCGGGAGGTGCTTTTGGGAGTCCGATTTCTCCCTTTTGTGTGTTTGGTACTAGCCCGACTATCTTGTTACATTTCTGTGAGACTTGGTTATGCCTCATGTGTACCTTCCTTGAGCCAGGGCTACTTTACACCGTGCTTTAGAACATGCTCATGTTTGTTTTTTCATGGCAAAAGGGGGTATGCAGTGATCGTCTATATTCCCCACTTCACCAGGTTTGCATGTGAGGGGCAGAGGTCATATGCAGATCTGAGAATGAGCTGATCCTGAGAGGGGGCCTGTGCCAAATGTCATTCAAGTTTAGACTTCTTTGGAGTGATTCTCCCCACGTTGTCCATTGCTTGCTTGGCTTGCATGGGACTGCTTTTTGGAGTCTTTTTGGTCTTCTTCTTTTCTCATCTCCTGAATCAGAATGTCTCTTTATGGCTTTTCCTTTGGCTTTGACCACCATTCAGTTTAGGTCACCCCAGTCCTTGTCTGTAGGTCTGGTGGTGGGTGTGTTTGGTAGTTCTCTGATCTTGAGACTTTCTTTTGCAGAATCCTTTTTTTTTTTTTTTTTTTTGCCTCTTGATTTCCCATTTTATGCCTGTCTTTCAGTGGGGCTTGATTGCTTCTTACCACCTTGTCTCTGAGTCCTCCAGCATGTCATTATAGTTGTTCTTCCTGTTTGTATTCTCCAGAGGGATTTCAGTGGTAGTTTGAGCTTTGCTTGGCGACAGTTCAGCGCGATGTCAGTCAGACTGGGTGGGACACCAAGCCATTTCCTTGTGACTTGTTGATTTTGGCTTCCATTGCCTCTTACGGTGCTGGTGCAGATGTCGTATATCATCAGAGGCCATAGGAGCTTTGGTATCAGCAGGAACTGCAGACACCAAGACCTTGTATTTGCTCCCTGGTAGCCACATCTGGTCAATGGGCTCCAGCCTTCTTCGCCATACTGCTTGGTTTCTTTTGCTTTTGTGTGTCTTTCAGCGTATCATCATACCATACTTCAAGGCTCTTGACTGGCTCTTCTGTGACTGTGGAAATGTGGTTGGCAACACTGAGGACCACTGAATCGGACACTTTTCCTATTCCTCAATGAGAGGACTCGTGATTTCTTTGGCTTGAATTCATTCTGATGAGGAAACGATGTCGTCCAGTCTCTCCAGCACATGTCGTGTCTCGATTTCTTGGCTGAAATCACTGTAGTGTCATCATGAAGGCCTTGAGAGGAGGCATTTGTTTCCATCGCCAAGGTCTGTTTGTCTCGCGTTGTTTGTGGTGCTTTCAGATGAGTTCCATTGCAGCACGAACAGTTATCGGGGAAATTGCCACAGCCATTGCAATGCCCACTTCCAAGTTGATCCAATCATTGTGTACTCTTGGGTAGAGAACCCGCATTGAGAAAGCCATTTGAAGTATTTTGAGAATGTCGCGGGATGTTCTTTGGCACTTGGTACATCTAAGAGCCAACTTGTATCATCTCATGGGGCACCCGATCCATATGCTTGCCAGATCATGCCACACTACGTCCTGGTCTCTCTTTTCTTGTTTTTGCTTTTTGGATGGCGTCCCTCAGATCATTGTGGCATGTTCTCCACAGCCAGCCACGCCTGGGATGCCACCTTTCTGGACTGACAATCCCATGTACTAGTTTTCCATCAGGTACTTGAGTCAGCCTTGCTGCCATGACAGCGAAGATTTTCCCTTCGGACGTTCAGTAGTGATATTGGCTGAACTGCTGATGTCACTTGAGTTTTGCTCTTTGGGGATGTACACACCATCTGCGTCATCCTTGGCCGCTGATCTTTCTGGTTCTCCAAGCCGATCGCAGCAGGCGGTGGAGCCACTCCAGCACCTTGGGGACATTTCTTGTATGTAAAGTGGTATGGTATTCCGTTTGCCCTGGGTGATGATTTGGCTCTGGCTTTGTCGACCACCTTCTTGATTCCGCCAACGTTGGAGGCTTGCCATTGAACTGTTCCTAGGGTTCGTTAGGCCACCCCAGACTTGAATGTCGAGTGGTGCTTGCTCTGTGAGTCGGAGTATGTTTTCCTCAGATGCTGCTCAAGGAACTCCTTTGTCCACACTTTGGGTCCAGATTTTTGGCTGCTCAAACAGTGTTTCTGGCAAACTGGAAGGGTCGCTTGAAGAAGCGCTCTTGTGTCTTCTTCTTTTTGCTTTTCCTCTTTCCCCCCCCCCGCAGATTCCGCTTTGCTGAGGGCGCTTGTTTTTCTTTCAGGTCTTCCCAAGTTTTTCCAAGCCTTGTTTTTCAGCTGGCAGTTGCGGTCTTCATTTGTTCTTGAGGTTGTTCTTTTGGACTTGATCTTGTCATTCTTTTCTTGGCGTCTGGATTTCTTTGGAGGTGTTTTCTCTTTGGGTAGTTTTACTCACAGGAGATCTTACATGTGGCATACACAATGTCCCCATATGTGGTTAGTTTGTGTTCCAGGGGTGATTTTCCTTTCAGTGCATCGAGTCTTTGGACGATTTTTGCATCCAGGTTTCTCCCAATTTCAGTTTCGTTTGCTCGCGTGGCAGGTTGTGTTTCAGGGCCGCCTGGGCATTCGAGGGCCGGTGCAAATTCTTCATCCGAACCAACTAGCGTGAATGTTCCTTGCAATGTGTGTTTTTAAATCCTGGCCTTGGTCTTCCGACGTCTTATCTGCTGATGCAGTGGCCGCGGCTGCTCATCAGCATGAGTCGTCACCACATCCCATCTTTGTTCTGTGGATCTTCATGCCACGGGTGGTAGCGAAACGCTTTCCACAGACACATGGTTATTCCAGTTGGTCCAAGTTCATTAGTCCGTTTGGGATTTGCAGTCGTGTTGGTTTGAGCACCGATGGATTCATCATTCTCTCCCTTTCGGTGAATTCTGGGAAGCATCTTTTCCTTTTAGTTTTCGTACGCCACATTATTTATGGCAAAGTGGGGAGCCTGCCACAGGAGCCCTTGGTTCTGGTCTTTCCCTGTGTCCTCCGGTCTTTCCGGGACGTCCTCCGGACTATTCCCGGAAGTCAAATGGTTTTACCCATGCATCAGTAGCATAGAAATCTCGCTGGACGAGCGTGCAAAGCAGAGAGTCCTCAGAAGAGAAGCCCCTTCAGCAAGGGTTTCGGCCCTTATCTCCCTGACACTATAGGGGGGTTGGGCACACCCGAGTCATGACTCGGATGTCCTCTGTGCCCTTTTTTCCCCCCATCTTGGGAACAAGCTTGCTGGGGATTCGAACTTGACCTCTGGATTGATCATTTTCTACTTTAATGATGCGCCTTTTAACCACTGAGCTCAGGGACACTGATATTTGTAGGGAAATTATGCCTTAGAGTTCACTTTGGTTCCTCCTGTCCAGATCAGCTTGACCACCTCTCTGCCGCTCTGCCATTGCTTTCAGGGCTCTAGTGTTTTCCTTCCCTGCAACTGAGGAGCTGATTCATGAGGCGGTATGCAGTCGTTCCTAAAATCCCCTAGCTCAATTTCTGCAGTGTGGACTTTGAACCTGTTAACTTCTCTCCTCAGGCTGTTTGCCAGATCAGCATACTTTTCAGTCTTGTAGATTTGAGCTGCCTCATTGTTCTATATGGCACGTGTGCTCGATCTTGATCAGCTGCTTGGTTGACTTAGAGTGGTCTGCTAAGTCTGGTCTATGCCACTCTTGATGATGATCCTCTGGTGACTCTTCCATCTGGGAGGAGGTCTGCAGTGCACTCCCTGTCATTGCCCATCCAGCAGACTCTGCCTGCATGTTCGTAGTTGGCACTGTTGTTCTTGTGAATGATTTGAGGCCTTCCGGCCGTGAAGATGTTGCGGTGCTTTTGGAGTTGATTCTCCCTTTTGTGGTGTTGGTACTAGCCCAGACTACTTGTACATTTCTTTGAGCACTTGGCTTGTGCGCCTGGTGTACCTTCCTTGAGCCTGGGCTACTGTACTCACGAGCTTAGACATGCTCCACTGTTATATATATATATATATATATATATGATATATATGATATATATATATATTTATATATATATATATATAGATATATATATATATATACACCAGTTTAAAATAGGATTTGTAAAATGATAGCTTGAAAAGAAGAAAATCTATTTTAAAACTGGTATGTCGCTCCCTACATGTCGAGCCATCTTTAAAGTTCTGAGTGGCTTTTTAACTCTGTTTCTCTCTCTCTCTCTCGCTTTCTCTCTCTCTCTCTCTCGTCTTCTCTATATATATATATATATATATATATATATATATATACGCTGAACAATTAAGTAGTGGGAAAAAACAAGTGCAGGCTAACAATTCTTCAGTCGTTTTAGTAATGACGTGGCAAAGATTTGAATTAAAAAAATGTAGATGAAGAAAATGGGGGGGGGGGGGGGGGGGGGGGGGGGAATATTATAAATATGAGAAACCCTTCACTAGCTGCCTGAGAGAACCATCGTACTCCCCTTCGAAGCAGATCTATTTGTATTGCCTGCTCCTAGGCCTTTCGTCCGCTGGATCGGACTCATCGGGGAGACATATATATATATAAAATATATATATATATATATATATATATATATATATAATATATATATATATAATATATATATATAATATATATATATGTATATATATAGATACATATATAGATATATAGATATAGATATATAGATATAGATAATTAGATAGAGAGACAGACAGATAGATAGATATCAAGAATACCAACACCAACTCATGAACGTATATAGTGTCTCCAGAGTTTAGAAGAAAAACAACACCCATCTTGCTGAATGTGAGAGTTTATCTTCGTTAAAACACCCACATCATCACAGGTGAGAACGGGCGGGCGCGCAAAACACACACACACACACACAAACACACACACACACACACACACACACACACACACACACACACACACACACACACACACACACACACTTGTTCCATCTAAGAGGCTGACATGTAGATAAAAATTGTTCCCGGTCCGTTAAACCAGAGTCTGGAATTCTGGGCCCCAGTGTCCCTTCCTGAAGGGCAAAGCATCACTTGTGCTCTACGTTTGTTTTGTTTTTAGAGACAATTTTATGTAGCGCCTATCCCCTGCCAAGACAAAGCGCTTTACAATCCCGCATCCTTGTTTACACATTGGGCTGCCTACCGGGGTAGAGCCCGACTGAAAGAGCTCCCTGTTGGCGCTTCATTCAGTCGTTTTCTGTGTTCATTCAGTCAATATCGTTTACTCAGTTTAACAACTCTTTCATTTTTTTAAAAATTCATTACGCAAATGCTTTGCAGTGTGTAACGTGTCATCTGTACCAGCGCCCAAACTGGCCTTCTCTTCGAAATTTTGGTGATGGATTTGACGGTGTGGCAAGATGTTATGCGTGCGTTCACACACGGAACCTCGGTTTATAGTCTCATTCGAAGGACTGAAATGGAAATGGAGTCAAAACCCAATGTAACTCCGAGGGGGAAAAACCCCCTGTACTGAAACGACCCGGGGGAAGATTCGAACCCGCAACCCCAGGATCACCAAGATTTCGAGTCAGGGAAACCCACCAACCGGCCATTCCGCCCCCCCCCCCCCCCCCCCCCCCCCGTTTCTTTCAAATTGCTGCTCTACAGCTTATTCAAACATCCTGTTTCACTTTCACTGTCATGTTGTAAACATTCGCCGTTTCACTCAGGCCATTTTGTTTTGAACATTCCAGATGCTGTACCGACAAATAGATGGAATAAAAAGTTGTGACTGACTCCTCAAAACCGCTGTAAAAAATCTACACACCCAGCGCACATCTATCACAGCCTGTTGTGGGTAGCAGACTACCAAGAATTCAACAGTCAACAAGTAAGGTAACTCTTGCTCCCATCAGGAAATAAATACACGCCTCTAACTCCAAAACGAACGCTACTGACGACACCGAATCGCCTGGGAGAAATGACAACACAGAGCACACAGAACAAACAAGGAGAGGTCCCCTGCTTGTTAACTATTTACCGTTTATCGTTTCCTTCCTTATTTAAGGCTTCTTTTTATGCCATGACGTGGTCGACTTGCTTCAGTGCTTCGAATGGCTCGTAGGCTGGTCAAATCAAGTTTGAGAAAGTGATCAGTTACTTCCCTTGACCCTCATTTCGATACCCCTCCTATTCCCCCTCCTCCCCCCCCCTCCTTACATGAAGTGTCTGACACCTTGCTAGATGCATCCAAGGTCTATGTCTACTGTGGAAGAGATGGGATGAACTAAGGATTATAAAGATGGTTGAGAAGCAGAGTTGATCTTGTTGGAGAGAGAGAGAGAGAGAGAGAGAGAGAGAGAGAGAGAGAGAGAGAGAGAGAGAGAGAGAGATGATGATGATGATGATGATGATGATGATGATAATCTTTATTTCCAAGGATAACAGATAAGCAAACACATGCTTTTTTTCATCCGGCCCTTGCCCCGTTAAGGGACTAAGTATGACTAGCGACTAAGACTTACAAAACTTTTAGCAAACACACATATCTTCACATTAAAAGTTCATGCATTAACAGTTAAGGCGTAGATGACTTTAAAAGGAAAAAAAGAAACGATTTAAACAACAAACAAGAATAAAGAAATTGATTACAAAGAAGAAAAGAATCGGCACACACAGATATGGAATAAGCGATCCTCCGATCGAAAGGGAGGGGAGAGAGAGAGAGAGAGAGAGAGAGAGAGAGAGAGAGAGAGAGAGAGAGAGAGAGAGAGAGAGAGAGAGAGAGAGAGTGTTGCATTCCTTTTGTAAAAAAAATTAACATACAACAAACCGCTAAGGATGATAATTAGACAATTACAATGCATCAATAATATCAACATTTGTACTTTCTTTTACATTTACATGATGTGGTTATAAGGCAAAACGAGAACGAACAATCAGTTATCAGTAAGCAGCAATAAATTCCTAGCATCAATAATCATAACACTTATTTTTTCATGATGTGTGCGTGTGCGTGCGCGCCCGCGAGCGCGCGCGCGCGCGCGCGCGCGTGTGTGTGTGTGTGTGTGTGTGTGTGTGTGTGTGTGTGTGTGTGTGTGTGTGTGTGTGTGTGTGTATGTAGTGTGTGTGTGTGTGTGTGTGTGTTGTGTGTGTGTGTGTGTGTGTGTGTGTGTGTGTGTGTGTGTGTGTCAAGTCAAGTCAAGTCAAGTCAAGTCAAAATTTTATTTCCAGATGGAACATTAAATAAGCAGAGAAACTGCTTTTTTTACATCAAGCCATCATAACAAAACAAAGAAACTTGAATAATAAAATAATGAAAACGAAGAAATACAAAGAGTGACAATCAGCGGAAAAGGGCGAGAGAGGTGGTGAGGGTGAACTCTGAGGGAGATGAGGAGGGGGGAGGAACTAGGAGGGAGGGGGTAGGATGGAGGCGTGGGGTGGAGGGAGAGGGAGTACAAAAAAGAATTCAAGCCTATCATAGTTATCATATCAAGGAAGTAACAAGAAAGAGAGAGAGAGAGAGAGAGAGAGAGAGAGAGAGAGAGAGAGAGAGAGAGAGAGAGAGAGAGAGAGAGAGAGAGAGAGAGAGTTAAGCTATGTACAATATCAATACATTGTCTACAAAGCATACACACGCATAAACAGACATGTGCATAGGCATAAACATATACACAAGGATACATCATGTAAAATCACTGAAGAGTTTTTTCAAGGGAATTTGAGAAAATATTGATTGCTAACTATCCATGAGATGCTTTTTCAGATTTTTCTTAAACTGATTTTTGTTCTTTATGTTTTTCAAAGTGATTGGTAGCTTGTTCCATACATTTCCACCAGAGTACAAAAGACTAGATTTATAAAGATTATTTCTTGGTCTAGGAAAGGATAATAAATGGCTATGTCTATAAGTGTTAGTTGTAAATGAATCTCTTATCTTTTTAGGAGCATATCCGTTTGTAACATTATGCATGCATACTGCCTTATTGAACAAAAGTCTGTTGTAGAAGGTTAACATATTAAGTTGTTTATAGTCTTCTGTTGTTAGGGTGCTTGATTTTAGTAATACTAATTTTAATGCTCTTGGATACATTCGATGAATAATTTTCAAGTTGGTTTCACTGCAGTTATCCCATAGGGTTGATGCATAATCAATGAATGATAGAATATAGTGCACAGAAAAAGAGCTTTCGAGAATGGGTGGTCCAGGAAGTTCTTAATCTTGGCTAATTGAAGTAATTTTTTGAGACGTTTCCCCATTGACGTTATGTGGGCGGTCCATGTTAAATCTTTATCTATTATTACTCCTAGTATTTTATGTGAGTCGACTTCTTCTATTTTTTGTCAGATATAAACAATGGTGGAAATTTTGACTTCATCTTTTGTCTTTTTTGTCGGGCACATACAAACATGCACTTGGTTTTGCTTGCATTTAAGGACATATGGTTCAACTGAGTCCATTCGATAAGTTTTTTAACATCATTTTGGAGTTTACTAGCTAATTTATATGGATCTGAATCACTGGAATGAAGAGATGTATCATCGGCAAACATTTCGCATTTACTTTCAAGAAAATAAGGTAAATCATTGACGTAGACAGTAAACAGTAGAGGGCCCAATACAGAGCCTTGTGGTACTCCATATTTGATAGACATTAAGTTTGACGTTTTAATTGTTGACTGTTACTGATTGTTTCCTATTACATAGGAATGAGGACATGAGATTTATGAATTCTGGAGTTAATTTGTAGTGTTCCAGTTTACGCAACAGGAGAGAATGATTTATTACATCAAAGGCTTTTTCAAAGTCTATAAACAGAATACCAGTAAATTTATTTCATTTATACTACATAAGAGGCTATCAATAAGCTGCACAAGGGTTGTATGGCAGGAATGATTTTACGGAAACCAGATTGATCGTCGTGGAGTAAATTGTTTTTAGTAAGGTAATATATATGGTGAGGGTGAACTCTGAGGGAGATGAGGAGGGGGGAGGAACTAGGAGGGAGGGGGTAGGATATAGTATATTTTGCAAGTGTTTTTCAATAGGTTTAGATAAAGCAGATAAATAGAAATTGGTCTATAGTTTGATGGAATTGACTTATCGCCAGATTTATAAAGTGGAATTACTTTAGCTTCCTTAAATTCAAGGGAAAGGTTTGTTTCTCTATGCATAAATTGTACAAATACGTTAGTGTATCAGTAATTATTGGACACGAAATCTTTAGTATTTGTGCATCTAAACCATCTAAATCGCGTGTACCTGATTGTTTTAAAGATACAATACTTTTACTAACGTCCATAACAGTCATGGTTGGAGTGTAAAGGAAAAGCTAATATCTTTTAAATCAAGGTAGTGCTTTAAATGCTCAAGGTCATTTTCATTGGACCTATCATGTGATTTCTTTGATACTAGCAAAATGGTTGTTTAATTGATCTGCAGTTACATCTGTGATAATTTCCTGATTTCTTGAGACTTGTTTATTATTCAACATGTTAATGGCTTTCCAAATCTGACGTGAATCCTTTGTAGAAATTAACATCTTTTGAAAGTAAATTACGCTTAGATTTACGTTTCATTGAGTTTACCTTATTTCTTTGTTTACGGAATTCTTTATTTGTTCCGGAATTGCTTAACTGATTTCTTATGTTAATTTCGATATCTATTTCTTTTGTTATCCACGGTGGTTTTGCTTCTTGTCTGACTCTTTTTTTTTTGATGAATGGAGCGTGTTTGTTGTACACAGAAATAAATGTGTTAATCCAAAATTCAGTTGCTTCATCAGGATCTCTATTTGGTATATATATTCCAGTTGTGCTGTGGCAAGGTCTGAAAGGAAATCTTCTTCCTTAAAGTTTTTAAAGCTCCTATAATATATAATCTTGTGCCCTACTTTTGGAATTTTTATACGGTTTTTGAACCACGTCAGACAAACGGATTATGATCGCTACATCCACATGGTGGAGAGCATATTTCAATGATGGACAGTTTTGTGTTTGTATAAATGTGACCTGTTAAGGTACTTGACTGTTCAGTTATACGGGTTGGTATGTCAATAAGTTGTTCAAGTCCGTGTAAGGTGTAGTTTTGATGCCACTTAGGTTTAGGTTTCATTAAATCTATATTAAAGTCTCCAAAAATAACAGTTTCAAAGCTTAGCATTGTTACTTCATCCATGAGAACATGAAATTTATCTTGCCAGTCCAAAGTTTCAGATGGATTTCTGTATAAAAATCCTATAATAAGTGGTTTAATTGTTTTTCATACTGATTTCAATCCATACAGATTCAATCCCATAGTTTTCAAGGCTGTTTAGTTTTTTACAGTTTAATGAAGATGCTAGGTACAAAAGTAGGCCTGTACTTTTAGGTTTACACGGATCAAGTCTAATTATTTCATATCCCAGTATATTCATATCAGCATCTGTTATTTCTGAGGACAAACGGGATTCCCCAAAACAAAATAAATGAAAGCTGTTACCACTGTTATGGAGAATAGTTGCGACATCGTCTTTTTTATTTCTTGAGTTGTTGATATTCAAATAGCCTATTCGGAGTCCCTGTTTAGTAGGTCACGTGTCCAAAGTTAAAGACATGTTGCAGTTAGTTGTGGACTTAGTGAAGAACAGTTTTCTTAAATTTTAAATATATATAACAAAAAGTGAAATGGAATTTGTGTGTGTGTGTGTGTGTGTGCGTGTGTGTGTGTGTGTGTGTGTGTGTGTGTGTGTGTGTGTGCGTGCGTGCGTGCGTGTGTGCGTGCGTGCGTGCGTGCGTGCGTGCGTGCGTGCGTGTGTGTGTGTGTGTGTGTGTGTGTGTGTGTGAAGAGAGAGAGAACACTGAACACTGAACACTGAACACTGAAAATTTATTGCATAACACTTGACATGTTCATTGCAATGTTGAATTGTAAGTTATTGTCAAAAGGACTTATCGCTAGGAACTCATCTGATGCGACAGGATAATTTCAAGTCTTTAATAAGCACAGGGGAATGTCATAAAAAAAGTCTCTTAATAGCACTGTTACAAACAACTTAGATTAGGTTAGAAAGTCTAGCTAGTTCATGTAGACCTTTCCTTTTATTGAACCTGCTGTAATCTTGCTATTCTGGATTTCCAAGCCAGGAACAAGAACTTACCCAGGTGACCATAATTGTTTCATTGTCTGTTTTCAGCATATTATTTATCTGCTCTTCGATGTCATTTGACTGCATGTTCAGCACCAAGTAACGTTCCCTAATATCGTCATAGACTGGGCATTCAGCTACCACATGGATTTCATTTTCTGTTTTGTCCTGGCAAAAAGGGCACTGTCTACTATGTTCATGATGAGCAAATTTATACTTATGTGCATAGAATGGTGATACGCCCATCCTGAACCTGGCTAAAGCACATCTGTACACTGGTACCCTTATGATGTCTATATAGAGCTCCCGGCTAATGCAGCTTTTAAAGCTATGATAGACACTGAAATTGTCACTGTCTTGGAGGTGGTTAAGCCACCGCAGCCCAAAATTTGATTTTAGGCGTTCTTTAAGTTCGCGTATAAAGTTCTTCTCATCAGTCACGCCCCCGAACAACCATACCAAGCCAAAGCCACATTCGCACAATAGCGTTTTCACATGGGTTACCCAGTTCTCACGACCTCTTTCATGCATCGCCAGCAATGATAAATAGGCCATTTTAGAGTATCGTGTGTCATCCTGCTTCAGAACACGTAGCCAGTACTGCACGCATCGTGCCCTGGATTCAATAGAAAGAGGGTAACGGCCTAGATCACCATATATCATATCATTTGGGGTCCTGGAAGGCACATTAATGAAGAGTTTGCATGCGTACAAATGTACCTTTTCAATTTTGGGATTCTCCTTGAAGCCCCACAGCTCTGATGCGTACAGCAAGGAAGGAACAATTTGAGAATCAAACAATTTAAAAAACACATTGCTTGAGTAGCAGCCATACCTTTTTAAGGCTTTAACGATCTGTATGATTCCGAGAGAGAGAGAGAGAGAGAGAGAGAGAGAGAGAGAGAGAGAGAGAGAGAGAGAGAGAGAGAGAGAGAGAGAGAGAAAGAGAGCTGCCATTATTATTTACCTTCCCCTTCCATCTTTTTTATTTTCTTTTTGACCATTCATACACTACCCAAAACTATAATTATTAATTAAGCGACAATCCATCGAAACGCAGCCGTAATTAACGAGAGAGAGAGAGAGAGAGAGAGAGAGAGAGAGAGAGAGAGAGAGAGAGAGAGAGAGAGAGAGAGAGAGAGATTATAATTCCATTTTTCTATCCAAAATATCACATGCTAAACATTACTATAAATTTGAATAAAGAGCAATACATCAATATGATCAACAGTCATCCGGACACACATTTATCACCTTCCAGTTACAGTGCTCGAAGAAATCAAAGTATTAAGACATCAATCAATTAGTGACAATGCACCAATAAAACCAGCGACCACAACAGTCATTCATCATGATATAATTTCAATCATTAATAAAACCAATAGTAGCCATATCTCTCATTT
>CM031614.1:73983943-74003943 GCA_018398815.1 Conus ventricosus
CAAAAGGGCCGTTCCTTTCACTGAGTTTTCAAAACCAGATAAGATAAATGAGAGATATGGCTACTATTGGAATGATTATATCATGATGATGACTGTTGGGTCGTGGTTTTATGGTGCATTGTCACTAATTGATTGATGTCTTAATACTTTGATTTCTTCGAGCACTGTAACTGGAAGGTGATAAATGTGTGTCCGGATGACTGTTGATCATATTGATGTATTGCTCTTTATTCAAATTATAGTAATGTTTAGCATGTGATATTTTGGATAGAAAAATGGAATTATAATCTCTCTCTCTCTCTCTCTCTCTCTCTCTCTCTCTCTCTCTCTCTCTCTCTCTCTCTCTCTCTCTCTCTTCGTTAATTACGGCTGCGTTTCGATGGATTGTCGCTTAATTAATAATTATAGTTTTGGGTAGTGTATGAATGGTCAAAAAGAAAATAAAAAAGATGGAAGGGGAAGGTAAATAATAATGGCAGCTCTCTTTCTCTTCCTCTCTCTCTCTCTCTCTCTCTCTCTCTCTCTCTCTCTCTCTCTCTCTCTCTCTCTCTCTCTCTCTCTTCGGAATCATACAGATCGTTAAAGCCTTAAAAAGGTATGGCTGCTACTCAAGCAATGTGTTTTTTAAATTGTTTGATTCTCAAATTGTTCCTTCCTTGCTGTACGCATCAGAGCTGTGGGGCTTCAAGGAGAATCCCAAAATTGAAAGGTACATTTGTACGCATGCAAACTCTTCATTAATGTGCCTTCCAGGACCCCAAATGATATGATATATGGTGATCTAGGCCGTTACCCTCTTTCTATTGAATCCAGGGCACGATGCGTGCAGTACTGGCTACGTGTTCTGAAGCAGGATGACACACGATACTCTAAAATGGCCTATTTATCATTGCTGGCGATGCATGAAAGAGGTCGTGAGAAACTGGGTAACCATGTGAAAACGCTATTGTGCGAATGTGGCTTTGGCTTGGTATGGTTGTTCGGGGGCGTGACTGATGAGAAGAACTTTATACGCGAACTTAAAGAACGCCTAAAATCAAATTTTGGGCTGCGGTGGCTTAACCACCTCCAAGACAGTGACAATTTCAGTGTCTATCATAGCTTTAAAAGCTGCATTAGCCGGGAGCTCTATATAGACATCATAAGGGTACCAGTGTACAGATGTGCTTTAGCCAGGTTCAGGATGGGCGTATCACCATTCTATGCACATAAGTATAAATTTGCTCATCATGAACATAGTAGACAGTGCCCTTTTTGCCAGGACAAAACAGAAAATGAAATCCATGTGGTAGCTGAATGCCCAGTCTATGACGATATTAGGGAACGTTACTGGTGCTGAACATGCAGTCAAATGACATCGAAGAGCAGATAAATAATATGCTGAAAACAGACAATGAAACAATTATGGTCAACCTGGGTAAGTTCTTGTTCCTGGCTTGGAAATCCAGAATAGCAAGATTACAGCAGGTTCAATAAAAGAAAGGTCTACATGAACTAGCTAGACTTTCTAACCTAATCTAAGTTGTTTGTAACAGTGCTATTAAGAGACTTTTTTTATGACATTCCCCTGTGCTTATTAAAGACTTGAAATTATCCTGTCGCATCAGATGAGTTCCTAGCGATAAGTCCTTTTGACAATAACTTACAATTCACATTGCAATGAACATGTCAAGTGTTATGCAATAAATTTTCAGTGTTCAGTGTTCAGTGTTCAGTGTTCTCTCTCTCTCTCACACACACACACACACACACACACACACACGCACGCACGCACGCACGCACGCACGCACGCACGCACACACGCACGCACGCACGCACACACACACACACACACACACACACACACACACACACACGCACACACACACACACACACACAAATTCCATTTCATTTTTGTTATATATATTTAAAATTTAAGAAAACTGTTCTTCACTAAGTCCACAACTAACTGCAACATGTCTTTAACTTTGGACACGTGACCTACTAAACAGGGACTCCGAATAGGCTATTTGAATATCAACAACTCAAGAAATAAAAAAGACGATGTCGCAACTATTCTCCATAACAGTGGTAACAGCTTTCATTTATTTTGTTTTGCGGAATCCCGTTTGTCCTCAGAAATAACAGATGCTGATATGAATATACTGGGATATGAAATAATTAGACTTGATCCGTGTAAACCTAAAAGTACAGGCCTACTTTTGTACCTAGCATCTTCATTAAACTGTAAAAAACTAAACACCTTGAAAACTATGGGATTGAATCTGTATGGATTGAAATCAGTATGAAAAACAATAAACCACTTATTATAGGATTTTTATACAGAAATCCATCTGAAACTTTGGACTGGCAAGATAAATTTCATGTTCTCATGGATGAAGTAACAATGCTAAGCTTTGAAACTGTTATTTTTGGAGACTTTAATATAGATTTAATGAAACCTAAACCTAAGTGGCATCAAAACTACACCTTACACGGACTTGAACAACTTATTGACATACCAACCCGTATAACTGAACAGTCAAGTACCTTAACAGGTCACATTTATACAAACACAAAACTGTCCATCATTGAAATATGCTCTCCACCATGTGGATGTAGCGATCATAATCCCGTTTGTCTGACGTGGTTCAAAAACCGTATAAAAATTCCAAAAGTAGGGCACAAGATTATATATATTATAGGAGCTTTAAAAACTTTAAGGAAGAAGATTCCTTTCAGACCTTGCCACAGCACAACTGGAATATATATACCAAATAAGAGATCCTGATGAAGCAACTGAATTTTGGATTAACACATTTATTTCTGTGTACAACAAACACGCTCCATTCATCAAAAAAAAAGAGTCAGACAAGAAGCAAAACCACCGTGGATAACAAAAGAAATAGATATCGAAATTAACATAAGAAATCAGTTAAGCAATTCCGGAACAAATAAAGAATTCCGTAAACAAAGAAATAAGGTAAACTCAATGAAACGTAATCTAAGCGTAATTACTTTCAAAAGTGTTAATTTCTACAAAGGATTCACGTCAGATTTGGAAAGCCATTAACATGTTGAATAATAAACAAGTCTCAAGAAATCAGGAAATTATCACAGATGTAACTGCAGATCAATTAAACAACCATTTTGCTAGTATCAAAGAAATCACATGATAGGTCCAATGAAATGACCTTGAGCATTTAAAGCACTACCTTGATTTAAAAGATATTAGCTTTTCCTTTACACTCCAACCCATGACTGTTATGGACGTTAGTAAAAGTATTGTATCTTTAAAACAATCAGGTACACGCGATTTAGATGGTTTAGATGCACAAATACAAAAGATTTCGTGTCCAATAATTACTGATACACTAACGTATTTGTACAATTTATGCATAGAGAAACAAACCTTTCCCTTGAAATTTAAGGAAGCTAAAGTAATTCCACTTTATAAATCTGGCGATAAGTCAATTCCATCAAACTATAGACCAATTCTATTTTATTCTGCTTTATCTAAACCTATTGAAAAACACTTGCAAAATATACTATATCCTACCCCTCCCTCCTAGTTCCTCCCCCCTCCTCATCTCCCTCAGAGTTCACCCTCACCATATATATATACCTTACTAAAAACAATTTACTCCACGACGATCAATCTGGTTTCCGTAAAAATCATTCCTGCCATACAACCCCTTTTGCAGCTTATTGATAGCCTCTTATGTAGTATATAATGAAAATAAATTTACTGGTATTCTGTTTATAGACTTTGAAAAAGCCTTTGATGTAATAAATCATTCTCTCCTGTTGCGTAAACTGGAACACTACAAAATTAACTCCAGAATTCATAAATCTCATGTCCTCATTCCTATGTAATAGGAAACAATCAGTAACAGTCAACAATAAAACGTCAAACTTAATGTCTATCAAATATGGGTACCACAAGGCTCTGTATTGGGCCCTCTACTGTTTACTGTCTACGTCAATGATTTACCTTATTTTCTTGAAAGTAAATGCGAAATGTTTGCGATGATACATCTCTTCATTCCAGTGATTCAGATCCATATAAATTAGCTAGTAAACTCCAAAATGATGTTAAAAAACTTATCGAATGGACTCAGTTGAACCATATGTCCTTAAATGCAAGCAAAACCAAGTGCATGTTTGTATGTGCCCGACAAAAAAGACAAAAGATTGAAGTCAAAATTTCCACCATTGTTTATATCTGACAAAAAAATAGAAGAAGTCGACTCACATAAAATACTAGGAGTAATAATAGATAAAGATTTAACATGGACCGCCCACATAACGTCAATGGGGAAACGTCTCAAAAAATTACTTCAATTAGCCAAGATTAAGAACTTCCTGGACACCCATTCTCGAAAGCTCTTTTTCTGTGCACATATTCTATCATTCATTGATTATGCATCAACCCTATGGGATAACTGCAGTGAAACCAACTTGAAAATTATTCATCGAATGTATCCAAGAGCATTAAAAAATTTGTATTACTAAAATCAAGCACCCTAACAACAGAAGACTATAAACAACTTAATATGTTAACCTTCTACAACAGACTTTTGTTCAATAAGGCAGTATGCATGCATAATGTTACAAACGGATATGCTCCTAAAAAGATAAGAGATTCATTTACAACTAACACTTATAGACATAGCCATTTATTATCCTTTCCTAGACCAAGAAATAATCTTTATAAATCTAGTCTTTTGTACTCTGGTGGAAATGTATGGAACAAGCTACCAATCACTTTGAAAAAAATAAAAAACAAAAATCAGTTTAAGAAAAATCTGAAAAAGCATCTCATGGATAGTTAGCAATCAATATTTTCTCAAATTCCCTTGAAATAACTCTTCAGTGATTTTACATGATGTATCCTTGTGTATATGTTTATGCCTATGCACATGTCTGTTTATGCGTGTGTATGCTTTGTAGACAATGTATTGATATTGTACATAGCTTAACTCTCTCTCTCTCTCTCCTCTCTCTCTCTCTCTCTCTCTCTCCTCTCTCTCTCTCTCTCTCTCCTCTCTCTCTCTCTCTCTCTCTTTCTTGTTACTTCCTTGATATGATAACTATGATAGGCTTGAATTCTTTTTTGTACTCCCTCTCCCTCCACCCCCACGCCTCCATCCTACCCCCTCCCTCCTAGTTCCTCCCCCTCCTCATCTCCCTCAGAGTTCACCCTCACACCTCTCTCGCCCTTTTCCGCTGATTGTCACTCTTTGTATTTCTTCGTTTTCATTATTTTATTATTCAAGTTTCTTTGTTTTGTTATGATGGCTTGATGTAAAAAAAGCAGTTTCTCTGCTTATTTAATGTTCCATCTGGAAATAAAATTTTGATTGACTTGACTTGACTTGACTTGACACACACACACACACACACACACACACACACACACACACACACACACACACACACACACACACACACACACTACATACACACACACACCACACACACACACACACACACACACACACACACACACACCACACACACGCGCGCGCGCGCGCGCGCGCGCGCTCGCGGCGCGCACGCACACGCACACATCATGAAAAAATAAGTGTTATGATTATTGATGCTAGGAATTTATTGCTGCTTACTGATAACTGATTGTTCGTTCTCGTTTTGCCTTATAACCACATCATGTAAATGTAAAAGAAAGTACAAATGTTGATATTATTGATGCATTGTAATTGTCTAATTATCATCCTTAGCGGTTGTTGTATGTTAATTTTTTTTACAAAAGGAATGCAACACTCTCTCTCTCTCTCTCTCTCTCTCTTCTCTCTCTCTCTCTCTCTCTCTCTCTCTCTCTCTCTCTCTCTCTCTCCCCTCCCCTTTCGATCGGAGGATCGCTTATTCCATATCTGTGTGTGCCGATTCTTTCTTCTTTGTAATCAATTTCTTTATTCTTGTTTGTTGTTTAAATCGTTTCTTTTTTTCCTTTTAAAGTCATCTACGCCTTAACTGTTAATGCATGAACTTTTAATGTGAAGATATGTGTGTTTGCTAAAAGTTTTGTAAGTCTTAGTCGCTAGTCATACTTAGTCCCTTAACGGGGCAAGGGCCGGATGAAAAAAAGCATGTGTTTGCTTATCTGTTATCCTTGGAAATAAAGATTATCATCATCATCATCATCATCATCATCATCATCTCTCTCTCTCTCTCTCTCTCTCTCTCTCTCTCTCTCTCTCTCTCTCTCTCTCTCTCTCAACAAGATCAACTCCTGCTTCTCAACCATCTTTATAATCCTTAGTTCATCCCATCTCTTCCACAGTAGACATAGACCTTGGATGCATCTAGCAAGGTGTCAGACACTCATGTAAGGAGGGGGGGGGAGGAGGGGGGAATAGGAGGGGTATCGAAATGAGGGTCAAGGGAAGTAACTGATCACTTTCTCAAACTTGATTTGACCAGCCTACGAGCCATTCGAAGCACTGAAGCAAGTCGACCACGTCATGGCATAAAAAGAAGCCTTAAATAAGGAAGGAAACGATAAACGGTAATAGTTAACAAGCAGGGGACCTCTCCTTGTTTGTTCTGTGTGCTCTGTGTTGTCATTTCTCCCAGGCGATTCGGTGTCGTCAGTAGCGTTCGTTTTGGAGTTAGAGGCGTGTATTTATTTCCTGATGGGAGCAAGAGTTACCTTACTTGTTGACTGTTGAATTCTTGGTAGTCTGCTACCCACAAACAGGCTGTGATAGATGTGCGCTGGGTGTGTAGATTTTTTACAGCGGTTTTGAGGAGTCAGTCACAACTTTTTATTTCCATCTATTTGTCGGTACAGCATCTGGAATGTTCAAACAAAATGGCGCTGAGTGAAACGGCGAATGTTTACAACATGACAGTGAAAGTGAAACAGGATGTTTGAATAAGCTGTAAGAGCAGCAAGTGAAAAGAAACGGGGGGGGGGGGGGGGGGGGGGCGGAATGGCCCGGTTGGTAGAGTTCCTGACTCGTAATCTTGGTGATCCTGGGTTGCGGGTTCGAATCTTCCCCCGGGTCGTTTCAGTACAGGGGGATTTTCCCCTCGGAGTTAACATTGGTTCTGACTCCATTTCCCATACAGTCCTTCGAATGAGACTATAAACCGAGGTTCCGTGTGTGAACGCACGCATAACATCTTGCACACACGTCAAATCCCATCACCAACTTTCGGAAGAGAAGGCCAGTTTGGTCGCTGGTACAGATGACACGTTTACACACTGCATGCATTCTGCGTAATGAATTTTTAAAAAAAATGAAAGAGTTGTTAAACTGAGTAAACGATATTGACTGAATGACACAGAAAACGACTGAATGAAGCGCCAACAGGCAGCTCTTCAGTCGGCTCTACCCAGGTAGGCAGCCCAATGTGTAAACAAGAATGCGGATTGTAAAGCGCTTAGTCTCTGGCAGGGGATAGGCGCTACATAAATTGTCTCTAAAAACAAAACTAAAACGTAGAGCACAAGTGATGCTTTGCCCTTCAGGAAGGGACACTGGGGCCCAGAATTCCAGACTCTGGTTTAACGGACCGGGAACAATTTCTATCTACATGTCAGCCTCTTTAGATGGAACAAGTGTGTGTGTGTGTGTGTGTGTGTGGTGTGTGTGTGTGTGTGTGTGTGTGTGTGTGTGTGTGTGTGTTTGTGTGTGTGTGTGTGTGTGTGCGCGCCCGCCCGTTCTCACCTGTGATGATGTGGGTGTTTTAACGAAGATAAAACTCTTCACATTCAGCAAGATGGGTGTTGTTTTTCTTCTAAACTCTGGAGACACTATATACGTTCATGAGTTGGTGTTGGTATTCTTGATATCTATCTATCTGTCTGTCTCTCTATCTAATTATCTATATCTATATATCTATATCTATATATCTATATATGTATCTATATATATACATATATATATTATATATATATTTATATTATTATATATATATTATATATATATATATATATATATATATATATATATATTATATATATATTGTCTCCCTGATGAGTCCGATCCAGCGGACGAAAGGCCTAGGAGCAGGCAATACAAATAGATCTGCCTTCGAAGGGGAGTACGATGGTTCTCTCAGGCAGCTAGTGAAGGGTTTCTCATATTTATAATATTCCCCCCCCCCCCCCCCCCCCCCCCCCCCATTTTCTTCATCTACATTTTTTTAATTCAAATCTTTGCCACGTCATTACTAAAACGACTGAAGAATTGTTAGCCTGCACTTGTTTTTTTCCCACTACTTAATTGTTCAGCGTATTATATATATATATATATATAATATATATAGAGAGAGGAGAGAGAGAGAGAGAGAGAGAGAGAGAGAGAGAGAGAGAGAATCAGAGTTAAAAAGCCACTCAGAACTTTAAAAGTGCTCGACCATGTAGGGAGCGACATACCAGTTTAAATAGGATTTTCTTCCATTTTAAAATCCTATTTTAAACTGGTATATATATATATATATATATATATATATATATATTATATATATATATATATATAATATATATATATATATATATATATATATATATATATAATAACAGTGGAGCATGTTCTAAGCTCGTGTAAAGTAGCCCTGGCTCAAGGAAGGTACACATGGAGGCACAACCAAGTGCTCAAAGAAATTGTACAAGTAGTCTGGGCTAGTACCAACACCACAAAAGGGAGAATCAGGACTCCAAAGCACCCGCAACATTCTTCACGGCAGGAGGCAGCAAATCATGGCCAAGAACAACAGTGCCACTCGAAACTGCAGGCAGAGTCTGCTGGATGGGGCAGATGACTGGGAGTGCACTGCAGACCTCCCAGAATGGAAGAGTCACCCAGAGATCATCAGCAAGAGTGGCATGAGACCAGACATAGCAGTCCACTCTAAGTCAACCAAGCAGCTGATCATGATCGAGCTCACGGTGCCATATGAGAACAGAATGGAGGCAGCTCAAATCTACAAGACTGAAAAGTATGCTGATCTGGCAAACAGCCTGAGGAGAGAAGGCTATCAGGTCAAAGTCCTCACTGCAGAAATTGGAGCTAGGGGATTTGTAGGAACGTCTGCATACAGCCTCATGAAACAGCTCTCAGTTGCAGGGAAGGAAAACACTAGAGCCCTGAAAGCAATGGCAGAAGCGGCAGAGAGGTGTTCAAGCTGGATCTGGTCAAGGAGGAACAAAAGTGAACTTCATAAGGCTTAATTTCCCTACAAATATCAGGTGTCCCTGTGGCTCAGTGGTTAAAGCGCGAGTCATTAAGTAGAAAATGAGCATGTCCAGAGGGTCATGGGTTCGAATCCCAGCCATGGCTTGTCCCAAGATGGGGGGAAAAAAAGGGGGCAGCAGAGGGACATCCGGAGTCATGACCGGGTGTGGCCCAACCCCCTAGAGTGTCAGGAGATAAGGGCCGAAACACTTGCTTGAAGGGGGCTTCTCTTCTGCCGGACTCTCTGCTGCCACGCTCTCCACGAGTTTCTTTTCTACTGTTGCTGGGTAAACCATGACCCCCCTTCGGGAATAGGACGGAGGTCGTCCGGGTAAAGACCGGTGGACACTTGAACTATGGGTAAGACCAGAACCAAGGGTCTGTGGGCTGGCTCCCACTTTGCCTTAAATATGTGGCCTACCGAAAACTAAAGGAAAAGATCGCTCCCTGAATTTCCACCGAAAGGGGGAGAGCGCGAATGATGAATCCATCTCGGTGCTACAACCAATCAACCGACTGGCAAATCCCATACGGACTATGAAATGGACAAATGGAATACTATCCATGGTGTCTGTGGAAAGAGTTTTATCCGCTACCACTCGTGGCCAGGAGATCCACAGAACCAAAGATGGATGTTGTGAAAGACTCATCCTGATATGAGCAGCACGCACTGCATCAGCAGATAAGGACAGTCGGAAGACAAGGCCAGGATTTAAACCACAGTGCAAGGACATCCACCGCTGTGGTTCGGATGAGGGAATTTGCACAGGCCCCTCCGATGCCAGGCGCCTGCAAATACACACCTGCCACGAGCAAACGAAACTGAAGAATGGGAGAAACATGGATGCAAACAAATCGTCCAAAGAACGATGCACTGATAGGGACAAAGCACCCTTGGAACACAAACTAGCCAATATGGGGACATTGTGTATGCCACATGTAGAGACGCCTGTGGAGTAAACGACTGCCCAAAGAGAAAACACCTCAAGAACTCCAGACGCCAAGAAAAGATGGACAAGATCATCAAAGTCAAAGAACATCACTCCAAGAAGACATGAAGGGACCGCACTGCCTGCTGAAAAACAAGGTTGAAAAACTGTGGGAAGACTGAAAGAAAAACACAGCGCCCTCAGCAACGCGGGATCTGCGAGGAAGAGGAAGAGCAAAAAGAAGAAGACAAAGAGGCGCGATTCTTCAGAGAACCTTTCCAGTTTGCCAGAAAACATGTTTAGCAGCCAAAATCTGGACCCTAAGTGTGGACAAAGGAGTTCTTGAGCAAGCTTTCTGAGGAATACATACTCGACTCACAGAGCCAAAGCACCACTCGACATTCAGGTCCTGGTGTTGGCCAAACAACCCTGAGGCAACAGTTCAATGGCAGCCTCCAACGTTGGCGAAATCACGAAGGTGGTCGCCAAGCCAGACCAACTCATCACCAGGGCAAACGGAACATACCTTACCACTTTTACAAGGACAATGTCCCAAGGTGACTGGAGTGGCTCACAGGTGCTGCGATCGGCATGGCCCTGAAACCAGACAGATCAGCGGCAGTGGATGACGGCAGATGGTGTGTTACATCCCCAAGGAGCAAAAATCTCAAGTGACACCTTCAGCAGTTCAGGCCATATCACTACTGAAGTCGAAGGAAATCTTCTTGTCATGGCAGCAAGGCCTGGACCAGTACCTGATGAAACAAGTACTTGGATGTGTCAGTCCACAAAGGTGGATCCCAGGCGTGGCTGGCTGTGTAGAACATGCCAAATGATCTGGGGAACGCAATCCCAAACAAGCAAAAAACCCGAAAAGAGAGATGGACGTAGTGTTGGCTTGTATCTGGCAACCGTATATGGATCTGTGCCCCAATGAGTGATACAGTTGGCTCTTGAGATGTACCATGTGCAAAGAACATCCGCGACATGCTCAAGAAGTACTTCAATGGCTTCTCATTGCGGTTCCTCTACCCAGGAGTACCCAACTGATTGGTCAACTTGAAGATGGGGCATTGCAATGGGTGCCCCCCCCCCCCCCCCAACCCCCCCTACCCTCTGCAATATTTTCCACCGATATGTTCGTGGTAGGCAATTGGAACTCCTCTTGAAAGCAGACAACAAACAACGCGAGACAACAGGAACATTGGCGATGGCTACAAGATGCCTCCTCTCAAGGGCCTTACATGGATGGACCACTACCCAGTGATTTCATCCAGAGAAGACGAGGACACGCTCATGTGTGGAGAGACTGGCCGACATAGTTGCCTCATCCAGAATGAAGTTCAAAGCCAAAGAAAGACACTGAGTCTCTATTGAGGAACGCAAAGTGGACGAATCTGTGGTCTTCAGTGTTGCCAACCAGCCCTTCCAACATGTCACAGAAGACGCAGACAAGAGCCTTGGAAGGATGGTATGATGCTTCGCTGAAATACACACAAAGAGCAAAGAACCCAAGCGATGGCGCGGAAGAAGGCCTTGGGACCATTGCCCCCGTGTGGGCTCCCTGGCAAAACAAGGTCTGGTGTCTGCAGTCATGCTAGATACCAAAGCTCCTATGGCCTTGATGATATACGACCATCTGCAACTCAGCAAAGTATGAGGCAAAATGGAAGACCAAAATCAACAAGTTCACAAGGAAATGCTTGGTGTCCCAGCCAGTCTGACTGCCATCGCGCTGTACTGTCGCCAAGCAAGCTCAAACTACACTGAAATCCCATCCTGGAGGATATACAAAAGCAGGGAAGATCAGGACTTCTATGCATGTGCTGGAGGACTCATGGAGACCAAGGTGGTAGAAGCAATCAATCCCTCCAGGCTGAAGACAGGCAGAAAATGGAAAGTTCAGAGAGGCGTCGGATTCAGCAAAAGAAAGTCTCAAGATCAGATGAATAACAGGGCACCAACACAAGACCAACAGACAAGGACTCGGGTGGTGACAAAACTGAATGCGTGGTCAAAGCCAAGGACCAGCCAAAAGAGGACATGCTGATTCAGGATATGAGAAAAGAAGAAGACCAAAAAAGACTCCAAAAAGCAGTCAGCAGAGCCAGCAAGGGCAATGGACAACGTGGGAGAATGCACTCAAGAAGTCTAACTTGGATGAACATTTGGCACATGTGCCCCTCTCAGGAATCAGCTTCCATTCTCAGATTGCATATGACCTTCTGCCCTCCAAATGCAAACCTGGTGACCGGGGGGGAATATAGGACGATCCTGCATGCCCCCCTTTTGCCATGAAAACAAACAGAGGAGCTGGTCTAAGCTCGTGTAAAGTTTGCCCTGGATCAAGGAAGGTACACTGGAGGCCATAACAAGTGCTCAACAAGAACTAGTACAATAGTCTGGGCTAGTACCAAACACCACAAAAGGGAGAATCAGGACTTCCAAAAGCTCCCGCAAATTTTCACGGCAGTAGGCAGCAAATCATGGCAAGAACAACGTGCCCTACTCGAAACAGGCAGGCGAGTCTGCTGGATGGGGCTCGTGACTGGGAGTGCCACTGCAGACTCAGATGGGAAGAGTCACCCAGAGATCATCTGCCAAGAGTGGCATGAGACCCGACATAGCCAGTCCCTCCTAAGTCAAACCAGCAGCTGATCATGATCGAAGCTCACGGTGCCATATGAGAAACAGAAGGAGCAGCTAATCTACAAGACATGAAAAGTCTGAAAAAGTATGCTGATTGGCAAACCGCCTGAGGAGAGAAGGCTATAAGGTCAAAGTCCGCACTGCAGAAATTGGAGTTAGGGGATTTGTAGGAACGTCTGCTACAGCCTCATGAAACAGCTCTCAGTTGCAGGGAGGAAAACATAGAGCCCTGAAAGCAATGGCAGAGAGCGGAGAGAGGTGTTTCAAGCTGGGATCTGCAAGGAGGAACAAAAGTGATACTTCATAAGGCTTAATTATCCTACAAATATAAGGTCCTCATGTCCATGTGGCTCAGTGGTTTAAAGCGCGAGTCATTAAGTAGAAAATGAGCATGTCCAGAGGGTCTGGGGTTCGAGTCCCAGCCATGGCTTGGTCCCATGATGGGGGGAAAAAAAGGGGGCTGCAGAGGGAAATCGAGTCATGAACCGGGTGTGGCCCAACCCCCTAGAGTGTCAGGCGATAAGGCCGAAAACCTTGCTTGCAGGGGGGCTTCTCTTTGAGGACTCTGCTGCTGCCATCGCTCTCACGAGTTTCTTTCTACTGATGCATGGGTAAAACCATTGACTTCTGGGAATACGGCCGGAGGACGTCCGGAACGACCGGGTGGACACTGGGGAAAGACCAGAAAAACAAGGGCTCTGTGGGCTGGCCTCCCACGTTGCTCTAAATATGTGGCTACGAAAACTAAAGGAAAAGATGCTCCCGGATTCACCGAAGGGGGTGAGAATGCTGAATCCATCGGTGCTCAACCATCACGACTGGCAAATCCCAAACGGATATGAACATGGACCAAATGGACTTATCCAAGTGTCTGTGGAACGCGTTTCGCTACACCCGGGGCGTGAAGATCCACAGACCAAGATGGGATGTGTGAAGACATCTGAATGAGCAGCAGCGCACTGCATCAGCAGATAAGACGGCGGAAGGACCAAGGCCAGGATTTAACCACATTGCAAGGACCATCCACGACTGTTGGTTCGGTTGAGGAATTTGCAAGGCCCTCCGATGCCAGTGCGCCAGAAACTCAACCTGCCACGAGCAAACGAAAATGAAAGATTGGGCGAAACTGGATGCAAAAAAAAAATCGCCAAAGATCGATGCATGATTAGGGGAAAAGCACCTGGAACACAAACTAGCCACATATGGGGACATTGTGTATGCCAATGTAGAGGACGCCTGTGGTGTTAAAACTACTCCAAAGAGAAAAACCTCCAAAGAAATCCAGACGCCAAGAAAAGATGGACAAGATCAAAGTTCCAAACGAACCAAACCTCAAGAAGCAAATGCATGACCGCACTGCCAGCTGAAAAAACAAGGCTTGGAAAAAACTGTGGCGAAGACTCCTGAAGCAAAAACACAGCGCCCCTCAGCAAAGCGGAATCTGCGAGGAAGAGGAAGAGCAAAAAGAAGAAGACACAAGAGGCGCTTCTTCAGAGGACCCCTTCCAGTTAGCCAGAACACTGTTTGAGCAGCCAAAATCTGGGGACCCTAACTTTGGACAAAGGAGTTTGACAGCATCTAGGAAAACATACTCCGGACTCACAGAGCAAAGGCCACCACTTCGACATTCAGGTCTGTGTGGCCACAACCCCCCAACCTGAGGATAAGTTTCAATGGCCAAGCCTCAACGTTGGCGGAAATCAAGAAGGGGTCGACAAAGCCAGAGCCAAATCATCACCAGGGCATCGGAATACCTTACCAGCTTTACAAGAAATGTCCAAGGCTGCTGGATGGCTCCACAGTGCACTGCGGCGATCCGGCTTGGAGAAACAGATAGATCAGCGGCCAGTGGATGACCGGCAGAGCGGTTGTTGTTCCATCCCCAAAGAGCAAAACTCATTGCCATCAGCCCAGTTCAAGGGCCATTACAATACTGAACGTCGAAGGGAAAAATCTTCTCTGTCATGGCAGCACGGCTGACCAAGTACCTGATGGAAAACAAAGTACTTGGAATGTGTCAGTCCAGAAAGGTGGCATCACCAGGCGTGGCTGGCCTGTGTAGAACATGCCACAAATGATCTGGGACGCAATCAAAAAGCAAAAACAGAAAGAGAGACCTGGACTTAGTGTGGCTTGATCTGGCAAACGCATATGGATCTGTGCCCATGAGATTGATTACAGTTGGCTCTTGAGATGTACCATGTGCCAAAGAACATCCGCGACCTCGCACAAGGAAGTACTTCAGGGCTTCTCAAAGCCCGTTTCTTCTACTAAGGAGTACAATGATTGGATCAATGGAAGTGGCATTGCAATGGGCCCTGTGCAATTCCGATACTGTTCGTGCTGGCATTAATTACCACACCACAACAAATTCCATCCAGAACACACCCAACCGCGAGCCAAACCAGACCTTGTTGATGGATACAAGTGCCTCCTTCTCCCCTGCCAACTGGAATTGACCCAACAGTGATTTCATCCCAGAGAAGACGGAGACACGTCATGTGCTGGAGAGGCTGGACGACATCGTTGCCCTCTTCCAGAATGAAGTCTCAAGCCAAAGAAATTCACGGTGTCTCTCATTGAGGAAAGGAAAAGAAAAGTGGCAGAATCCTGTGGTCTTCAGTGTTGCCACCAGCCATTCAACAGTCACAGAAAGAGCCAGTCAAGTAGCCTTGGAAGATGGTATGATGAAACGCTGAAAGATCACACGAGAAACGAAATCCACGCCAGAAGGCGGACGAGTTGGAGCCATTGCCAGTGTGGGCTCCTGGCAACTACAAGGTCTGGGTGTCTTGCAGTTCATGCTGATACCAACAAGCCTCCTATGGCCTCTGATGATAATCGACATCTGCTCCCCGACACAGTGGAGGCAATGGAAGCCAAACTCAACAAGTTCACACAGGGGAAAAGTGCTTGGTGTCCCACCATGTCTGACTTGACAATCGCGCTTGTGTACTGTCGCAATCCACCAGCACCCACTCACCACTTCACCACCATCATGAGGAATACCCAATGCATGGAGTACAGACTTCAAAGCATGCTGGGAGGACTCAGGAGACACGGTGGGAGAAGCAATCACGCCCCAGCTGAAGACAGGCTGAAACTGGCAAAGTTTCAAGAGGCCGTGGAATCTGCAAAAGAAAGTCTAAGATCAGAGCCATATTCAGTACACACACACGGACCAACCAGACAAAGGACAGGGGGTGACCCACAAATGAATGGTGGTCAAGCCAAAGGAAAAAAGCCAAAAGAGACATGCTGCTTCAGGAAGGATGAGGCAAAAGAAGAAGACCAAACAGACTCCAAAAGCGTCCAGCAGAGCAGGCAAGCGGCAAATGGGTCCACGTGGGCTGAAATGCACTCCAAAGAAGTCTAACTTGGAATGGACATTTGGCACTGGGCCCCTCTAGGATCAGCTTCATTCTCAGATCTGCATATGTGATCCTTCTGCCCTCAAATGCAAACCTGGTGAGTGGGGGGGCTATAGACGATCCTGCATGCCCCCTTTGCCATGAAAAACAAAAAAGTGGAGCATGTTCTAAGCTCGTGTAACAGTAGCCCTGGCTCAAGGAAGGTACACATGGAGCTAACCAATTGCTCAAAGAATTGTACAAGTAGTCTGGGCTAGTACCAACCCCACAAAAGGAGAATCAGGAGCCAACAAGCACCCGGCAACATTCATACTGCTCAGGAGGCAGCCAAATATGGTCCAAGAACACAGTGCCACCTCGACACATGCAGGCAGCGTCTGCTGGATGGGGCAGATGGACTGGGAGTGCACTGCAGACCTCCGAATGGAAGATTCTCCCAGAGATCATCAGCAGAGTGGCTGAGACCAGACATAGACAGTCCACTCTACAGTCAACAAGCAGCTGATCATGATTCGAGCTCACGGTGCTTATGAAGAACAAAAGGAGGCAGCTCAAATCTACAAGACTGAAAAGTATGCTGCTTGCAAACAGCCTGAGGAGAGAAGGCTATCAGGTCAACGTCTCACTGCAGAAATTGGAGCTAGGGGATTTGTAGGGAACGTCTGCATACAGCCTCGTGAAAACAGCTTCTAGTTGCAGGGCAGGAAAAACACTAGAGCCCTGAAAAGCAATGGCAGAAGCGGCAGAGAGTGTTCCAAGCTGGATTGGTCAAGGAGGAACAAAAGTGAAACCTTCCTAAGCTTAATTCCCTACAAATATCAGGTTTGTCCCTGTGGCTCTGTGGTTTAAAGCGCCGAGTCAGTAAGTAGAAAATGCGCATGTCCAGAGGGGCCATGGGTTCCGAAATCAAGCCTGTGCTTGTCCACGATGGGGGGGGAAAAAAGGGGGCAGGACAGGGACATCCGGAGTCATGAACGGGGTGGCCCAACCCCTAGAGAGTCAGGAGGATAAGGGCCGAAACACTTGCTTGAGGGGGCTTCGCTTCTGCGGACTCTCTGCTGCACGTCTCCACGAGTTTTCTTTTTACTGATGCAGGGGTAAACCATTGACTTCCGGGAATAGGCGGAGGACTTCCGGGAAAGACCCGGAGGACACTGGGAAAGGCCAGAAACCAAGGGCTCTGTGTCGGCTGGCTCCCACACTTTGCCTTAATTATGTGGCACGAAAACTAAAAGGAAAAGATGCTCAGGATTCAACGAAAGGGGGGGGATGAGAAGATGAATCTATCCGGTGTCCACCTCCCAATCACGGACTGCAAATCCCAAAACGGACTATGAACATGGACCAAATGGAATATTCCATGTGTCTGTGGAAAGCGTTTCGCTACCACCCGTGGCATGAAGATCCACAGACCAAAGATGGGATGTTGAAGACTCATCCTCGAATGAGCAGCAGCGCACTGCATCAGCAGATAAGACGATCCGGAAGACCACACGGCCACAGGATTTAAACCAGAGTGCCAGGACAATCCACGCTGTTGGTTCGGAATGAGGGAATATGCAAGGCCCCTGATGCCAGGGCCTGAAATCAACTGCCGAGCCCACACCGCAAAGAAAGATTGGGAAAATGGATGCAAAAAATCGTCATAAGACTCGATGCACTGATAGGGACAGCACCCTGGAACACCAAATAGCCACATATGGGGAATCATTGTGTTATGGCCACATGTAGAGAGGGCCTGTGGAAGTAAAACTAACCAAAGTGGAAAACCACCTCCCCAAAGACATCCAGACGCCAAGGAAATGATGGACAAGATCAAAGTCCACCAGAAGAACTACGAGCCAATGAAGACCGCACTGCCAGCTGAAAAACCAAGGCTAGGAAAAAACTGTGGAGACATGAAAGAAAAACACAGCGCCCTCAGCAAAGCGGAATCTGGAGACAGAGGAAGAGCCAAAAAGAAGAAGACACAGAGCGCTTCTTCCAGGGACCCCCTTCCAGTTTGCCAGAACTGTTTAGAGCAGCCAAATTGGGACCCTATGTGTGGACAAAAGGAGTTCTTGAGGCTGCATTGAGGCAAACATACTCAGACTCACGAGCAAAGCACATCGACATTCCACGGTCTGGTGTGGCAACAACCATGAGGAACAGTTCAATGGCAAGCTAACGTTGGCGGAATTCAAGAAGGTGGTCGACAAAGCAGAGCCAACTCATCACCAGGGCAAAACGGAATACCTTACCAGCTTTACAAAAATGTCCCAATGTGCTGGAGTGGTACCAGGATGCCCCCTGACCGCTCTCTTGGAGAAACCAGAGACAGATCAGCGGCCAGTGGATGGAGGAGGTTGGTGTGTACATCCCTCAAGAGCAAATCAAGAGTTACATCAGCCAGTTTCAGGCCAATCTCACTACTGAACGTTCGAAGGGGAAAATCTTCTCGTCATGGGCAGCAAGGCTGACAAGTACCTGATGGAAAAAAGTACTTGGCTGTGTCAGTCCAGAAAGGTGGCATCCAGGACGTGGTGGCTGTGTAGAAATGCACCAATGATCTGGGAAACGCAATCAAATAAGCAGAAAAAACAGAAAAAGAGCGACCTGGACGTAGTGTGGCTTGATCTGGCAGAAAACGGCATAGGTCTGTGCCCCATGGATGTTACAGTTGGCTCTTGAGATGTCCATGTGCCAAAGAACATCGCGACTTGCACAGAGTACTTCAATGGTCTCAATGCGGTCTCTCACCAGGAGTACACAAACTGATTGGATCACTTGGAAGTGGGCTTGCCAATGGGCTGTGCAATTTCCCCGATACTGTTCGTGCTGGCAATGGAACTCATCTTGAAAGCATGCAAACAAACAACGCGAGGACAAAACCAGACTTGCGATTGATACAAGATGCCTACCCTTCAAGGCCTTTCATGGTTGGACCCTACAGTGATTTATCCAGAGAAGACGAGAACACGTCAGTGCTGGAGAGGCTGAGACAATAGTTGGCCTCATCCAGAATGAAGTTAGCACGAAAGACCTCACGGAGTCTCTCATGAGGAAAAGGAAAAGTGGCCGAATCTGTGGTATTCCAGTGTATTGCAACAGGCATTCCACAGTCACAAGAAGAGCCAGTCAAGAACTTGGAAAGATGGTATGATGATACGCTGAATGACACACAAAGAGAAAAGAAACACCCAAGCAGATGGCGGGCAGAAGGCTTGTGGACCATTGATCAGTGATGGGCCTCCTGGCAAATCAAGGTTAGTGTCTGCAGTTCTGCTGTATACCAAAGCTCTATGGCCTTGCTCGATATACCAGACATCTGCCCGCACAGTGGAGGCAATGGAAGCCAAAATCAACAGTTTCACAAGGAAATGGCTTGGTGTCCCACCCAGTCTGATGACATCGCGCTGTTACGTCGCCACGCCCCCAAAGCACAAACTACCATGAAATCCATCCTGGAGGCACTCCAAAGCCAGGGAAGCTCAGTCTTCAAAAATACTGGCGGAATCAGGAGACAAGGGGTAGAAGCCATCAAGCCCCAGCTGAAGACAGGCAGGAAACTGGACGTTCAAGAGGCGATGGATTCAGCCAATGAAAGTCTCAAAGCAAGATCAGGCGATATAACAGGACCACACACACCCAGGACCAACAGCCAAGGATGGGGGTGGACCAAGAAAATGAATGGTGTTCAAAGCCACAGGCAAGCCCCCACAGGAGCATGCGGATTCAGGAGATGAGAAAAGATGGGAAAGACCAAAAACGACTCCAAAAAGCCAGTCCCCGCAGGACAGCTAGGCAATGACAACGTGGGAGAATGAACTCCAAAGAAGGTCTAATTGGCATGACATTTGGCACATGGCCCCTTCAGGATCAGCTT
>CM031614.1:74016443-74018943 GCA_018398815.1 Conus ventricosus
TTAGGGGACAGGTGATAGTGTGGCAGGTGAATTGCTGTGTTAGGGGACAGGTGACAGGTGTGGCAGGTGAATTGCTATGTGTTAGGGGACAGGTGACAGGTGTGGCAGATGAATTGCTATGTGTTAGGGACAGGTGACAGGGTGGCAGATGAATTGCTATGTGTTAGGGACAGGTGACAGGTGTGGCAGGTGAATTGCTATGTGTTAGGGACAGGTGACAGGTGTGGCAGGTGAATTGCTATGCGTTAGGGACAGGTGACAGGTGTGGCAGATGAATTGCAATGTGTTAGGGACAGGTGACAGGTGTGGCAGGTGAATTGCTATGTGTTAGGGACAGGTGACAGGTGTGGCAGATGAATTGCTATGTGTTAGGGGACAGGCAATAGGTGTGGCAGATGAATTGCTATGTGTTTAGGGGACAGGTGACAGTGTGGCAGATGAATTCTATATGCTTCTGAGGTACGGATCGTATCTGACGGTTTTGTCAGCGCAGTCAGGATCTTTGACAAATCCTTCCGTACTGTGGTTTTGTAGCTTAGCAGATGTGGTGTAGCGTATATGGACTATTAACACCCCCATGATTGATTTGATATTGAAACAGAACTGTCCATGTTGAAGTACATACTGGAGAGTTCATGCGTGAAAACAGGCTTTGTGCAGGCAGAAAACCAAGCGTAGCAACACTGTACACAACAACAAACTGCCAAACGTGTGTGGGCGCGTACTCTCTCAGCTGAACCGTTTCCTTACAGGAGTCCCGAATAGTGCATTTTGCGTGTATTTTCAGAACGTTTGCCGACAAACCACAAATACGTGTATTGTAAATAATGCACTGAGTACAGAGTTTACCACAAAGACAGGATATTCAAAAAGAAAATACGATTTCTGTAAGGAAACATATACTGTTCAAAAAAAGAAACGCAAAATGAAATTTTGCCACCTGGGGTGGACCATACAGTTGAGAACACGCCAAAAACCGGCCCTGATGTATGTCTTGAACGTCGACGTGCTAGGATAACATTGATTCCGGTTGTCACTATGTGCACGTGCGTGTTGTGGGCCAGGTGCGACAGTGCAAACATTGGGTTGTGCTTCTGTTGTTTCGCCTGCAAAGCATGCCCAACTCAGTGGTGAACACACACACACCATGGTCATAGTGCAGTATAAAAGCCGGGTCATTTTGGCAACCGGCAGGCACACCGTACCAAAAAACAACATGCCACGTTTGAGCCCAGCAGAGAGAGAAAACGCCCTGGGTCGTTTGCAAGTTGGTCAGAGTGCAACTGATGTGGCCCATGCTTTGAATGTCTCCCCCAGTACCATATGCCGACTTTGGACTCGCTTCCAGAGGACAGGGTCATCAGCTGATGCCCCGAGGTCAGGCCGACCTCATATCACAACGCCAGCCCAGGACCGCTTTATACGGCTAAGACATCTCCGCAATCGCTTCCTGCCGGCCTCGTCCACTGTCCAGGCATGCGCTGGTGTCCGTCGCATCTCCGACCAGACTGTCCGGAACAGGCTGCATGCTGCTGGGCTGTGGGCTTACAGGCCCCTACGTGGCAACGTAATGACGGGGCGCCATCGACAGACCAGACTGCAATGGGCTACGCAACACAGACACTGGACACTGAGGAACCATTGGCGACACGTCTGGTTCTCGGATGAGTCACAGTTTCTGCTGCAGCGCCATGACAGGAGGCGAAGGGTTTACCGCCGGGTTAATGAACGCAACCAGCAGAACTGCGTCGACGAGGCACCTCCGCATGGTGGCGGCAATGTCATGGTATGGGGGGCCATCAGCAACACAGGCAGGAGCCAGCTGGTGCGCGTGGAAGGTCACCTGACAGCCCAGCAGTACGTCCAGGTCATTGTTCAGCCACACGTCCTGCCTCTAATGGCCACTCCCAGGGCCGTGTTCCAGCAGGACAACGCCAGGCCCCACACAGCACGCCTGACCACAGCCTTCTTTACCGCCAACAACATCAACACCCTGGCCTGGCCCTCTCTTTGCCCGGATTTGAATCCTATTGAGCACGTTTGGGACGTTTTGGACAGACGCCTGAGAGTGAGGGCCAACGTCCCAGCGACTCCAAATGAACTGTTCCGGGCATTGCAGGCCGAGTGGGCGGCCATCCCACAGCAGACAATCAGGAACATTATTGCTTCATTGCCCCGCAGATGCCAGGCTACCATTGCAGCCAGAGGGGGTCACACCCGTTACTGACTTTGGAAGCGGCCTGCCGATTTCCCTGAGGGTCTGGGGCTGGTTCTTTACCACAGCATTGCAGGGAGACTTCTGTCCTACTGATGACCTGTTTTTTGTCATTTTCACATTAAACGTGTTGTCACACTGAGCTTCAATAAATTGTGTTTCAAATCGGCAGCTTGGCATTTTGCGTTTCTTTTTTTGAACAGTATAGTAGTGCTACCCTCCCCGTTCTGATGAATGAAAACATACCAAAGTATCGTCTATTGCACAGTTGTTCAATGCGAAGCG
>CM031614.1:74023943-74033943 GCA_018398815.1 Conus ventricosus
AAAGTTGCGAAAGCGATAATTAGTGTATGTACATTATGAATTATACATTTCAAACGCCATTTCTTCGCTTGGGATGGGAAAAAATTGTTAATACCTGCCGTCCCTGTGTTTATTCATCATTGATCTTTCTACCTCCCTTCATTCCTCCCTTTCATTCTATCCCCTTCCAACGTTCCTAACACTTTTCTTCCTCTGTCCCTATCTTTCATCCTCAACTTCTTTTTGTTTCTATTCATCCATTTTGCCTTACCTTCTGTCCTCATCCTCTCTAATGCTCGCACACACACACACACACACACACACACACACACACACACACACACACACACACACACACACGCACGCACGCACGCACGCACGCACGCACACACGCACGCACGCACACACACGCACACACACACACACACACACACACACACACACACACACACACACACAACACACACACACACACACACAATGATAATAACGACACGACCAATGTTAGATAGGTTACTCAAGGTCTGACCAGCGCGCTGGGCTAATGCGTTGGTCCGACATCTGCTAAGTCGTAGCCATGAGACGCTTTTCTTAAATTCTGTCATCGTAGTCATTAATCAATTCATATCCGTCAGCTTTAAATCATGTTTCGTGTGGTCGCAAAACTTAGCAGATGTGGTGTAGCGTATATGGACTAGTCCGCACGCAGTGACATCTCCTTGATGAAGCTGACGCTGAAACGGAAACTCCTCTTCTCCCTTTTTGTACTCCCACTTCTTATAGAACAGGGAGTGTTTTACAATGGGGCAAAGAAATGCTGCCTGTGTGTCTGTCTGTCTGTGTGTCCGTCCGTGGTCAAAATGTGTTCCACTCGCTCCAGACAAATCTACTGGGCCGATCTTTCTGAAAATTCGTAGGTATGTTCATTACGGATAACGGATGATGCCTAATGTTTTATTTTTACCATTATAGCCGTTAGTGACGGCTATAACGGCCCATAACGGTTTTTCTTCTTTATGGAATATCTCAGAAAGTACTTTGCCGATCTTTCTGAAAATTTGTAGGCATGTTCATTGTGGGTCACAGATGATGCCCGATGTTTACCAGAATAGCCGTTACTAACGGCTATAACGGCCCAAAACGGGTTTTCCTCTTTATGGAATATCTCAAGCGTATTCAAGATGAACTGGGAGTACGTTTATATGCTTTGCATCCTGTTTCCTTTTGTGTTCGTTTCTTTCCTATTTCCCACATTATTCCCCTTCTTCCATCAATCTCTTTCCCACAGCAATGCTGGAGCTGTGTCGTTGTGGAATCACCAGGTGGGAGGTCCTGGCCTACCTGGTGGTGTTCCTGTACTACGTGGGCGAGAACATGATCATCAGCACTGCTCTCCCTTTGCTGGGCTACAGTGCCTGTCGTCACGACTTCCCCAATGCCTCCGTCCAGACGTGCCAGAACATGAACCAGCACCCAGACCTTGCCAACAGGCTGCAGGTATACTGCTGGCTGTGTGTGTTGTTCGTCTTTGGCTTTGCTGAGGATCCCACTGAACTGTAAGACTGTGTAATGTCCTTTGTCTGTTTGTTGAAGTCCTCTGTTCTTTACTACATGCTATTATCTTTCATCTGTTGGTAGACGTCCGCTGCTCTGTGCTGTGTGCATTGTCTTTCATCTGTTCACAGACGCCCTCTTCTGTGTGCTAGATGCTATCGTCCTTCATCTGTTTGTGCTGTATGCTACTGTCCTTCATCTTTTCATAGAAAAACCTCTGCGCTGCGCTATAGGCTATCACCTTTCATCTCTTCATAGAATTCCTCTGCTCTGTACTATATGCTGTCACCTTTCCTCTGTTTGCAGAAGACCTCTGCTCTGTACTATATGCTGTCACCTTTCCTCTGTTTGCAGAAGACCTCTGCTCTGTACTATATGCTATCACCTTTCCTCTGTTTGCAGAAGACCTCTGCTCTGTACTATATGCTATCACCTTTCCTCTGTTTGCAGAAGACCTCTGCTCTGTACTATATGCTATCACCTTTCCTCTGTTTGCAGAAGACCTCTGCTCTGTACTATATGCTATCACCTTTCCTCTGTTTGCAGAAGACCTCTGCTCTGTACTATATGCTATCACCTTTCCTCTGTTTGCAGAAGACCTCTGCTCTGTACTATATGCTATCACCTTTCCTCTGTTTGCAGAAGACCTCTGCTCTGTACTATATGCTATCACCTTTCCTCTGTTTGCAGAAGACCTCTGCTCTGTACTATATGCTATCACCTTTCCTCTGTTTGCAGAAGACCTCTGCTCTGTACTATATGCTATCACCTTTCCTCTGTTTGCAGAAGACCTCTGCTCTGTACTATATGCTATCACCTTTCCTCTGTTTGCAGAAGACCTCTGCTCTGTACTATATGCTGTCACCTTTCCTCTGTTTGCAGAAGACCTCTGCTCTGTACTATATGCTGTCACCTTTCCTCTGTTTGCAGAAGACCTCTGCTCTGTACTATATGCTGTCACCTTTCCTCTGTTTGCAGAAGACCTCTGCTCTGTACTATATGCTATCACCTTTCCTCTGTTTGCAGAAGACCTCTGCTCTGTACTATATGCTATCACCTTTCCTCTGTTTGCAGAAGACCTCTGCTCTGTACTATATGCTATCACCTTTCCTCTGTTTGCAGAAGACCTCTGCTCTGTACTATATGCTATCACCTTTCCTCTGTTTGCAGAAGACCTCTGCTCTGTACTATATGCTATCACCTTTCCTCTGTTTGCAGAAGACTGTACTGTACAACAGGCGTCGTTCTTCGTTTGTGTGCAGAAGACCTGTGCTTTGTACTGTGTGCTATTTTTGTCCTTTATCGGCATAGAGAAGACCTTTGCTCTGCATTGTATGCTATTGGCCTTTATCTGTTTGACAAAGACCTCAGCTCTATATTGCATCTGTGGCCATTTGCTTACAGAAGACCTCTGCACTCCATTATAAGCATGCTGCTGCGCTTGGTTTGCATCCAGACTCTTATCTGTACTGCATGCTATTGCTCCTTCGTTTGCAAGACCTGCTCTAAATTACATGCTATTGTCTGTCATGTGTTTACAGAAAACCTCTGTCCTATAGGCTGTTGTCTGTCGTCTAACTGCAGAAGACCTGTGTATCATAGGCTATAACCTACCGTCTGTTCAGAGCAGAATTACAGAAGACCTCTGTATCATAGGCTATTACCTACCGTCTGTTCAGAGCAGAATTGCAGAAGACCTCTGTATCATAGGCTATCATCTACCGTCTGTTGAGAGCAGAATTGCAGAAGACCTCTGTATCATAGGCTATCGTCTACCGTCTGTTCAGAGCAGAATTACAGAAGACCTCTGTATCATAGGCTATCATCTACCGTCTGTTGAGAGCAGAATTGCAGAAGACCTCTGTATCATAGGCTATCGTCTACCGTCTGTTCAGAGCAGAATTGCAGAAGACCTCTGTATCATAGGCTATCATCTACCGTCTGTTCAGAGCAGAATTGCAGAAGACCTCTGTATCATAGGCTATCATCTACCGTCTGTTTAGAGCAGAATTGCAGAAGACCTCTGTATCATAGGCTATCGTCTACCGTCTGTTCAGAGCAGAATTGCAGAAGACCTCTGTATCATAGGCTATCGTCTACCGTCTGTTCAGAGCAGAATTGCAGAAGACCTCTGTATCATAGGCTTCAGAGCAGAATTGCAGAAGACCTCTGTATCATAGGCTATCATCTACCGTCTGTTCAGAGCAGAATTGCAGAAGACCTTGTTTTCATAGGCTATCATCTACCGTCTGTTCAGAGCAGAATTGCAGAAGACCTGTGTTTCATAGGCTATAACCTACCGTCTGTTTAGAACAGAATTACAGAACACCTCTGTATCATAGGCTATTACCTACCGTCTGTTTAGAGCAGAATTGCAGAACACCTCTGTATCATAGGCTATTACCTACAGTCTGTTTAGAGCAGAATTGCAGAAGACCTCTGTATCATAGGCTAACGTGCTCTGTATTGCATGCTGTGCCTGATCTGTTTGCAGAAGAACTCTGCTGTTTTCTACATGTTTTTGATCTTCATCTGTTTACAGGAAAGTTCTTTACCACACGGTATTGTCCATCTGTTTGCATAAAGTTCTTTACCACACGCTATTGTCCGTCTGTTTACAAGAAAGTTCTTTACTACATGCTATTGTCCATCTGTTTGCAGATAAGTTCTTTACTACACGCTATTGTCCATCTGTTTACAGAGAAATTCCTTACTACACGCTATTATCCATCTGTTTACAGGAAAGTTCTTTACTGCACGCTATTGTCTATCTGTGTGCAGAGAAGTTCCTTACTACACGCTATTGTCCATCTGTTTGCAGAAAAGTTCTTTACACACGCTATTGTCCATGTGTTTGCAGAAAAGTTCTTTACACACACCATTGTCCATCTGTTTGCAGAAAAGTTCTTTACACACACCATTGTCCATCTGTTTGCAGAAAAGTTCTTTACACACACCATTGTCCATCTGTTTGCAGAAAAGTTCTTTACACACACCATTGTCCATCTGTTTGCAGAAAAGTTCTTTACACACACCATTGTCCATGTGTTTGCAGAAAAGTTCTTTACACACACCATTGTCCATGTGTTTGCAGAAAAGTTCTTTACACACACCATTGTCCATCTGTTTGCAGAAAAGTTCTTTACACACACCATTGTCCATGTGTTTGCAGAAAAGTTCTTTACACACACCATTGTCCATGTGTTTGCAGAAAAGTTCTTTACACACACCATTGTCCATGTGTTTGCAGAAAAGTTCTTTACACACACCATTGTCCATGTGTTTGCAGAAAAGTTCTTTACACACACCATTGTCCATGTGTTTGCAGAAAATTTCTTTTCACACACCATTGTCCATGTGTTTGCAGAAAAGTTCTTTACACACACCATTGTCCATCTGTTTGCAGAAAAGGTCTTTACACACACCATTGTCCATGTGTTTGCAGAAAAGTTCTTTACACACACCATTGTCCATCTGTTTGCAGAAAAGTTCTTTACACACACCATTGTCCATCTGTTTGCAGAAAAGTTCTTTACACACACCATTGTCCATGTGTTTGCAGAAGACCTGTTCTGTACTACAAGCTATTGTTTACCGTGCAGAAGACTTCTGAATCACATAGCTATTGTCCATCTATTCGTAGAAAAACTTCGCTCTATACTACCTACTGTTCTTCATCTTTGGAGAAAAACCTCTTTACTTATGTTCTTGTTTATCTCTTTGCTGAAGATTTGTTTAATACTGCGTACTATTGTCCACCTCGTAGACGATTTCTGAATCCCATGGCTATTGTCCATCTATTTGTTAAAAACAAAATGTGTGCTCTATTCTACGTACTGTTGTCCTTCACTTTTGCCAAAATCCTCCTTACCACGCGCTACAGTCCACCTGTTTGCAGAAGACCTGTTCAGTACTGCATGTTATTGTTCCCCTTGCAGAAAGCTTACGAACCCAGTGCTGTCATCCATCTATTTATAGAAGACTTCGGAACCACATGCTATTGTTCATCTATTTGTAGAAGACTTTTGAACCACGTGCTATTGTCCATCTATTTATAGAAGAGTTCTGAACCACATGCTATTGTCCATCTATTTATAGAAGACTTCTGAATGACATGGAAAAGTCTTCTGAACCACATGCTGTTTTCCATCTGTTTACAGAAGGCCTGCTTAATACTATGTGCTATTGTCCTTGTGCGTGCAGACGACCTCAGCACTGTACTACATGATAGAGAAAATCGTCAGCTTCGTGCCGCCTCTCTTGCTGAGCGCGTTCTTCGGACCCTGGAGCGACCGCCATGGCCGGAAGCTGCCCTTCCTTCTCCCCTACTTCGGCAACATGGCGGCCGTGGTCTTCTTCCTGGTGGCACACTTCCGCCACTCCGTGCCTCCCATCGCCCTGGTGATGAGCGGATTCGCCGTGCGGTCCCTGAGCGGTCATTTCATCCTAGTCCACCTCGTCTCCTTTAGTTACATCGCTGACCTCGTCCGCTGCAGCGGTGGTTGTGGGGAGATCGACTTGGACAGTACCAGGAGGAGGATGGGCAGGGAGAGGCGACATGCCAGGAACAGGGGGGTCCCTGTGGAAGTGGCGGGGGACACAGAAGGCAGCAAGGACCAGAACGAGTTCCTGGCCAGCATGTGTCGCCTGCAGGCCGCGGAGTCTTTCGGGATGGTGATTGGTTCCAGCCTGGGCTGGGTCATGCAGAAAGCTGGCGGGCTGGTGCTGTCGTTGTGTATGGGTGTGGGGTGCTTTTGGTGGGAGCGCTCCTCATTATCTTATTTTTCAAAGAGTTCCACTTCGTTAGCGACGCGGAGGAAAGCCAAGGAGTGTGGAACGTCTTTCTGAATAGACTGAGGTCGGTGTACCGCTGCAGTCGGATGGAACTGAACCCCGTGCAGATGTGGGGGTGCGCGATCATCGTCTTGCTCATGGTGTCTTGCACGGAAGGTCGGGACACCATCGTCCTGCCCTTCGCCAGCATCGAACCCTTATCCTGGCCCAACGAGCGATTCTCCGCCTACATGGCCTCTTTCAGCGCCTTCCAGAGCATCTTTCTGCTGCTGATCGCTCCCATGCTGAGGGACCACACGGTGGTGGTGGTCAGTCTGCTGTGCAGCCTCATCTCAGGACTGTGGATGGCCTTCTCCCGGACCACCTGGAGCTTGCTGGTGGCTGGCTGCCTCGGTCACATGGCGGATTGCATCTTCCCGGCCATCAAAGCCATCCTGTGCAAGGACCTCAAGCTGGACCACGTGGCGTGGTCATGTCCAGGTTGTCCATTGTCGAGGGTATGGGCATCATCCTGGGACCCGTGCTGATCGTCAAGGTCTTCATCTCCACCTGCCAGTACTTTCCGGGCCTGGCGTTCCTGGCCTCCTCCGCCATTCCCTGCGGCATCCTGCTGGTCGGGGTGCTGGTGGAGTCGTTCTGCCCCATACAGGAACAGTCACGCTTGAAGGAGTTCCAGGTGCCAGAACCGGAAGGTAGTCACGTCTCGCCCAAGCCGGACTTGACTCGCTCGCTCAACGTGCCGAGTGTCACTGCCTCTGGTTACGGTTTCCTCTGGTGTTCTTCAGAATGGTGAACCAGAAAGGACACACTGGTTTCGCCATGCTATCAAAATGACAAACATAAACCACTTCATCTTCATTCACAACTCCTACTTCTTGCATCAGTCGCACGTTGGGTTTTGTTGTGTTTGTTTGTTTTGTGTTTTCTTTTGTGTGCTTTGTTTTGGTTTTGCTTCTTCGTAGTTTGTTCAAGGTTCCATCACATGCCTTGGATCATAGTTGAAACATGTGTATTTCGGAGGGGGGGGGGATTTTTTAAAAAAGAATTTCTGTACTTTGGTGTTACGACAAATGTTCCTAAATTTGACATTCGGACTACGGTTTCTCTAGAAAACATCTGGTCTAAATACCTGTATATTCCCATGCGTGTGTGTCTCAGAAATCAAATACATGTGGGAGCGTGCTTCCCTACAGAAGTTTCTCAAGGGCATGAAGTCTTACCTCTCATGTTATTGTTCAGTGTGGGCTCCTAGGAACTGTTTTTAACGATGAACTTGCATGCAGATCACCACTCGTGATCTCGTGACGAGAACTACGTGTCTTTGGCTTTCATTATTTTCAGAGAGTTTCTTTACGATTTGCTGGACTGTCGACTGGATACACCATAATGACGAGTTTGTCTCAATGTGCTGGTCAGTTTCAATTGGCTTCCTTCTCATCGGTGGCTAGGTAAATCCTCCACAACGAGTATCACTCAGTTTAGAAGAGAAGAATGGGCGCAGACAGTGGTGCTGATTCAACCCACCAGCTCTAGAGCCATCAGCAGAGAATCCTTTTCAGTCTGCATATTTCCTCTGCAGACCACTGAGCCACCTCAACCGGCTCAAGACTGCCCGCACTGAATGCTTACGTGGAACTGGATCCCAGACTTCCGAACACATCCTCCAGAACTGCCCCAACCATGGGGATCTAGCACATCAAACCTGATAGATGCACAGGGCTACAGATCGAGCTTTGAAGCAGCAGCCACACCCTGGAGAGAGCTGGAATTAATCATGGCAGCCTGACAGTAGAACTAATCTAATCAGTAATAACTGCGACAGACGAAGAGGTATTTTTACACAGCCCAGTATCTTTGCAAGGAAATGAAAATCAGGGTGAAGAATATAACATGACAAAGTTCTCATCAAATGGACTGCTCTTCGTTTAAATACAACACAACTAGATTGTGTGATAATGTTCTGGTCAAACAGACTGCGTGTCGTTTAAGTACAGCACACTTTATAACAATGTTCTCGTCAAATGGACTCATCATCGTTTAAACATTATACTACAAGTGTGTAATAATGTTCTGGTCAAATGGACTGTTTGTCGTTAAGTATAACAACAAACTGTATGGCGATTTTTCTGGTCAAACGGATTCCCTGTCATTTAGACACAAAGCAACAGAATTGCGTCATGAAGTTCCCGTCAAATAGAAAGCCTGCTGTATAAATGCAACACAACTAACTGTATGGATCATGTTCTGTTGAAATGGACTCGTCTTTTGAATGCAATGCAACAAAATTTATGTGTTAATGTTTTGGTCAACTGATCTTCCTGTTGTGTAATTATGTTACGACAAAACTGCACGACGTTCTTTTTCAGCAAACTGCACTGCTTGTTGTTTGGATACAATACAATACAAAATGTATGACAATGTTTGGTCTAGTGGACTGCTTGTTTTTTTATGTCCAGCACAGTGAGACTGTATGAAAATGTTCTGATCACCTGGACAGCTCGCTGTTTGACTACAACACACACACAAACTGTATGATGATTTTCCGGTTTACCGGACTGCAAGTCGTTTGAGTATAACGCAACAAGCCTCTACCACGGTGTTCTGGTCTACTGGACTTCCTGTTGTTAGAATACAACGAACATGAACCCCTGGGCTCCAACTTACTGAACTGCTCTTCATTTCAGTACAATGTCACACACCTGTAACTCCCATCTTCATTTGAGTACAATGTCACACACCTTTACCTCCTGTTGTGCTGGTCAGAGTCTTTTCCCTGCCTGCTTTGGCTGCTTTTTACACCTCAGTCACTAAAAGAAAAAGAAAAACATTTAAGCAAAAGATCCATTAGTCACAAACACTCCAGCATATATCCATAATGGATGCTTCTGGTTATACAATGCCTGCTGGGAATAGCGAGTGTGATTACAATGGGAGGGAGAGAGTGAAGGGGGTGGGGGTGGGGGGAACAGAAGGGGGGGGGGGGTAAAGGGATGGGTAGGTGTGACCGTATGGACGCCCAGTTGTAAAAAGTGGGGAATTCTCTTTGTGGTGGAAAGTCATGTTTACATCGATTTTGATATTGATTTGTTTATTTGCTTGTGTTGTTGTTGTTGTTGTTTTTTGCCCGAGCCTTAATCTATCCCACGTCTAGCTCAAGATCTAGCTTACTTACCGAAGCTTATCAACGTGCCGACAAAGTTACGAGTACCATAGGCCTAACAGACATAACAAGCACCACAACGATGTACCTGCGGTTAGAAGCGGATGACTGGTCGGCTTTGAGTTCCTCTAGTAACTCACGTTTATTTGCTCTCATATTCACACGTTTATTGTGTGTTTTCTACTTATCAGCTCTAATACAATCTTTGTTAAAACATGAACTTCGGCTGTTATGATAAATCAGTATCAGACTTTTTAAAAATGAGATTATGTGGTGGGCTTTTTATCTTAATTCGTTTTGAAAAAGGAGGTAACTACGATCTCTTTTGCATATGTAACACTGGATCGTATTGAATTCCATGTTGGTAGTTTCAAAGAAAAAGATGCCATTATGGTTTGGGTTTTTTTTAAAACTAAGTTCCATACCTTTTGTGATAAGTGACGTATATATATGTATTTTCTTTCATATTTATGAATTATGTTATTCCGTTTTAACGCGTATTCGATTGTTATT
>CM031614.1:74038943-74041443 GCA_018398815.1 Conus ventricosus
GACCACAGAATTATTTTTTTCTTTCTTTTTTTAGGTTGATCGATGAGGATGCGGAGGATGAAGATGATGCTACGGATTTCCATTCTGGTCTGAGACTGCTTAACAGTTTTGTGTGTACACACAAAGTAACTCTACGGTTACTTATATCATGGTGTCAACAGGCCCGAGAGCTACAGACACCTGCAGGTGTGGATATTTCAGCAATACTGTCATAGATGCATCTATTAAGTAGACGAAACTCAACAGTGTAGTCCCAATCTTCCCAGTTAATCCTGTAGCAAAATCATCTCAAGGTAGGAGCTGGTCGGAGTAGAAAATCCCACAAATAAATGGCTCTAACAAGAATCGATCTGACAACCACCAAGCCTGGAGTCCGCGAGGCTAACCACTTCGCCACAGTGGCTAGCCATTCTTCACCAATGCGGTGTCAGTTACACAAGAAGGGCTCGTGGCCACATGGTTAGAGCATTTGCCGTCGGAGCTGACAGTCTTAAGTTCGAACCATTCAAGGGATTGGATTTTTTTTCGGCTTGAAAACCTTCTCTGTCCACACAGCAATAAATCAGTTACCTGATTCTGTACAGGGAAGGGTAAAGGCGGCAGAAGGAGAGAGAGGTGGTAATTGATTCTGTACAGAGAAGGGTAAAGGCGGCAGAAGGAGAGAGATAATGGTTTCTATCATGCTGTGCCCTAGATACGACGAGCACCTGACAGCTCGCCGCCTCTATGGCCTAGAGGCTATGGGAACTCTTCTCTTTTTGACATTTGTCCAGCCAGTTCAGAACTTGACCTGTAGTTCAGTGTATGTGTAAAAGACAAAGATGAAATGTATGCCTAGTATTATTTATAGAACGCTCAGCCGTATTCCCTTTTTCTTCATCTATCTAATTCCCACCGTAAAAAAAAGGAGATTGCAGCCCCCCCCCCCCCCCCCCCCCCCGCCCCCTCCTCCTCCCTCCCCCCCCCCCCCCCCTTCCCTTCCCCCTCTCTCCAAATCGTCATCATGTCAGGACCTGAAACGAGGATTAAAACCGCCCAACGAATTCTGGCGATAAATCTCGGGAGTGTTAATTTCGTTTTAGAGGTCTCAGTTGAACTTTCGTATTACATTAATACATTTCGTTCTTTTTTCTTGTGTGAACATCCATTTCCAAGTTTAAAAGAAAATGGAGACCAGTTGTAAAATGATTCCTAGTTCATGTAACGTGAGATTTGTGTATTAAGACGTTTCGTACCCTCTAGCCATTGTACTTGCCTTTAACGACACCAAACACGTATCCCAGCAGCAATCCTCGAAGGCAAGGCCAATGTTAATGAGCATTTGATTGCCGTCTGGAGTGAACAATCGACCATCTATGGCAAAATATTCGCTTCAAAAAGCCGTAGGTAGTTTTTACCCGAAAAAAATACATACTTTACGTGACAACCACCACTGTAATGTCAAACCCATGATGTTTTCGCAGGAAAACAAGTATCTCTATGTGAAAACACAATTGAATTATCACGTCAAATTCGTGTTTGTTCACGTCATACTAGATTTTTCACAATGAAAATTACGGTTTTTTCAGTTGCTAATAATCGAGTAAAAACAGCAAGTTATCACCTGGAAGTAACTTTTCTGTGAAAAACTGTTTTCACGTGATTCTTACGCTGTTATTACATAAATCAGGTAGAATTCATGACAATACGACTGTTTTCATGTAAACGTAGTTGCTTTCACGTGAGTATGACTTATAAAGAGGCGACTGTGTTCATGTAAAGGTGGCTGTTTCCACGTCAATATGGCTGTTTTCACGCGGACATGGCTGTTTCACGTGAAAATGGGTCTTTCCATGTGATTATAGATAGTCGTCTCAAATGAAAAGAACATTACAATTTAGTATGTAATAAAGCAAACATCTTAGCTTTCTTATACAGGAATATCAACGACTGCCCCGAAATGGTTAAGGACGACTGCTATAGAACATTGGTTAGACCAGTACTGGAATATGGTTGCTCAGTCTGGGATCCTTACAATCTAAAGGACATTGATAGCCTCGAAAAGATTCAGAAGAGAGCAGCACGGTTCGTAACAAGAAACCATATCAGAGAGAAAGGGAATACTAGGAAGAACGTGAGGAGATTAGAATGGAAACCCTTAGAAGAGAGAAGAGCCTATATTAAACTTAATACCTTCTTCAAAGGCAGAGCTAAACTAATTGATATTCCAATGGAACAACTAGTACTGAATAAAAGTAGCACCAGGAGTGGCGGTCAATCTTATGCCATACCTGCATCAAATATTGACAGCCATTTACATTCATTTTATCCTAGTTCTGTAAGGCTGTGGAACTCACTGCCGGGTGCCATCAAGATTGCCACAAATACAGTCTCTTTTAAAAATCAAATTGATTAGGCAATCTTGAGATCTGCATATTGATTGACTTTTCTATTATAACTTCCCCATGTATTTTATGGTTACCTAGGCCTTAACCTGGCCATTGCTTTTAACCTTTTAAAT
>CM031614.1:74046443-74049783 GCA_018398815.1 Conus ventricosus
GGAGAAGACACTGCACTGCTGCCGAGTCACTTCGGTGGTGTTCAGTGGCGCCTGTTTTTATCTAACATACTAAGCCGTCTACTGACGACAATAATTGCATAGTCGCGGAGCCGGCGTGAGTGAGCTCTCCCTCGGAGGGCGCCACCACGTCCGTCCAACGACAGCCCCCATGGACTTGCCAATACCGGTGACCCCGACGGAACCAAACCAAGGCCACAGACGTGGAGAGGACATCGAAACTGAGGTCACCATGAGAGCAGGGCATAAAGGGCCATAGAATTTGAGACATTTTTTTTTAAATGCTGTCGATGAGAATGAGGATGATTAAGATGATGCTACGGATTTCCATTTTCGGTCTCAGACTACTGACAGGCTGATACTCTACGCCTTCCTTTCATATATTTATCCCGCTGTCAACCAGGCCGAGAGATTTACAGGCACGCCCAGTGTTGGTCAGGAAAATTTGGCAACACTCACAGAAACGCATTCCATTAAGTAGATGAAAATCGACTGTGTGGTCCCCATCCTTCCCCCCCCCCCACTGCGTAGTCCGCAGCAAACTCAATTGGTAGGGGCGGTCGGGCAGAAAAAACTCATGACTCTGATGGGATTCGAACCCACGACCTTCCCAGCGGGTCCGAGACGTAACCACTTGCCACGGCGGGCTGGTGAGGTTGGAATATTCTTGATTTATCGTTTCTAGAACACGTGCCACAGAGGTCTGGACCAGTTGAAAGTCGTCAAGAATACACGTAGCAAAACCAGTGAGGAACCAATCACAATTGTCCTAACAAAACCTTAAATGAATTGTTAGCGAACCGCCAAGGGAAATAAAAGAACGTGGACAAAAACGAGTCACAAGAGAAAAACACGACGGCGTTTCGACTCTTAGGTCTTCCTCAGCAAGACACGAACAAAGGACACGAAAATGAACGTGTTTCGTCACTTGCTTGATTCAACGCTTACCTTGCGCTGAAGAGATCTAGCTACGTGACGTACTCGTTCATTTTTCATTGTCCTATTTGTTTGTGTCTGGCTGAAGAAGACCTAAGAGGTCGAACGCGTAGTATTTTTGTCTTGTGGCTGTTGGGTCACGTTTCTCTCGGGGGTTGAATTGCTTTTATGAAGATTTGTTAAGATTTCGCCTGCAGTCGTCTCACTGTGCAACAGTAGTAAGGTTAGCAGGTTTCACCCTTAAATGCGGCGGAGGCAAAATGCGGAGGGAAACAAGACAGCTCCTTAGGACGAATCACATGATCGAGGATGCTGGTGAGGACATGTTGACATCCATGTGACGTCCCTTATTCATAGACCTACGGGCGATTGCATACGAGCGGCGTTCAATCAGCTGTGAAGAAAAAATGTAAACAAACAAACAAATGTCAGACTTGGTTTTAAGCGACTCTTGTTGGTTGCGCGTCTCCCAAGGGTGACTCACTGATGAAAAAGACAGTCAGTTCCTTGAACGGGCGAAACTGTAACGCTAAACCCCTTACTAGCTGAGCATGATCTTGATTTTTTATATCGGTCATTACCAGATTAAGAATGAGATTGGGGGTTGGTTATAATAGGTGTCTTTCTTTTTTGTTTATTTTATTTACACCGTCTCCCAAAGGGTGATCAACACATAAACAAACCAAAAAACAACAGTCGGGCTCACTTGAAAGACTTGAAACTGTACTGGCTAAACCCATATTCGTGATCATTCACTGATATCCACATTGCTATTAAAACCCCTCTGGGGGCAAATCACATGACTGAGCATGGCCGCTGATGACATCGACGATCGATGGTGGTCCTATGAAAAGACCCTACGGGCGTTGGGCGATGCCGAGGCTACATCTTAATGGTGCCGCCTTTAGTGGCATTCAGCATTTAAAAAGAAAAAAATGACAGACTTATTTAAGGGCGATACCTCCTGATGAAGAAAAGGCAGTCAGCTCCTTGAATGTTTGTTTAGTCGAAGTGTACCTGCTTACACTTTAACAGACTCATCATGACTGCCTCTTTAGACGGTCATTATAGTTAAGAATGAGATTTGGGGGTTTAGTAGGTTTGTCTTGTTGTTTGTGTGTTTTGTTTAAGCCGTCTCCCAAGGGACACAAACACATGCTGAAAAAAAGCAGTCAGCTCCCTTGAAAGGTCCGAAGTTTACCCGCTACACCATTACCAGATGATCATGACTGACTTTCGACATTGCTATTAATGCACCTTAGTGGCGAATGATATGACAGGGGATGCTCGGTGTTGCATCGCGACGATCGATGTGACGTCACTATTAAAGACCCTAAGGGTGATGAAAACGCATGCACTGTAATTTACACGCCTATCTGTCAACTTATGAAAAAAGCTGAATGTTTTTTAACCATCGAACTGTATAATCGAATCAGGAAGGCTATATCTACGTGTCAAAAAAGTAAAAATCATGTTGCATCAGAGCATCGTGATATTAATGTAAATGACATGTTTCCCCCTGTCGCTGATCGTTCAAGCAATTAAAACGGACTAAGTCAAAGCAAAAAAGTAAGTCTAACTAAAGTCAGTCGACAGAATGAAGGACACCCAGGAAACACACGAGGAGGTGGGGAACTGGTTCCCAAAAAAATATGGATTATTAAAACAGTCCACTCTGATACAAGAAAAAGAAACGACTATTAGAACAGCCATCAAGACCACAATCACGTTGGAACGCTATCATACAGAAAAAAAGAAGCTACAGCTTGACTCGGAAACCACAGAGTGTACTCAACGGAAAACTGCTGTCGCATGGAGGGTCGTAAGACTTGATCAACCTTCAACGACTGAGTGCCATGTACAGCGTATCCATCTCCAAAAGTTGAAAATTCTGATCTGTCGACAAAATTTGTCCAAACATACGTAATAAAACTACAACATTCGCAAACTTGGCATTTTGGTAGACGAATAACCATCTGGATCGGGGAGTGGCCAGTTGATCTTTTTTGCTCATTCCATTTCTACAAACACGCCACCTAGCTCAGTAATTTTTTTATTAATAAACAAAGAAATTGCTTACAATGAGTTATTTATCACAATTATTATTTCAGCAACAGACATTTTGCAGAAATGATACAGTTTAACATGGGCCTTATCATGTAACGTTTGCTCCTTAAAAAAAAAATGCACTGACTGGTGAAAGTTAAATCAGAAAACGTTCTTACCTTCATTTCACGGTTTATTGTGAAGTTTTTATGAAGGTATGTCTTGGGCGAGAGATACGACATTTAATGTGACCTTTCATCACGAAATGAGTCTTTATCACGAACAGTTGTTTGGAGTTTACATGATCTAAAAAAACTTTTGGTTTTTACCACATGAAAAT
>CM031614.1:74049883-74052383 GCA_018398815.1 Conus ventricosus
CCACCAAAAATGAACCCCCCGCACTTAAAACGTTTTGTTGTTTGTCCTTCATTTTTTGGTATTTTACCCTTTGTTTCCCCCACAACCCCAACCTAAAAAAAAAAAAAAGGATGTTCTGTAACTTGTAATAGGTTAGAGGAACATGACATGCATCAGTTGTCAGAATAAACATGACACTGATTTGTTGCGTTAATGGTTGTCTTTTCCCTTTGCTCTCCCCTCTCTCTCTCTCTCCCTCCCCCCCCTTCTCCCATCTCCCCCTCTCTCCTCTCTCTCCTCTCTTTCTCCCCTCGTCCCTCTCCTCTCTCCCCTTTTTCCCTTCTCTCTCTCTGTGTCTCTGTCCCCTCTCTCCTCTCTCTCTCTCTCCTCTCTCTCTCTCCTCTCTCCTCTCTCTCCCTCTCTCTCTCGTACATTTTTTTTTTTTGGCTGATCCACCTACCTAATTATGGTGTTGACAGAACCGACAACAGCACGCTGCATGGGGGTGACTTTTTATTTGACAGCAATTCTCCTCCATCCCCACCTCAGCCGCACATAACAATTCTCCTCCATCCCCACCTCCCCGAACCCGACACAATTCTCCCCACCCCACCTCAGCCTGAAACCCACACACACACAGGACACCCAACAAAAAATCAACATAGGACATGTACCCAAAGACTGACAACCCAAACGATGAAAATTTCATTTGGATATTGGGGGGGGTCGAGCCATTTGGAAAAGAACTGTGGCGAAGAGTTCCTGACATTTTCGGGAAAACATAACAGGCCACCAGTTCTTCCAAAAAAACAAAAACAAGATGAAAAGCTATAAACGTACCCCAGAAAAGTGAAACAGGGAGGCAATTTCCAGTTAGTGAAAAAAAAACTTGCGGGCGGGGGTTTTTTCCCCTTATCAGACTTATTTTTTGAATTATCTTTTAGCCGGTACACGGTTTTTCTGAAAAAAAAAACTCGGGCACATCCATGACCCATAAAAACTACCCAAATTTCAGGAAGTCACCAGACTTTTTTTCTAAGGGGAGGGAACACATTTTGACCACGGATGACACACAGACAGCAACAGATACACAGACAACACACAACAGCCTTCTCTTCCCGTTGTAAAGCACTCCCTTTTCATAAGAACTGGGGGGGCAAGAGGAAGACCCGGGGTGAGGACACCATAATGCAGGTGCAAGAGACCCCTAGACATTTCGCAGTCGCTGACCCCAAGGATGTCAGCTGAAAAGTGACCCATCATGAATCTGGATACTACAGGGGTACCAGCAAGGTGGACAGCTTTTTTCTGTACTTTGAGAGAAACCTAAAATGGCTTTTGGCGACACCCCAAACTGTCAAAACGGAATGATGTATTGTGGGCAAGCCGTTTTAATTTGACAGTCATTATTCAATTCAATCTTCCGTGATCGGATCCATCGCGATGCTGAATTCTAAATGTGTTACTGTGTTTATTCTTTTATATTTAGTACAGATCCCATCCTACCAAATCTCCCTTTTAGAATGGTTTTTTTAAGCTAACTCAAAAAATCATTTACTCATTCATTCATTTATTCATTCATTCATTCATTCTTTCTTTCATCTCTCCTCTCTCTCTCTCTTCCTCTCTCTCCTCTCTCTCTCCTCTCTCTCCTCTCCTCTCTCTCTCTCCTCTCATCTCTCTCTCTCTCTCTCTGAACGTACGTTTGTGGGGAGAGGTGTACATGTGTGTGTGTGCTTGTGTGTGTGTGTGTGAGAGAGAGAGAGAGAGAGAGAGAGAGAGAGAGAGAGAGAGAGAGAGAGAGAGAGAGAGAGAGAGAGAGAGAAAGAGGAGAGAGTGAGGGAGAGAGGGAGAAGAACGGGTTAGTGTAAGGGAGCAGGGAAGGGAGGGGGTGTCTTTTTTGGGGTTCTTTCGCCAAATAACTCAGATTCCTGATCAGGCCCAGCCATACTACATTATGTGCATACGCGTAACACATTTCAATTCACATGCAGAGAGAGAGAGAGAGAGAGAGAGAGAGAGAGAGAGAGAGAGAGAGAGAGAGAGAGAGAGGGAGGGAGGAGAGAGAGAGAGAGAGAGAGAGAGAGAGAGAGAGAGAGAGAGAGAGAGAGAGAGAGAGAGAGAGAGAGAGAGATTTCCTTCCAATTTCGAAATAGAGCCTTCCATTTAAAATTGAAGTCGTTTGGTCGCGCGCGCGCGCACACATACACACGCACACACACACACACACACACACACACACACACACACACACACACACACACACACACACACACACCACAGAGTGAATCAAGAAATCCTACATAAATGCATCTCTTTCGATATGAACATCAAATCATTGACGTACATAAGCTACATAAGATACACATGTCACGCTGATAATCTACTATAATACTATTATACGTATGTACCAGATTTCTTGTGCATATAACATCAATCTCTGTGAGATAATCTTCACCTTAATTCTATCACCTAATATTCGTTACGCTCTGAATATTCATACAAGAGTTTGTGCGACAAA
>CM031614.1:74057383-74059883 GCA_018398815.1 Conus ventricosus
AACTGGGTTCTCGTGTGTATGTCTGTTTAACTGGGATCTCATGTGTATGTCTGTTAAACTGGGTTATCATGTGTATGTCTGTTAAACTTGGTTATCATGTGTATGTCTGTTAAACTGGGTTCTCATCTCTGTTAAATTGGGTTCTCCTGTGTATGTCTGTTAAACTGGGTTTTCATGTGTAAGTCTGTTAAACAGGATTCTAACGTGTGTGTCTGTTAAACGGGGTTCTCACGTGCGTGACGTCTGTTAAACGAGGTTCTACTGTGTATGTCTGTTAAACTGGGTTCTCCTGTGTATGTCTGTTAAACTGGGTTCTCCTGTGTATGTCTGTTAAACTGGGTTCTCATGTGTATGTCTGTTAAACTGGATTCTCGCGTGTATGTCTGCTAAATTGGGTTATCATGTGTATGTCTGTTAAATTGGGTTATCGTATGCACTACTATCTCACATCAACAGGGCCACTATAACCGCTTCGACAGTGAAGACAAACAATGTTTGATCAGACCATTCAGTTTTGCATACAAGCACGCGCGTATACACCAGCAGTGTTCACACACACATACACACACGCGCGCACGCACACACACACACACACACACACACACACACACACACACACACACACACACACACGCGTGCGCGCGTGCGCGCGCTCGCGCGCGCGCGTGTCCGTCAGCGTTCCCTAAAGATATCGTTTGCTTATTTTATGTACATTTTCAATACTATTACTCTCTCTCTCTCTCTCTCTCTCTCTCTCTCTCTCTCTCTCTCTCTCTCTATATATATATATAATATATATATATATATATATATATATATATATATATATATATATATATATATATATATAGCACCAAGCTACTCTGTAAGTTGCTGGAATGGTGCTCAGTACGTATCCTTGGAATTTATTAGTTTTTTCGTAATTTAGTCCCTTGCGGATTCATTCCAAGAACTGGCCCTCAGCACTTGTGTCTTAAGAGGTTATCTTTTTATATTTTCTACTTTTCACAAGAAAATGTAGCTTGTTTTGTTCTTTCATGATTTTCTTTGCTTCTTAGGTGGCACCTTTGGTTGATTTTTTAAAAACTCAACAAACATACTACGGTATTGCACACCAGCCTTTTCTGGGATAGCATTCTTCTTAAAACCGAAAAGGCAGAGGAGTCAACTTACCACTTTCCGCGGTCACTGAGGAGAAACAACCAGGTTTCAAAATATCGGTATATGACCAGGAGTTGTGTGTTAGTGAGTTTTCTTCCTATTGGAGACTATAAGCTTGCTGAAGGCTCATTTTGAGGAGCATATATTTTTTTTTTTCCACATCCACCCACTTGAGCACATGCTGTTAGATAGGCAGTTATAAACTGCCACTGCAGCTATGAATGCTTATCTCCCCCTATTTCTTCAATCTAAGACATAAGAGCAAGCTTTGTTTATAATTGAACATATATATATATAGAGAGAGAGAGATAATTAATGATAATGTACATATAATAAGCAAACGATATCTTTAGGGAATATATATATATATATATTTTGTTTGTTTTACTCGTTGCTTCATTTCTTTAAAAACAAAACTGTACATTTATTAAAACAAACGCCATAGGAATTATAACAGCAACAACCTTACTGGACATGCTTCTTCTATGTTTCGACAGCAAAAAAAAGAAAAGAAAAAAATGAAACGAACGGTATATACAGGGAGTACCTCCACTAAGCAATGATTGGGAGCAGACCCAGCCGAGGGCAGTTTACCTCCAGTGGCTTTGGCGTTGGTCGTGCGTGTGACATTTCCCAGTGGAGGCGGCTGATTTTTTAGTAAGTGGACAACGTTTTGGACCTTTTCCTATGCTTTTTTTAATTTATTTCTGATTAATCGTCAGTTTACGTCTGCTTTAGTCAATGGTGGGTAAACACAATACAATAACAAGGAAAAAAAAAGCTTACATATACACTCAACTAAACTATACCTGTTTGATAACATTTCAGTAAGCGATTTACCGATCTGAAATGTCCAAAAACGGATCCGTTTAACATCTGTTGTTTGAAATTTTTTATATTTTTTAAGTGTTTTGTTTTGTGATTCGTTTGTTCATGTTTGGCGGATACAGTACTCATTTTTTTTCTTACAGATTTGTTAAGATCTCCGCCTGCAATCGCCGCACACTGCAACTATCTATTGTTTCATTATGGTCTGCAAATTAACATTATTTAATATTAAGATACGGAGACTGTTTTCGAGTAATTGACTTTTTGTCTGTGTAAAAGTCTACTTTCACTATATTACACTTGTAGGACATCCAACCTAGCTTGAATATTATAAGAGTTCAATCCGATTCATACTTTAATTCTGTACAATTTAAAGATTAATACGTTATGATTTATAGAACTTTTATTTCTGATCTGCAAAGCAAAATACCGTCATTCATGCACGTGTGTGTGTGTGTGTGTGTGTGTGTGTGTATGTGTGTGTGTGCGTGCGTGTGTGTGTGTGTGTGTA
>CM031614.1:74064883-74069883 GCA_018398815.1 Conus ventricosus
CGCACACACGCACGCACGCACGTACGCACACACACACACACATGCACACACACACACACACACACACACAACACACACACACACACACACACACACACACACACACACACAGAGAAACACACACGCACGCATGCAACTTAACAGCAAATAAGGAGAACGTAATCGTTACTCATCGAAGTTGCCGTGGTGTTTGTTTTTTTCTTTTTTGTATCCAGGGTGAAAAAAATGTACATATCTTAACTCTCTTTTTTTTTCAGCCAGAGAGGGGCGGGGGGGTGAAGAGGGAGGAGGGGAGAAAGAATGATATGGACAATGACAATAGTTTATTTATACAAAGGCAGCGCACCCTTATGAATGGTGTATGCATTTCAAACAACTAATCCACATTACAATAAATCTAACCAGAGAGAGAGAGAGAGAGAGAGAGAGAGAGAGAGAGAGAGAAGAGAGAGAGAGAGAGAGAGAGAGAGAGGATTGTTGTTGTTGGCTTTTTGTTGTTGTTTTTTTTGTTTTGTTTATTGTTTGTTTGCCTTTTGTGGGTCCTCTAACCTCCAGTTTTCGCTTACCTTTTTTTTTCTTTAATTCTTTTATATTTTTCTAACTGATGAGGCCTCCATCCTCCTTATTTTTTTCCCCACTATTTTTTCCGAAACCGACTCACACTCACCATCTCTGTGTGTCACTAAGTCTCTGTGTTGCTTTGTTTTCTCTTTCTTTTTCTTCTTTTTAACAGATGGACATTCGCTTGCTGGGGTTAGAGTTTTAACTTTTGATACAAAGCGTAAATCGTAGTTCTTACATTGTCCGTTTGTCATTCTGCGTACCCACTGTGTGTGTGTGTGTGTGTGTGTGTGTGTGTGTGTTGTGTGTGTGTGTGTGTGGTGTGGTGTGGTGGTGTGTGTGTGTGTTGTGTGTGTGTGTGTGTGGTGTGTGTGTGTGTGTGTGTGTGTGTGGTGTGTGTGTGTGTGTGTGTGTGTGTGTGTGTGTGTGGTGTGTGTGTGTGTGTGTGGTGTGTGTGTGTGTGGTGTGTGTGTGTGTGTGTGTGTAATGAATGAATATTTAGTTTAATGTCTGTTCACAAGGATAGTGATTTTAGACACCATGCAAAAGTTACCCCTCCCCCTTCAAAAATAAGAACAAGTGAAATAAAACTTCAAAGCAATCTTCCAGTAGGTGTGGATAGAATAACTTTTGCAATCAAAATAATGTCCATTTCTTCATCATTCAAAATGTCCCTTATGTTGTCATACTTCAGAAAAAACTCCATATTATTCAATCGGTATCTAGCAAGCAAAATTGGGCATTCTAATAGTAAGTGATGAATTGTTAGTTTAAGATTGCAAATACAATTAACTTTTGCGTACTTAGCTTTCCACGAGTTTAGTCGTATTTTGTACAGTAAACTAATTATAGGTCTACTATATGTCAAGACTTTAGATCTAGAAGCAGATGGACTAGTACACGTGGATTTTTCCGACAAGGAGTACATTTCATCTTTTGATAATGCCAGTTTCGCATTTGAAACTGTGTCAGAGTTATTGAAAGCGCCTCGTTTAGCAGCTCTATCAGCAACCTCATTCCAAAAGAGCCCAGAATGGGATGGCACCCAGCAAAAGTCAATACCAATACCTTTTATAGCAACACGATGAATTAAATACTTAATTTCAAAGACAATATCGTTACGACTGTTGCAGCTATTTTGCTTGAGCGTTTGTAAAACTGATTTTGAATCAACACATAGTAAGATGTTGTAAGTGGAATAAGGTAGATCACAAATGAGTTCTAAAGCTTGCATTATTGCGTATAATTCAGACGTAAATATTGAAACACCTTTGCCTAAATAATATGACTTTTCTATTCTGAGCGAAGGAATAACAAAACCTGCACCACTGTCTGACGTTTCTAATACGGAGCCATCAGTGAAAATTTTTAGATGATTTGAATATTTTGAATCTAAATGAAGGCGAACGTCAGTAACTGATAAATTCTCTTCTTCATTTTTGTTTGTAACTGCTGTATTCTATATCAAACTTTGCCTTTCTTTGTTCCCATGGTGGCATCATTGGTATAATAGGCATGACTGAAATATTGTGAATATCCATTTTGCTTTTACTCATAACGTCTTCAGTAAAATTCTTGATAGGCTGAAGAAGTGTTATGTTTTTTGCTCTCTTTGGGAATTCTGTTTCTGCATCTAAGAATATTTCTTCCTGTGTATTATTAACGACAGACAGACTTCTGATTATATATTTTGAAACTGCTAATTTTCGATGTTCTGTTAATGACAACATGTTGCTCTCTTTATATGTTCTATAAGTGTTAGAGTACATAGGGACACCAAGAGCTAGCTTGATAGCCCTACTATCTATGCTTTGTAACTTATTTAAAAGAGTATTTAAAGCACTGAAATACACCTCTTGTCCATAAGAGAGTACTGATCGAACTAAAGAAATTGCAAGGTGTGTGTGTGTGTGTGTGTGTGTGTGTGTGTGTGTGTGTGTGTGTGTGTGTGTGTGTGTGTGTGGTGTGTATGTGAGTGTGTGTGTGTGTGTGTGTGTGTGTGTGTGTGTGTGTGTGTGTGTGTGCGTGTGTGTGTGTGTGTCTGTGTATATCCTCTCTATCAAGGATAAGAAAAATCAAGTCAAAGCGAACAGCAACAGAACAAAGAAAGAGAATGTCGAAACAATCTCCCACATTGCCTATCATATTTCATTCACCTTCAAATAATATCCACACCACCTCCCACATTGCCTATCATATTTCATTCACCTTCAAATAATATCCACACCACCTCCCACATTGCCTATCATATTTCATTCACCTTCAAATAATATCCACACCACCTCCCACATTGCCTATCATATTTCATTCACCTTCAAATAATATCCACACCACCTCCCACATTGCCTATCATATTTCATTCACCTTCAAATAATATCCACACCACCTCCCACATTGCCTATCATATTTCATTCACCTTCAAATAATATCCACAACCCCCACATTGCCTATCATATTTCATTCCCTTCAAATAATATCCACACCACCTCCACATTGCTATCATATTTCATTCACTTCAATAATATCCACACCACCTCCCACATTGCCTATCATATTTCATTCACCTTCAAATAATATCCACACCACCTCCCACATTGCCTATCATATTTCATTCACCTTCAAATAATATCCACACGACCTCCCACATTGCCTATCATATTTCATTCACCTTCAAATAATATACCACACGACCTCCAACATTGCCATCATATTTCATTCACCTTCAAATAATAGTAAAACGATCTCCAACATTGCCTATCATATTTGATTTACCTTAAAAATATAGTGAAACGATCTCCCACATTGCCCATCATATTTCGTTCACCTTAAATAATTCCACACGACTCCAACGTTGCCTGTCATATTTCATTCGCCTAAAATTGCCAGTTCGTTCTTTCGGTTCATTTCCGTTCACCAGGTCGTTGGAACGAGCTATACACCCACCGCTCCAGTTGTGCTCCTACGGTGTGTGAAAGAAGTTGGTCCTGCAGACCTTCTGTGGCTGACCAGTTAGTGGACACACACTGAGTGGCCGGCAGTGGCCAAACATCAGGCTCAGGGCACCTCCCACCGGCTCTGGCACATTTCCAGGCTGCTGCAGGTGTGACCTCTTTGTCTGGCAGCTGCGCCAATATATATATATATATATATATATATATATATATATATATATATATATATATATATATATATATATATATATATATATACATAGTCATTGTGAGCAGAACCAGGTAAAAGAAGAATAAGGAGAAGGAGGAGGAGAAGGAGAGATTAAGAAGAAGAAGAAGAAGAAGAAGAAGAAGAAGAAGAAGAAGAAGAAGAAGAGAGAAGAAGAAGAAGAAGGAGAAGAAGAAGAAGTAGTAGGAGAAGAAGAAGTAGAAGAAGAACAAGAAGTAGAAGAAGAAGAAGAAAGAAGAAGAAGAAAGAAGAAGAAGAAGAAGAAGAAGAAGAAGAGAGGAGGAGGAGGAGGAGGAGGAGGAGGAGGCGAAGGAGGAAAGGGAAGAAAGGAAGAAGGAGAGGGAGGAGAAGAAGAAGGAGAAGAAGAAAAAGAAGAAGAGGAGGAGGAGGAGGAGGAGAAGGAGGTGAGGGAAGAGAGGAAGAAGGAGAGGGAGGGGAAGAAGAAGAACTAGAGGAGGAGGAGGAGAGGGAAGAGAGGAACAGGGAAAAGAAAGAGAAGAAACAGAAGAAGAAACAGAAGAAGAACAAGAACACGAACAAGAAGAGGAGAAGGAGAAGGACAGGAAGAAGAAGAAGAAGAAGAAGAAGAAGAAGAAGAAGAGGAAGAAGAAGAAGAAGAGGAAGAAGAGAAAGATAGTCCTGATTATAGTTGTCTCCCTTCTCTCTGCAGACAATTAGTGTCATCAGAGAATTATTTCTTGCAGTCAGATGTTGCCTACTGACACCGACACATCGGTTCTTTAAAAATATTCTTACTGGTCTCTCATAGACAACTAAATGCTTGAATGAGGAGGGAAAATCCCCAAGAAAAAAAAAAGGAAAAGAAAGCTATAGATAAGAAAAAAGAACCATACAGGTAAAAAGAAGAATATCACATCAGAAGGCTTGAGAATGCAGTTAGACTTCACAATCTTCCTGCAAATGCCAACCCTCTAACTTTTACCTTATTCTGGGGTGCTTTCCTGTACCAAACCAAACATTTCAAAGGGAGACTAGCGCGTGATGTGTCTGGAGCCAGCCGCTGATTGGTCGCCATGCTGAAGCCACGCCCTCTACCGCCAGTGCACAAGAACCAGCTCTTCCTCCCCGTCCACAGTATCGGCTTCTTCACGGGGGGAGACCCCACCCCTTCCTTCTTCCGGAACCACGAGATCACCAAGAAGAGACTCAAACCCCAACGCGCTGGAGTCTTCGCCCCTTCCAACCCCTCCCCCAGGACCCGCCGCGAGACGACCTCACCGACAAGGAAGTGACGTCAT
>CM031614.1:74074883-74092383 GCA_018398815.1 Conus ventricosus
CGCTCGATGACAATCTGAATCCATGCATTACATTGCGTGCTACAAGGACAATTTTATTCATAGATGACACTGACATTTAAATTTAAATCTTTATTATAACGTTTCACCACTGCACGACAATATCCAGCCTCCGTGTGAAGGGAGCGAAACTTCTCACTAAGGGCCTTAAGCGCTTTAGAGAAAAGAATGCCGCGTGGGGTGGAAAACTAGGTAATGGGCCGCTTAGCAGTACGCCCTCGCCTAGCGCATAGAGTCGAACTGTGTCAAGGAGGTTGAAGTGGTCAGGTTGATAGATGGCACCTAAGGTAGTTGGGGCCCCTCTCGAGTTCGAACCTTCCCGAGAGCGAAAGGGAGGAAAATTTATCCATTAGAACCTCGGAGCATCGTGTGGGCACTAAAAACTCAGTCAGCTGAAGTTGCTTTGTAAACAGACCTTGAACAGTAGGAGTCTTGGGCTTGTTCAGATGGTATTGCCGTGGGGCACTGTGTTGATGCTTTGTCAGGCTGGTTGAATACGTGTGGGCGTTGTTGTCGTAGCTCTCTCTAGGATAATTACCGTGTTGAAGTGGCTCCCGGAGTTGGCGGGAATTGTCGATGTCCATTTGGTACCAAGTGGCTGTTTCCTAAGCAATTTGGTAGGGATATGTGTAAATGCTGATTTGTGGAAAAACGTAGCGAAAGGCTTGTGAACAAGGTGGTAGAGAAGCAACATGGACAAAGGCATGGCCCAAAGGGAAATCCTTTGTGTACATCCCCATAAAAACCGAGGGGAGAAGAGGACAAGAACACCACGAGAGAGAAGGGAAGAGAGGAGAGAGAGGAGAGAAGAGTGAGCAGGACAGAGTAGGGTTGAACGAAACGTGGTCTGGGCGACAGAAGTGACAGCAAGGTCTTAGGTGTAAAAGACAAGCTGAAGAAAAAGACTAGTGAGTTTGAAACCCAGAGGTGGGTGAAAGAGACAAAGAAGAAAATTTCTACGTCGAGTTCCCAATGACGACCACGGAGACCCAGCCCTGAAACCTGGTGCAGACAACCAAAGGCGTCGCCATCACATAGCGCTGTAGAAAACTTGAAGTGACTTGTTCGAGAACTGTGGTGTGGTGTGCAAGTGGTTGTGTGTGTGTGGAAACCTGGCCAGGTAAAAAGCCATTTTATTATAACCGGGGATTAGAAAGAATTGATCTTTTATGTATTGATTATTCCATTTTGCGTCATTGGATTTTTCATGTGTAATTATGATTAGCATAGAAACTGTATTTCGTAATATCTACTCGATCATCCCATGCAAGAACTAATCAGAGGTATCTTACAAAGTATATGTAATAGCCTTGCCAAACAAATGTACAATTTTTTTTTTCTGCGTACGCAGGCTGATACTCCTGCGGACACTCCCTGTATAGCCAGGCAGTGGAGTTTTGTGTGTATGACCCTTTTTTTTATCCCGCCATTAAGGCAGCCATACTCCATCTTCGGGGAAGGTGCATGCTATGTGTCACGTGTCATCCATACCAACGGCCAAACTGGCCTTCTTCCGAAAGTTTTTGATGGGATTTTACGTGTGTGCAAGATTTTGTGCGTGCGTTCACACACGGAACCTCGGTTTATAGTCTCATTGAAGGACTGTGTGGGGAATGGAGTCAGAACCAATGTTAACTCCGAGGGAAAAATCCCCCTATACCGAAATTCGAACCCGCAACCCCAGGATCACGAGTCCGGCGCTCTACCAACTGAGCTATTCCGGCCCCCAAATGTACAAATGAATCACAAGACAAAACACGACGTGTTTCGACCTCTTAGGCCTTCTTCAGGCAGGACAAGCAACACTCAGGACATCGGCAACGAAGAACGAGCAATCTCTTACCAACACCCACCTTGCTCCGAAGTGGACAAGATGCGTGGTTAGCTCGCTCTTCATTTTGGTTGTCCGGAGTCTTGTTCACCGTGCCTGAAGAAGACCTAAGAGGTCGAAACGCGTCGTGTTTTGTCTTGTAACTCGTTTGTCTGTCTGTTTGGTGGAGCTGTTACATATACTTTTTAAAGATTTGTTTAGATTTTCACCTGCAGTCGCGTCCCTTTGCAAACTAACCAGAGGTATGGCTGGACAGGTGCCGGTGGAAGCGAAGAGGGAGGATACGGTGATCTTGCCTCCTCTGGAGATCGGGCGGCGCCGGGAGGAGGCGGAGGCAGCGTGGACGCCAACAACCTGGCAAGAGAGCGGCTGGTGCTCCACACCAGAGGCACCAGAGCCTCTACAGGAGGCTGGTCCGAGATCACGTGGCCTTCCCCACCGCCTACAGACCCTACTTCAGGTCAGCCAGAAGGTTCCTTGTGTCATTTCGGGGGGCCGGAATAGCTCAGTGGTAGCGTGGCTGTAATCTTGGTGATCTTGGGGTTGCGGGTTCGAATCTCCACCAGGCCGTTTAGGTACAAGGGGGATTTTTCCCTCGGAGTTAACATTGGTTCTGACTCCATTTCCCAACCAGTCCTTCGAATGAGACTATAAACCGAGGTTCCGTGTGTGAACGTACGCATAACATCTTGGACACACGTATAATCCCATCACCAACTTTCGGAAGAGAAGGCCAGTTTGGCCGTTGGTATGGATGACACGTTACACATAGCATGCATCCTGCGTGAGAAATGGAAAGAATGAAGGAAGTAAGGAAATTGAGTGAACGATGTTGAATGATATTGACTGGATGACACGGGAAACGACTGAATGAAGCGCCAGCTGGCAGCTCTTCAGTCGGCACTACCCAGATAGGCAGCCCGTTGTGTAAACGAGTGTGGATTGTAAAGCGTTTAGAGCTTGGTCTCTAGCCAAGAACAGGCGCTATATTGTATTCATGATAATGATGATGATAACAACAAAAATGACAATAATGGAGTGGGTGAACTCAATTTAATTTATTAGATTCCACACCCATCTTGCGCCGAAGTTGACGAAACTTTTATGACTCGTTCATTTTCGTTGTCCCGGGTGTTATTTATCTAGCCTGAAGAAGACCTGAGTGGTCGAAACGCGTTGTGTTTTGTGTTGTGGTTCGTTTGTCCACGTTGTTTGCGTGTTGTCTGACCCCTCTCACGCATAGCAACTAGGGTCACCGTTGTCATGGAGTCAAGTCCCATAGCAACTAGGGGTCACCGTTGTCATGGAGTCAAGTCCCATAGCAACTAGGGGTCACCACTGTCATGGAGTCATGTCCCATAGCAACTAGGGGTAACCGCTGTCATGGACTGATGTCCCATAGCAACTAGGGGTCACTGCTGTCAAGGACTCATGTCCCATAGCAACTAGGGGTCACCGCTGTCATGGACTGATGTCCCATAACAACTAGGGGTCACCACTGTCAATGACTCATGTCCCATAGCAACTAGGGGTCACCGCTGTCATGGACTGATGTCCCATAGCAACTAGGGGTCACCGCTGTCATGGAGTCAGGTCCCATAGCAACTAGGGTCACCGCTGTCATGGACTGATGTCCCATAGCAACTAGGGTCACCACTGTCATGGACTGATGTCCCATAGCAACTAGGGGCCACTGCTGTCATGGAGTCATGTCCCATAGCAACTAGGGGTCACTGCTGTCATGGAGTCATGTCCCATAGCAACTAGGGGTCACCACTGTCATGGAGTCATGTCCATAGCAACTAGGGGTCACCACTGTCATGGAGTCATGTCCCATAGCAACTAGGGGTCACCACTGTCATGGAGTCAGGTCCCATAGCAACTAGGGGTCACCACTGTCATGGAGTCAGGTCCCATAGCAACTAGGGGTCACCACTGTCATGGACTGATGTCCCATAGCAACTAGGGTCACCACTGTCATGGACTGATGTCCCATAGCAACTAGGGGCCACTGCTGTCATGGAGTCATGTCCCATAGCAACTAGGGGTCACTGCTGTCATGGAGTCATGTCCCATAGCAACTAGGGGTCACCACTGTCATGGAGTCATGTCCCATAGCAACTAGGGTCACCACTGTCATGGAGTCATGTCCATAGCAACTAGGGGTCCACTGTCATGGAGTCAGGTCCCATAGCAACTAGGGTCACCACTGTCATGGAGTCAGGTCCCATAGCAACTAGGGGTCACCACTGTCATGGAGTCAGGTCCCATAGCAACTAGGGTCACCGCTGTCATGGAGTCATGTCCCACAAGGGATTCACTCCGAGAACTACTGAAGTGAATAATGTTATCCAGATACTACATAAACAGAAAGATAAGTCATTTATGTATGTATGTACGTATATATGTATGTATCTATCTCTCTGTCTATCTGTCTGTCTCTCTATCCATCTATCTATCTATCTATCTATCTATCTATCTATCTATCTATCTATCTACGTGTGTACGCATGTATGTATGTATGTATGTATGTCTCTCTATCCATCTGTCTATGTATGTATGTATGTATGTCTCTCTATCCATCTATCTATCTATCTATCTATGTCTCTCTATCCATCTATCCATCTATCTATCTATCTATCTATCTACGTGTGTACGTATGCATGTATGTATGTATGTATGTATGTATGTATGTATGTTTCAGGGTCACTGACATTGCTACTTGAGCCTGTACATGTATGTACTATGTTACAGATAGATCTAGGGGAGGCGGCTCATGTTTGAACTTCTGCATGTGCGGACTGATCATGTTTCATGTCAGCGTATCGTGCGTGGTTCGCATTAGAGTCAATATTTCCTCTTTATGTGCTAGGGTGAGCCGGCGAACATTTCCGCTCACGTCGCATGCGTGTGTGTGCGTCAGTGGATATCTGTGTGACAGCACAGCTTGGGAGGGGGTAGGGAGGTATCTTGAACTTTTTAGTGTTTTGTCCGTGGAAGTGGGGAAATTGGGTCATGCATCATCCTCACTGTGAGTTGCCCAGTCATAGTTGACCTTACGTTGAATTGTCCAATCACAGCCAAGTTGACTGTAAAGCAGGCTGGGGATTAGGTGAACTGTCGCTCAGTGTTTTTTTTTTTCAGAGTGGAAGTCTCTGACGTTGTATGTGTTTCTATACTGAGAGGCAATGAAAACGCAATCCCCATTTCGTCCCCGAAAAATGTCACCTCAGCCAAAATAATGTGAATTATGCACGAGGCATGCAACCTAGCACGCGTATGTTGTATTGCGACGATCTGTATTGACAGGCACAGTTGGGTTCATGACGTCATGAGTAAACCACTCCAACACATCTTTTCCTGATAACTGCAAAACACGTGCAACACAGGCATACTGTGATTGCATGCAAACAGCCCATGACTGTCCCCTATAAAAACACACATTGGCGTTTTACTGACACTCGTACGCACCATGCCGCGGTTAACTACAGACCAGAGAAATCAAGCCATTGGCATGCTGAGGGCAGGCACTGCTCACATCAGGGCCGCACAACATTTCAATGTACACCCATCAACCATAACCCGTCTTGCGACTCGGCACCAAAACACTGGAAGTGTAAACGACCGTCCACGCCCAGGCGTCCAACGTGTGACGACGGCACGACAGGACCGCTACATTGTCACGCAGCACCTCCGGAATCGTTTCCAGCCAGCTGCACAAACAGCCCGCAACACTATTGGGACTAGAGAAAGACCAATCAGCAGCCGTACCGTGCGTCGGCGTCTGGCAGCAGCAGGGCTACGGGCACGTCGACCATACCAAGGTCAGATCTTAACCCATCGCCATCGACTGGCACGCCAGCGATGGGCTGCCGCAGGTGGCTTTCTGGGGAACAGGGTTTGGGGGAATGTTATTTTTTTTTCGGATGAATCCCGGTTCAATGTCTCTTTCCCGGATGGCCGTGATCGTGTGTATCGACGTCAGGGTGAACGTTTTGCGCAACCCTGTGTCATTGAGCGAGATCGTTATGGGGGTGGAGGGGTAATGGTCTGGGGTGCCATAAATGCTCAATTTCGATCGGAGCTTGTGTTTGTGCCAGGCAACTTGACGGCAAGGCGTTATATTGACACTGTTCTTGAGCCAGTTCTTCTTCCTCTCTGGAGACAGCATGTTGGCAACAGACTAGCGTTTCAGCAGGACAATGCACCGACCCCACACAGCCGTTCTCACACGAATATTTCCTATCGGGACAGCAATGTGGATGTCATTGCATGGCCCTCCGTGTCCCAGACATGAAATCCCATTGAACATTTGTGGGACGAACTTGGACGACGTGTGCAAGGATCAGCAGAATCCCCAACTACCGTTGCTGAGCTCACCCAAGCATTGGCAGCATCATGGAACGTGATACCGATCCGTATCATCCGTCGTTGTGCACTTCAATGCCCCGACGTTTGCAAGCTTGTGTTCGTGCATCAAGGGGACCACACCAGATATTGACAGGTTTCCTTCTGTCGCGCCTAAAGGGCTTCACTTCAGGCGAATGTGCACCTGTTATAGGCAAACTAATGTACAGTGGTTCGCACTTTTTGTCACACGTATTGCTTTGATGTGTGTTTGTTTCATTTCAATAAAATTGACAGTTGACAATGGAATTGGCGTTTTCTTGCCTCTCATATATGTTGAAAGTCCTGGTGAACCCTTTTTAGGAACCTTGTGTTCAGGTTCGGGCTGAGGATTAGCGGAGCTGCCTTGAGTCTGGAGAGGACTGATTCTGTGTTCTGTGTAATTGCATTCTTCTCGCTGTTGGAAGTACAGTAGAGGACTGTCGATTACGTAATTTGTGAAGACGTGGGTTGCTGTGTTTGTATTGAACTTAACCGGTGTTCCTGAGACCCTGGTGGGTGAGACTTGGTTGCTGCGTTTGTGTTCAACTGTAACCGGTGTTCCTGAGACCCTGTGGGTGAAGACTTGGTTGCTGCGTTTGTGTTGAACTGTAAACTGTGTTCCTAAACCTTGGTGGGTGAGGACTTGGTTGCTGTGGTTGGGTCTGTAGACGTGCAGGTCTGGGGGTGGCCTTGGTAGCGCTGGACAACCCATCTCGGAGTTGGGCCGGACACGTGTTGGTTCAAGGTACGTTTGTAATATTTCAGTGTAGACATTTTAGTAATCCTATCATCTGAACCTGGTTGGGTTGGATTGAGCCAGGTAGGGGGATACTCAAAAGGAAATCCTTGTCTTTATGGTTGATTTGGGCAGCTGGAGCTGGAAGCAGTCTGAGGTGCCAGGCAAGGGCTCGTTAGTGCAGGAAGGGCTATGGGTGTTGTAATTAAACAGTGTAATGGTTGCGTTGAGTAGTTATATTGATGATATGATTTTGGGCTGTAAGATCAAGGTAGGGTGTTTGTTTCATGTGTGAGTACATTCATTCATGTGATCGTTCAGTAATTTCAGCCACTGAACCTTCATGTGTTCAGTATGATCTGTTAGTATTGTTAGCAGACCTTAATGCCAGGCTAGGAATTTATGTGTATTTGTTGTGGTTGCAAGTACTGTTGACATCCTGTCTGGAATTGATCAGGGGAGACAGCCCATTGTTTGAAATTGTTGGTTTTAAGTTGTTATGATGATATGTTGTCAACTTTATGATGATGTTTTGTCAACCTGATGTGCATTGCTCAGTCAGTTGGAGAAAGCCAGCTGGTATTTCAGCTAAAGATCAACTTTAAAAAGATGACAGCCGGAAGTGTTTTAGGGTAGTCATGTGGTGTGTGTGTGGTTGCCCCATGGTTTGGACATAGGCTGCAAGTTGTAAGTGATGTTTACGGCAGTGGCAGTGACAGTGACCGACCGATTTATTTTGAGCAATAAGTGTTTGCATATTTATATCTTGTTTTCCAAGTTACATATGTTTGGACCATGTTCCTAACACTGGAATGTGTGGGAATCCATGCATGTTTTTTTTTTTTTTTTTAGGTTGTTCTGCTATCTAGGAAAGTACTTAATAGTGGCCGTGGAGTCGGGCCGGGCTATGTGTTTAAGTCGGACTGAAGTTTGACTTTGATTGTGTACTACTGTGTGGCACTGATGGTTTGTAAAAGTAAGCTGTATATAGTCTGTCTGAAATCTCTTTCCTTTTATACAAATGGATAATAATTAGACTAAAGCTAAGTGCTAATGTTGGTTTTCATTTGGAATAAAGTTACCATTGGGTGCATCTTGTGATTGGAGTAAGGTTAGTTAGTTAAGAGACAGAATATTCACTGTAGTGACTTCGACTCCCACAGGTTGTGCTCATGATTAATATGAATTTAGTATGTGTAGGGTACTATGGGATTCATGATAGATTCTTAGTGGGGATGCGCCTGCATGTGTCCACAGATATCTCCCTGTAATCCTGCCTTAGCTGGTGACGGGATCCCTGTGCTAGGAGTGACAGAGCGTGGGCTACTCTTCCTATTGCTGTGACAGGCCGAGTGGTACATGTGAATGTTGACGACAAACAGGGGCTGTGTTGAGGTAACAACGTTGAACATTATTTCCAGGATCAAGGAAATGAGCCGTCATTCATCAGTCGTGCAGTGGACTACCCATGTGTGTGAAAGACACTCGCAAAAATTTTTAGTGACTTTAAATTTATTTAGAAATATTATTGCATAGTTGGTTTTAGTTGTTGGCTAATTAGTCATTACTTGTGTGTGTCGCAGGCTGCACAGGTTTTCGAGATAAATTTTCTTTTGTGTGGTGGAAAAAAAACAACAACATTTATATCAACATTTTTATATGTTGGACAACTTGGTTGGGCCATTCTCTGCGAGTATTTTGTAGCAACCCAGTTACTGGATTATTAATTGGTCATGCGTGCTTTAAGTGCCCAGTTGTTGGAATGTGACCTGGTTTGATTAATCTTGAAAGTGTGTGAACATTGCAGAATTGTTGTAGTTTTGTGCATTCTATATTGGTGTTTGGTCTGTCAATGTGTCGGAGTTTATTCCTGGTTGCTGGCTTGTGTATGAGCCGGTAAGTGAATTTGTTGAGTAAGTCTCGGATTCATAGTGTCCTGTTGGGCCAATAGCCAAGGTGTTATCGGTCGTGTGAGTTGATTGCATGTAGCGATGCATCGCACCAGGCTGGGCACATTGGGATTTGACCCGAATTAAGGTTAGTTGTTAATTAATTTCATGACCTTGTGTTAGTTTGGTTTGTGCAGGGTGTGTGTGTGACTAGAAGTTGTGTGCGAATGGGGTTAAGTGGTTGAATGTTTGAGTTTGAGAGAAAGTGATTGTGTGGGTAGTAAGTGGAGTATTCAGTGTTATGGACCCCGGTGTCGTGGTTTGAATGAAATTATACATGTGTGAACTGTTCATCTGGTTTTGGACTGCTTATTTGAGTTGGGGAGTTAGGTATTGTAGGTCTGTAAGTCTGTCTGTCCCTCCCTAGTTAGTTCAGGTCTTAGCGAGCCTGACAGTATGTACGTCGCTCTGCTTGAATTTGCTGTCTTGCCGTCCATCCGTGGTCACTGTCCTCGATAACACAGTCAGTCCAGCAATGCAAGGCGCCTGGCCATTGATTGCTGAAGCGAAAGCTTCAGTAAGAGCTGCGCTCCGGAGTGGAGTGATTCGGCGTGTGGTGGACCCCAGTCAATGACCAGGAGCAGCGCCTGCCAACGGGTCAACACACAGTGCCACTGGACTTTGCCAGCCCGGAGACGTGGGCCGCCCTTTGAAGAGCAGTCACACGACGCCCAGTGGGCAGACTTCGAACGAACCGAGCGGCTGTTTCGTGAGTCCATCCGAACGAAGCATGCAGATGCCGTCAAGTTTGCTCACGGGGATTTTCGACCGTGGCTTCGTCTCTCTAGGCAAAGTTCAGAACGTCCTCCGCTTTCTGGCAGCGCAGCGTGACGTCACCCTACGATGACGATGACGCCAAACGAAGAGGCGTCCAGGCTCCGGATTTAGACTTCGCGTTCTGAGATTTATCTGGAGAGCTGTCAACAAGTTCCCCATTCAAATCGCCGAACAAATTCAGCATGAATCGGAGGAAAGATGAGTTGCGGCAGAAAAATCGAAAAAGCTCTTCACTACATTGATCACACCATCTTCCCAAGTCTTAGGAAACACTTCAGACATATGCGTGGAAGACAGGATCAATATACAGCGCGGAGCATGGAAAAGCATGAGCTAACGCAGCTTTGGTTAGACAATCAGAAACGTGCCATTGAGATCATCAAGAACGACAGCAGATCAGAAGCACGACCCACTTGTCCCATTGAAGTGGATGTATTGACGGAGTTTTTCCAGCAGAAGAGTGAAAAGGTATTAGAATATCCCCTCCCCCCTCCGCCTGGCCTGTCAACATCGCCCCTCTTCCTCTGAAGAAGAGCTGCAGTTGGACCCGTTCACCGAGGACGAAGTGGTATCTGTGGTGAAATTGCTGAAGAATAACACAGCGCCCTGGGATATGATGGAGTTGAATATTCTTTTCTGAAACAACATCTGCAACGTCTGTCATTGCCTTTGGACGGCAATATTTAACATTTGCTGGAGAAACAAAAGAATTCCCACTGATTGGAAACATGCACGATCACTTTAATTCCCAAAAAAGAAGGGAATGTGATGCAGCCTGTGATTGGAGACCTATTTCCTTGTTGACGTCCTTGTACAATATCTACATGAAGTTAGTGCAAAGTAGGCTTTTACCGTGGATTGTTTCGACCGGAAGGCTGTAATCAAAACAGAAGGGGTTCTCTCCCAAGAAACGGCCTTCAAGAACACGTATTCTGCTTGAAACTGCAAATTGAGAACTTCAAGATGTATCAAGTCAGTTCTACATACTTTCGTTGACATCAAGGACGCCTATGGGAGCATTGATCTACAGAGTGATGCTGGATGCGATGCAGAGCGCCGGTACCCCCAGCACATCATCGACGTGACGGCGAATATCTACACCAACTCCACATTCCAGGTGCAGACGGGAGACACGTCCCCGCCCAGGATTACCAGACTCGTGGCATTGTACAAGGCTGCCCGTGGTCAGCTGTTGTCTTCATTCAAGCGTTGGACCTGTGGATTCGATGGATGGAGCAGCCGTTCACATCAGCTTCAATACCTTCTCCATGTCAGGCATACATGGATGATGTATGTGCCAGTGCTCGCTATGAGGAGAGCTTACAAGAAATGATAACTATGACGGAAACCTTCCTGCATTACACCGGAATGGAAGTGAAACACAGAAAGTGTGCCACCGTTCATGGACAACGCACAAGAAACAACTGGGCTTCTACAGATGTGACTGAGAACGTCCAGAAAAGATGAGCCATACTAATATCTGGATTTCAAACAATCTGACTGGAACTTCTGAGAAAGAGCAGCTGCGCAGGCGAGCGAGGAATTCGAAAGAACGCTAGAAAAAAATTCGATTTCAACTTTACCGTTGTGCAAGAAAATTGAGGCTGTAAACGTCATGGCATTCTTCAAAATTGACCTTTTATTACAGCAATTCAAATTCACAGAAAAACTCCTGAAGACTCTGGAAGATAAGATAGTTGATTTGTTCGCATTCATCCAAGCTGAACTCTTCAACCAATCGAGCGCACATGTTCCTTCCCCGAAAACAAGGGCCTTGGTCTGTTGAAACCATAGTACCATGTACTACGCCAAACGCATCTCATTCCTGATCTCTGTTCTGAACAGTGATGACCAACATGTCAGAATGGTAGCACGCAACAGTTCCATCTCCACATGGAAAAGAGAAAAGTGCTCACGCAGATCCAGACGACAGCAATTTTGGAGGATGTGCCACAGACCACCGAAGGGAAGTTGAGGAAAGGCAGCAAGGTCAAGGTTCACGTTCTTCCTTCGTTGAGCTCCATGAGCTGTGTGTGCGACTGGATCTTAAGCTGGAATTCGATGAACACAGCGACAGTTTCGGATTAGTACTCCCAGCTTCTGATGATGGGGTAGTTCAAATGCGCTACAGTAATTCTAAACAATTGTACAGCGCAATCAAAAGAATGCAAATGGACACAAAGATACAACCATTTTCAGCAGCTGCAACAACAAGGGAGAATCACCCGGGTTGCAATTCCGAATGCGGCAGTGACCCACTCCATAGGACACCTCACCAACACCAGCATCAAGACCAAATAACCAGGTTCTCAGCAAGGGACGTCTACAGCTGCTGGAGACCAATGCAGTGAATAACATCTACTATCCTGATGTACTTACCGGAGAGAGTGTGCTTTGTGTGGGTTTCGTTCTGACACAAATTCCCATGCCTTGAAATGGATGTCGTCAACTGAGGGGCCTCTACACACAAAGACACGACAGGATACGTTGAGATCATCAGAAAAGGAGCTACAGAAATGCATTGCGACGGATTTTGTGGACGTTTTTCAAAATAGGCCTGTCTCAATAAACGGTGTTGAAGATCTACCAAGGCTGAAACCTGATCTATGCTTCATCGACCATCGAAACTCGGTGGCATTCGTCATCGAGGTTTCAAATCCATTTGACACTTTCATACAAATATGCTATGAGAGCAAATTTCAAAAGTACTTGCCTCTTTGCTATGCTCTTAGTGATGCTGGATTTAGCACGAAAGTGATTGTTCTTGTAATAGGTTCACTAGGCATAGTTCATAAAAGAGTGGTTTCAGACTTTCAATGTTAGGTCTGCCCATAACAAAATGTAAACAACTCGCAAAATACTTGAGCATGTCTGTCGTGATTGGGGTCTAGGCGTGTTGGTCAAGGCGGAATCACCTCATGAACCAGCATTGAAACTGACAGATGATGACTTTCAAACTGTGCTTTAAATAGTATCAGCTGACTAAAGCACTGGTGACAAAGAATTGGAGCCAGCTGGAGAGAGAAAGGCGTGGGGAACACAGAGAGAGAGAGAGAGAGAGAGAGAGAGAGTATGTGAAAGATAAACTTTATCAATGCGCCTGCAATCTGGACTACTGTGCATTGTTGTTGATTTGACAATTGATGCATTAAAGTAATTGATATGTATGTATGTATGTACGTATCTAACGTTCGATCGATCGATCTTTTATCTACCTACCGACCTACGTATCATCTGCGCTGTGTCTGTATGTCTGTCTATTTGCCTGTCTGTCTATCTTTGTTTATTATCTATTTATTTGTTTATTACTAATTTACATTTTTATGTATTCATTCATGTTTTTCTTTACTAATTTATTTATTTATTTATCTATTTACGGTATATATAATATATATATATATATAATATATATATATATAAAGCTTGCTCTTATGTCTTAGATTGAAGAATAGGGGAGATACGCATTCATATCTGCAGTGGTAAGATGATTCTGCCTAACTAACAGATGTACTATGAGTGGGTGAATGGGAAAAATAAAATAAATGCTTCTCAAAATGAGCCTTCAGCAAGCTTATATTCTCCAAGGGGGAGACATCCTCCAATAGGGAGGGAAACTCACTAACATCTACTCCTGGTTCATATACCGATATTTCGAAACTTGGTGGTTTCTCCTCAGTGACCGCGGAAAGTGGTAATTTGACTCCTCTGCCTTTTCAGTTTTTAAGAAGAATGCAATCCCAGAAAAGGCTGGTGTGCAATACCGTAGTATGTTTGAGTTTTCAAAAAAACCAACCAAGGTGCCATCTAAGAAGCAAAAGAAAATCATGAAAGAGCAAAACAAGCCACATTTTCTTGTGAAAAGTAGAAAATATAAAAAGATATCCTCTAAGACACAAGTGCTGAGGGCCAGTTCTTGGAATGAATCCGCAAGGGACTAAAATACAACAAACTAATAAATTCCAAGGATAAGTACCGAGCACCGTTCCAGCAACTACAGAGCAGCTTGGTGTTGCAATGACTGCAAGAATATTGAATTATAAACAAAGCTTGCTCTTATGTCTTAGATTGAAGAAATAGGGGGAGATACGCATTCATATCTGCAGTGGTAGATGATTCTGCCTAACTAACAGTATGTGCTTGAGTGGGTGAATGGGGAAAAATAAAATAAATGCTTTCAAAATGAGCCTTCAGCAAGCTTATATTCTCCAAGAGGAGACATCCTCCAATAGGGAGGGAAACTCACTAACATTTTGAGAAGCATTTATTTTAATTTTTCCCCATTCACCCACTCAAGCACATACTGTTAGTTAGGCAGAATCATCTACCACTGCAGATATAAATGCGTACTCCCCTATTTCTTCAATCTAAGACATAAGAGCAAGCTTTGTTTATAATTCAATATTTCTTGCAGTCATTGCAACACCAAGCTGCTCTGTAAGTTGCTGGAACGGTGCTCGGTACTTATCCTGGAATTTATTAGTTTGTTGTATATATATATATATATATATATAATATATATACATATAATATATATATATATATAATATATATTACGACATGTTTATTTATCTACTTATTTTTGCATTTATATTCTATTTGCGTACTTCCTCCAGGTTCAAGCATCGTCAACAAAAATTCGTCCGCTCCCTCTTCACGCGGGAGGACGTGTTGGAGAGCCACCCCCAGCCGCCCCGCGCGTGCACCAGTCCACGGTCACACGCCACTATTGCGACGTGCTGGGCAAACGCTTCTGCCGCTTCTGCTCCGAGATGACCGACCGTCACTTCTCTGGTGCCTACGAAGGCAACGTCTGCTGGTGCCTAGCCCCCTCAGGTCCCCACGGTGCTTCTGGGGAGGGAGCCTTCTTTCATTGGGTCAGAAAGGTGGTCATCACCAAGACGACGCGGAAAGAAGGTAAAGGGTCAAGGTCAAGGACGTGATCTTGCTGCCGCCGGATCGGACCGTGATGTGACTCACCGGAAGGGATAAAAGTGATGTCGAACACGTATTTTGGTCAATGGTATTTTGCCCATTCCATGATGTTCAATATTTTGATGGGAAGGTGTGTGTATGTGTGTGTGTGTGTGTGTGTGTGTGTGTGTGTGTGTGTGTGTGTGTGCGTGCGTGCGTGCGCGCGCGCGCGCGCGGTACGTGCGTGTGTGTGTGTGTGTGTGTGTGCGTGTGTGTGTGTGTGTGTGGGGTGTGTGGTGTGTGTGTGTGTGTGTTGTATAGTCTGTGAAGTCTTTGACTCGGATCTTGACACACCTGGAGAACATCATTCCATAAGTTTTGCTGGATTATTACCTCCACAACATCAGATGATGAACCATCTCATTGCATGGCTCTAAACAAAGATTCTCCCAGCCAATGCTAGATTATCTTTTTTTTTTTTCGTTAGCTCTTCTTGTTTGCCGCGGGTGATTGTTTTCAACGTACAAAACGCTCAGGTCGAAACACGATGTTCCACTGTAGTCACTTGCTTTCTCCATTTGTCTAGAATAATAATTATAATAATAGTAACATAGCATTTATAAAGCGCTTTGCCAAAGGTTCCCTGTGCTGACAATCCACTCTCTCGTGCACTCAACGTGCTGCCTACCTGGTAGTGCCGACTGAAGAGCTGCCTGCTGGCGTTTCATTCAGCGTTTCTAGTCTATATCGTTCACTCAATATCCTCACTTCCTTCATTCTTTCCATTTCTCACGCAGGATGCATGCTATGTGTAACGTGTCATCCATACCAACGGCCAAACTGGCCTTCTCTTCCAAAAGTTGGTGATGGGATTTTACGTGTGTCCAAGATGTTATGCGTGCGTTCACATACGGAACCTCGGTTTATAGTCTCATTCGAAGGACTGTTCGGGAAATCCGAACCAATGTTAACTCCGAGCGATAAATCCCCCTGTACCTAACGGCCCGGCGGTGATTCGTACCCGGAACCCCAGGATCACCAAGATGACTAGTCCGGCGCTTTAACCCCTGAGCTATTCCAGCCCCCAAGAAGTCTTATTTCAGCTTCCTGTTGTATGCCCGCTAACATAACTGTCGGAGGACATGAAGATGTGGAAGCTTCATGGTGCATTCCCCATGATCTACCCTTCTCTGTTCACACTTCCCTCGTTTACGTCAAAGACCTCTGGCAAGAGGAATGGAATTTGCCGACGAATAACAAACTACTTAAATCCGTTTTAAACCTGAAAGAGTTTTTACCATGTTCCGAGGCGGCCGTAAAGAAAAACAGTCTTGTGCCGTTTGCATACAGGCCACTCGTTTTACACCCATTCTTATCTTTCAGAAGGTGAAAAAGCTCCGTGGTGCATTCCATGTCATGTTCCACTCACAGTGAGATATAAATTTTTTTGGAATGTTGGGACTTGCACGATGTGAGACATAAAAGCACTTTACAGCAGACTCCATGAAAACCTTGTTCAGTGATGTCCCACCTGAAGTGATCTTCGAATTTCTGAAGGAGATTAACATTTTTCATCTGATCTAAGATTTTACGGAAGAAAGATTTTTTAATGAAGTGTCTGGTGTGTTTTTAGAAGGTGTATTTTAAAGGATTGTGTGAATGAGCATTAAAAAAAAATTACTTGTAACTTGACTTCAACGTGGTGACAGCCCTTATATGGTCCTTTGCGGTCGGCTGGGCTATAAGCAACATTACCCTTCACTGCTAAACATGACCTTACCCTTCATTGCTAAACATGACCTTACCCTTCATTGCTAAACATGACCTTACCCTTCATTGCTAAACATGACCTTACCCTTCATTGCTAAACATGACCTTACCCTTCATTGCTAAACATGTTCTTAGAGAGTGCTGAGACTCACAAGAAGTCCGACATGAACACTTTACAACACATCTCCCATGAATACCCTGTTCAAAGATTTCCCGCCACTTGGGATTTCTCAGGTCCTGAAAGACATAACTGTCTTTCGTCTGATCTAAGTAAGATCTTATGGTTAGAAAAACATTTCTTTTATACATTTCGTGTGTGTGTGGGGTGTGTGTGTGTGTGTGTGTGTGTGTGTGTGTGTGTGTGTGTGTGTGTGTGAGTGCGTGCGTGCGTGCGTGCGTGCGTGCGTGCGTGTGTGTGTGTGTGGTGTGTGTGTGTGTGTGTGTGTGTTTCAAATCATCTGCGTAGTAAACCCTCCCCCCCCCCCCCTCCTCAACCCTCCTCTTCAACTCCCACACCCCCCACCCCACCCCCACCCCCCTCCCCTTCTTTTGAACCAGCTACGTAAGGAATATACGAACGAGATGACAGAGGTTTGAAAAAAAAGTTTTTAAAAAACCCCTCAGGGTTGGCAGGACTATAAACAACATGAAATAAATTCAACGGGACATCAAAAAAATGCATTTACTCCCCCCCCCCCCCCCCACCCACCCCCCCCACACGCCCTTCGCTTCAAGCGGCCTTATCACTTTGTACTGAATCGGTAGCGTTTCAGCAACGTGAACCTTACCTTACCCGTGTGCTGGTGTGAAGACTCATCAACATCTCATCATCATCACTCAACATCATCGTCGTCGTCGTCGTCGTCGTCGTCATCATCGTCGTCATCGTCATCGTCATCATCATCAAATCTTATCATCATCATCATCATCATCATATCATCATCATTTATCATCTCTTCTTCTTCATCATCATCATCATCATCATCATCATCAGCAATCACCATTATCACAGCATCATCATCATCGTCCCTCATCATCATCATCATCATCGTCGTCGTCGTCGTCATCTCATCATCATCATCATCATCATCACCATCATCATCATTCATCATCATCACC
>CM031614.1:74094266-74096766 GCA_018398815.1 Conus ventricosus
AGCTCAGCAAGTCTCACACTCGCTCACTCACTCAACAGCGCGAGCGCGCGTGCGAGAGAGCGAGAGAGAGCACTCGCGCCGCACGCGCAAGCTCGCGCGAATCTCCCGAGTATTATTATTTCAAAAAAAAAAAAAAAGAAAAAAAAAAGAAAAAAAAAACCGAGCTCGGCGCTGGTTGGCTGAAACCAGCATTGTCGCGCGCGCGCCAAGCTGGTAGCCTCCCCCCCCCCCCCCCACCCCCCCCACCCCCCACCCCTCTCTCTCTCTCTCTCTCCCAACCCTGCAAATAACTCGCTTCTGCAAAAGTCGCCGGGTTTGCGAACAGCTTCAAAATAGCGCAAGGTGTTTTTTGCCTCCGCTGCAGCCCTGGCTGGCTAAAAATAGCCCGGCCAATCGATCGCCTCCTCTACTACCACCTTCCTCCCCACCCCACCCCTCCACACACACACACACACACACACAGACGTAGACTCTCCTACCCCTCCCCCCCCCCCCCCCTCGGCCCTCCACTATCGCCTTTCCTGAGTTCGTCTTGCTATCGCCTCTTCCCTCACTACTCTATCTGTCCTCCCTCTTTCATTCGTCGTATTCCTGATATAGGCTGAAATGTCTGGCACTATTGTCAGACGTGAAATGTTCATGTGTTGTGTAGTGGTGTGTGTGTGTGTGTGTGTGTGTGTGTGTGGTGTGTGTGTGTGTGGTGTGTTTTGTGTGTGTGTGTGTGTGTGTGTGGCGGCGCGCGCGTGCGCGTGCGTGTGTGTGTGTATGTGTGTGTGTGTGTGTGTGTGTGTGCGCGCGCGCGCGCGCGCGCGTGCGTGTATGTGTATGTGTGTGTGCGTGTGTGTGTTGTGTGCGCGCGTGTGTGTGTTGTGTGTGTGAGAGAGAGAGAGAGAGAGAGAGAGAGAGAGAGAGAGAGAGAGAGAGAGAATGTGTGTGTGTGTGCGTGTGTGTGTGTGTGTGTGTCTACTGGCACGACCGCCAACGAAGGTGTTTGCACGGGCGCGCGCGACAGAGAGAGAGAGAGAGGGGGGGGGGGGGGGGGGGGGAGGAGAGAGACACAAACACAAACACACACACACACACACACACACACACACACGTAGCACTGTCGGCGTATGCACGCATTAGCACTGGATCTGCAGCCGTTAATTCACACACACACACACACACACACACACTCACCGACACAGACACAAATCACACCTACACTCATCATTGATGAGTGTGCGCCGTGTGAGTGCACGAACAGACATAGGCCTACAGAGTGCTGGATGCTTGCACTGTCGAAAACAAACACCGGCGCACGTTTGTGTCCACAACGCACCTGAGAAATATGGAGACATATTCGTACGCGCGCTAGCATATGGGAGGCAACCACCTCCCGTTCCCAAAACCTGAGTCTCACGCGCGTTCGTATGCGCATGGGCCCGCTCGTGCGCGTGGTGCGCGCACACACAGACACAGACACACACACACGCGCGCGCGCGCGCGCGCGTGCGTGCGTGCGTGCCACACACACAGTACAGATACACACACCCGCGCGCGCACGTGCGAGCACACACGCATGCACGCACAGTGCACAGTTTTAAAAAAAACGCACGCATACACGCACCCCACACACCACACACACACACCCCACACACACACACACACACACCAATCGTGCGCGGCCAGCACAAACACTCAAAAGGTATCACACACACACACACACACACACACCACCGCACACACACCATTTTGGTAAGTTTTTGATTCTCAGTGAGAGAGGGAGTGAAGAGGGGAGAGAAGGATGGGAAGGGAAGGAGGATGGGTGGAGAGAGAGGGGAGGAGGAAGAGGGCTTCAGAAGGGATGAAGGGTGATACAAGAGAATGGGTAAATTCGGTGTATACATACTACTTTGTTTTTTCTTCTTCGCTGCGGCGTTGACAATGTGAGCGCTGGCGTGTGTCTGTGTGTGAGAGCACGCGTGCGTGCGTGCGTCGGTGTTTGCGTTGGAAACTGAAGGCGAGAAACAGGGCGATGTTCTAACCTGGATGTTTCTTCACAAAATAGCGGTGCCTTGTTGGCATTTTTGAGTGTTCTGTTTTGCTTGTTTTGAAATTAGGGTTTAATGACTGATGATAATTCTAATGAAAGACACGGGAAGAACAACAAGATGCAAAGCATATAAAAAGTACTCCCAGTTTATCTGGAATACGCGTGAGATATTCCATAAAGAGGAAAAACCGTTTGGGGCCATAACGGCTATAACAGCCGTCAGTAACGGCTATTCTGGTAAACATCGGCCATCATCTGTGACCATAATGAACATACCTACAAATTTGCAGAACGATCGGCCGAGTACTTTCTGAGATATTCCATAAAGAAGAAAAACCGTTATGAGCCGTTATAGCCCTTAGTAACGGCTACAACGGTTAAAAATTTTTTTTTTTTAAATCGGGAATTATCCGTGATGCATAATGAGCATACCAACAAATTTTCAGACAGAACGGCCAAGTA
>CM031614.1:74104266-74116766 GCA_018398815.1 Conus ventricosus
ACAGCATCACTACAGTGTGCACTGAAGATCATCCATATTCATTGCTATCCTCTAAAAAAATAATCCGAGTAAGGTAGCCACTTTTTTTAAAAAATCAAAGTAACACATATTTCGTAACATGTACATATTTTTCCAACATATACCTACGGCATATCTCATGTTTTCATGTTTTTGGTTCCGCCTTTCTGCCTCAGTGCACTTTGAAAACTATAAGAATGGTGGGTTTGTGTGAAACATCATCTGCGGAATGCCGCACTTTACACCCAGTAATTGAACCACTTTTCTAATAACTAATCAAATAATAAAGCCTAGCCGCATTTACCTCATTAAATTATGTGATCAAAATACAGCTATTGAATGATTCCAATTTGGTGCTGCTGCATACTGTGGCTGCTGCCTTCAATCCTATCTAGATACTACCAACACTACTACAATTACGTAGCTGCTGCCTGCTGCTGTCCACTGCATACTGCTGAGCTGACGGCTGCTGCTGCTGCTACTATTGCCCTTTTCACTACTATCATGATTATCATGGGCAGTAGTTTGCGTTATCTGCACAGATTCCTTTAACGGAGTGATGTATTCACAGTATACGGACCTACAACCAGGTGTATTTTCCCTGCTGCAGATGTTTTGCGCAAGTTTGGTGGAAGTATAGAGAAGAGGAGGTGGTGGGTCGGTGGGCGTCGTGGTGGTGTGGAGGGGGGGGTGGGTTGCGGACGCGCGGTTGGATGGATGGGGGGGGGGATCGGCATGAATCTGATGATGTTATGCCTGATTTGATGAAGTACATTCAGAGAAAAGGGAAGGATTCTAGTTCGATAACTCTAAATGTTGCTTTTGTATTCTGTACTTTTTTATGCTTGCGGTTTGCGAGGTTTGTGTTGTGTGGTGTGGAGATGTGGTGTGTGTGTGTTGTGTGTGTGTGATGTTATTGTGTGTGTTTGTGTGAGTTGTGTTTTCTTATGGTTTTTTTTTTTTGGTTGATTTTTTTTTGGGGGTCCGTTTTTGGCTCATAATATAGAACATTGTATAATTTTGAATGTGAATTTTCAAGACTTGAATGGCAACACAGCGCCGTTCAAGTGCAGACTTCAAGTGCAGGTACACTCTTTTACATTATAATATCTTATTGTTATCATTGGTTTTATTTTTAAGAATTTCTCCCTCGATTTTGTTTTCTTATGTTAACGTATACAAGCCCGTGTCGTACATACATTAGCAATATTGACTATCGTCGCCAAAGAATGTTGTCTGGTACAAAGGATAGCAGGTATATATATCTCAAGCCAAATGGACGGTCCTAATTCACATTGGGGTACTTACGCAATCATGATTAACGATGATTGGTTCAAATGCATGCTTTTGAAAGTATAAGGGGGTTCCTTTTTCCCTGCCCATTGTGACATTGAACTGATTTATCCTGTTTGTTGCTTCTATTCCTCCTGTGGCACTCTTGATGATCTTATAATGTAAAGTGTTTTGACTACAAGGAAAACACCCTGATTCAGTAGGTAACACGGCAAACATGTAACAATTCATCATTAAACTATCAAGGTCTAGGGAACTAACAGAAAAAAGGATATATTTCAATATTTAAGAAAAATCAATACTCTATAATATTGCCTACAAGATACTCATTTTGACAAAGATATGGAAAAGTGTAATTTATGCGGAATGGGGTATGACTTGCTTTTTTCCTCTCTCAACAGATCCAATGCTCGAGGAGAAGCACTACTATTTAAACAATAATTTCGAATTCAAAATACTAAGGTGGAAACGGACATGCAGGGTAACTTTATCAATCATATCATTTACAACGAATGAAAGGAACTGTTGCAATAAGTGTTTATGTACCAAACAAAGAACGACCCAGCATTCTATGAGGAACTCACAGAACAAATCAAAAACGTACAACAATAACAACGTTATTGTGGTGGGGTATTTACTATGGTACTAGAAACAGGACATTGAATGATACAATTATAAACACTTCAAAAAATAACCCAAAAGCTAAAAAAAGGTAGTTGAGGATATGATACAAGATTTGTCATTAGCATTATTATAGAAAAAACAACCCCGATTGTAGGAATACACATGGCGTAGACCTACCCCCCTGCAACCAGACGTGACGTGCTAGGACTTCACCCTTCAGTGCCAGGGGGCAGGGGAATTACGATTACATTGGTATTTTGAAGATGCTGACATTTTAACCAGGCTATAGAATCGAGCGCCTCACTGATTACGCGCAAACTCTTCAAAGATTCCGGAAAGAAGATTAAACGGCAAAACCTTGGGGCCCAGGGGGATATACATCACTACTAAAAGACAAGCGCAGATACTATCGGACGAGCGTGAAAAAATCATCTCATAAAAGAAAAAACAGAGGAAAACACAGATAAAGATGAGGGGCATGATAATAATGCCTAACAATAGGCCCAAGAGAAAACCAGTCCTACAGTCACAGACCCTAAACTAACAGTGGACTGATCGGTCTATTCATGCTTCTTACTAATGAAGATAAGAGTAAAACCATCCAGTATGCCACAATTAAAAAAAGAGAATCACAATGTAATAGTAGAGCGAGCGAGCCATAGTGTCAGGGGAACGGTAGGTCAAAGTATATTTAAGGAAAAGTAACTTAAATCAGAGGGAGATTTGAAGAAAAATTAAGATAAGTAATAGAAGAATTGAAGTAGGACGAGCTAAGAGAGAAAGGTCAGGATGGAATGGGTGTACTACTAAGATCAAAAGGACAAGGGGTTGGCAGATGGGGAAAAGTTGGTGAGGGTAAATATTACTTTAGTGTTGAAAAGCGTAGACTTTTTATTAGTAAACAGAGTGGGTTAAACCTACTGATGGACAGGGTAATACACTGACAAACCGAAGACCTAAAAGTTACAGTAAAAAAACATTTTTATGAGATCTATACCGAAAACGATCAACTGTGAAATGCAATATTTGATGATTGGTGAATAAGATAACGAAACTAACAGAAGAACGGAATAAATCAGTGGCAAGGTGAAATAACAAAAGAAGAAGCAGGGATTGCATTGAAAAATATAAGAACGGAAAAAGCACCTGGATCGGGAATGGGTTGGAGGCTGAGTTTTTTCAAATCGTTTGGAAACAAATCGCGTGTTGTACTCAGCTCTAAATGGAAAGTTTCAGAGAAGGCGAACTATCAAACACCCCAGAAAAAGGTATATATTATAATCCTGTAATACGCGCGAAGAAGGAGAAAAGCAAAAGAACTATGTAAAAAACTGGAGACCTATTTCACATTTAAAACCTTATATACAAATGCTCCACTTGTATTGCTAACAGAAATTAAAAAGGTCCTTCCATCACTGATTAGTGAAGACCAGAACAGGATTTGTCCCAAATAGATAATAGGAGAAACATTAGGTTAATTTTAGACATAAAACACTATCTCACATAAAAAATATTCCCCAGGGATCTAAATAATTTATGACTTTAGAAAAGGCGTTCGACTCAGTATCTTAGTTGGGATTTATGCACAAAGTGCTAGAGCTGTATGGTTTTAGGGTAAAGATATATGTAAATGGAAAGACGTATTTCAGGCAAAAACATAAAGACAACAGTAATCGAAATGGCCCAAACATAGTCATGGATTACTCAAGAAAGGGGATGTATCCAATGAGATCAGTTTCACCGTAAATCTATCGTATTATGTGCATTAATATTAGTCCGTAATGATCAAAGAAAAATAGATTGAAGGTAATACAAATCGGGGAGAATGAACAACCAGATCTCACAATTTGCCGACGACACTCAACGATGAACACAGGGAAATAAGAAATCATTTGAAAAATCATCGAATTCTCCGACAGGTTGGGAACCCTCAGGTTTATTCTTAAACAAAGAGAAAACACAAGTAATTTTGCCTTGGAAGACAAAAGCATAGTGAAAATAAGGTATATGACAGTTAAAGATGATCATGGAATCAAAAGAATTCAAATATTAGGAATTTCGTTACCTAACTTAACACACATGGAAAAAAAAAACTTACAATATAGAATGATTAGAAGTGAAGGCACTATTTAAAATTTGGTAAAGAGAATTATACCACCTTTAGGAAGAATTGCAGTCTTAAAATCATTAATTCAGTCAAAACTAACTTACCTAGTTGATGCTTCCAATCCACCTACACATATGTTTAAAGAACTACAAGACTTATGTTACTGGTTTGTATGAATAAAAAACAAGACAGGATTAAGTCCCGAAAAACCATTTATTAAAGATGTACAGGATGTTGGGTTGAATCTTCCTGAATAAATGCTCTCATCAAAAAACTGCATTAAAATTAACATGGATAAAAAAGGCTGAGACAAACAACACACAGATTGAAGACATGCCATTTTTTCATACCCAATTTATTGAAGAACATTGAGAAGTACCTACTCTCCAAATCATCTGTGCATCACCACCTCCAGACAATTAATTTCTGGAAACATGTATTCATGTCGTATACAGCAGTTCTATTTTTAAAAAAAAACCGAAACTGCCTAGAGAACCTTACTTGCAGAACAATCCATTACAATGAACATTTTAAAGTAGGAAAAAAACTAAAAAACACAAAACACTGGAAACAACAGAAATGTAGTTAGAGTATCTGATTTGTTCAAAGCAAATGGAGATTCACTATCCCATGGGGAATTCATGAACAAAGAAAAATATCGAAATAGATTTCCTATCTTATGGTGGATGTAATATTATGCATTAAACGAGCATAGAGAACAAGTGATGAGAATGAGATAAAAGATAACATTAAGCGAAGTCAACACAGCACAAAAGAAAATAATTCTGTAGATAAAAGGTTTCCAAAACTTATTTACAGATTTATAGTAAAAGAAACAGGATCCAAACTGTTGTGCAAAATGGACCAAAGAAGCAGACTAGACAGATACCTTGGAAGAAATGCTTAAGAAAAATTCAACCAACTTATGGATCATTATAGCTAAAATGGAGGAATGAGAATAAGTGCAATCGAATAATTGCAACTAATGAGTTTTGAAAGAATGGAATAGTAAAAAGTTATAAGTTGTAGTTTCTGTGAAGAGGAGAAAACAGACAGCTCGAACATAAGATCAGAGATGCATACACGTCAATGAGATCTGGAAAAATCCCAATTGCAAGAATTAAAAAAGGAAAAGAGATTTTAATAGCGAATAACCTGTCTCTGCCTGAAAACACAATACTTTTGGACAGATGACAAGATTCACAGAACTGATACACATTCGATCTAATTAATATGATAGCCTAACACTACATTTTTCAGCTGTAAAATACATAAATGTAAGCCATCAATAACAGTATTTCTAAAAAACTAAAGAGAAAGATCCAATCTTGAAAACTACTAGCAACTGAACAATTGAATCTGCATAAAATTTGAACACGTAATTGGATCAATTATGATGTATTATTTGAAAATTGATATCAAAATCATAAGAATACCTGGATTTAATACGTGCAATGAGAGGATTGTTCAGGATGTGTAGGGAATTATATATGGTATTCAAATATCAATGAGTGTGGTTGTAGCCTGTGGCCCGCTGGCTTGTCGGCATGGCGATACCGAGCGGCTGGGACCCCGTAGGCCCGATCGGCAACTCATTTAATAAAATTTCTTTTGATTGTAAAGAAAAATGAAGACACATATGGACGGATTATCGGTGTCTGGTGTGTACACCCAGCTGGGAAATTGCTAAGTCTGTTTAAAATTTATATTTTGAATGATCATTGCAGTGAACATAATTATAATATTATTATGCCCTCCCTATATACAAAACAGCTATCAATGGTAATCACACGGAGAAAAACATTATTCATTAATTATATAGTGCAAATAATTATTATCTTGAGATTACGTAATATGAATACATAAGAAAGAGAAAGTGGAGGTGGGTGGGTGGGGAGGGGAGGGGGTGTGAGTGGTGAGCGGGTTGTGTTTTGGTGCCTATTTATGTGCTATGTAAGTAGGTAAAGAACTCAGAGGATTGTGCTTAGTGAATTTAAGTTTGTTTGATGAATGTGTGTATATCAACAAAACGAAAACAACCTTTCCTCGGCATACATTGAACACTCACTCACATCCATTCAATTTCGGACAAAAAAGATAACTCGTTTCTAATACGTTTCACGGATATTACTACAATATTGTCAAACCGTACAAATCTTCATTAAACAACAAAAATGTGTGTTAATTTGCCACCGGAAATGTACAGCAAAGAGAAAGATCATGTTGATGAAAGAATGGAGAAGAGAGAAAGAAGGAACTGTGGAATGGAAGAGAGAATGAGGAAAGAAATAAAAAATGTATTTAAAAAAAAAAATAAGCTTTGAATGATTCCAAGATTTGTGCGTATTAAAGACTGCCTTACATTCACCCCATCATATCCGTAATTCAGTTATGTTTTCTGTGATATGATGAACTGTACATGAGAAAATCAATTCAGTTATGTTTTCTATGACATAATGAACTGTACATTATAAAAATCAATTTTTCTATGACAGGATGAACTGTACATGATACAATCAATTCAGTTATGTTTTCTATGACATAATGAACTGTACATTATAAAATCAATTCATTATGTTTTCTATGATATAATGAACTGTACATGATAAAATCAATTCAGTTATGTTTTCTATGACATAATGAACTGTATACATTACAAAATCAATTCAGTTATGTTTTCTATGACATAATGAACTGTACATGATGAAATGGATTCAGTTATAGTTCTCTATGACATAATGAACTGTACATTAAAAGAACAATTCAGCTATGTTTTCTATGACATAATGAACTGTGCATTATAAAATCAATTCAGTTATGTTTTCTATGATATGATGAACTGTACATTATAAAATCAATTCAGTTATGTTTTCTATGACATAATGAACTGTATACATTATAAAATCAATTCAGTTATGCTTTCTATGATGTGATGAACGGTACATTATAAAATCGGTTCATATTCGCCACACTATCACCATTTTTTTGTTTCTTTCATGAGTGAGTTAATTGTTTAGGGAAATATAATCTGGAGACTGTCATCACATTACAGCCATAATGAAATTCGGTTTGCTCTCATTAAAACAAAACGTTGACCTAATAATAGTTTGTGTATGATAAAAAAAAGTAATAATAATAACAAAAAAACTCTGCGACATTTTTAATTCACGAAATTAATTTTCAAATCTGATTTTTTTTCTGTAATGATCCAATGGTTGGTGCGAAAAAAGAAAAAAAAGGGAAAAAAAGAAAAGAAAACCAAAGTAACAAACCGTCCGCGACATGCATCACACTACATCTGGAAATAAGCCCTGTTTTGGCTTATAGTGTTTAATACACCTGTCGATACTAATGATGTTGGAAATAAGCCCTGTTTTGGCTTATAGTGTTTAATACACCTGTCGATACTATGATGTTTTTTGTTCTAGCATCTATCACCCCTCCCTCCCCCCCCCCCCCCTCCCCCCCCCCCCCCCCCCCCCCCCCCACAACCAAAAAAAAAATTCTAAGGACGGTTATTCATGATATTGAGCAGATAACTCCCCCCCCCCCCCCCCCCCCCCCCCCCCCCCCTATAAGATCATATAAGTTGGACACCGAAGTGCAACAAAATGATAGACAGACAGACGGACAGAGACAGACAGAGACAGACAGACGACAGAGACAGACAAGACAGACAGACAGACAGAGACAGAGAGAGGGACAGACAGCAGACAGAGACAGACAGAGACAGACAGACGGACAGAGACAAGAGAGGGACAGACAGACAGACAGAGACAGACAGAGACAGACAGACGGACAGAGACAGAGAGAGGGACAGACAGACAGACAGAGACAGACAGAGACAGACAGACGACAGAGACAGAGAGAGGACAGACAGACAGACAGGACAGACAGAGACAGACAGACGGACAGAGACAGAGAGAGGGACAGACAGACAGACAGAGACAGACAGAAACAGACAGACGGACAGAGACAGGAGGACAGACAGACAGACAGAGACAGACAGAGACAGACAGACGGACAGAGACAGAGAGAGGGACAGACAGACAGACAGAGACAGACAGAGACAGACAGACGGACAGAGACAGAGAGAGGGACAGACAGACAGACAGAGACAGACAGAGACAGACAGACGGACAGAGACAGAGAGAGGGACAGACAGACAGACAGGGACAGACAGAGACAGACAGACGGACAGAGACAGAGAGAGGGACAGACAGAGACAGACAGAGACAGACAGACGGACAGAGACAGAGAGAGGGACAGACAGACAGACAGAGACAGACAGAGACAGACAGACGGACAGAGACAGAGAGAGGGACAGACAGACAGACAGACAGAGACAGACAGAGACAGACAGACGGACAGAGACAGAGAGAGGGACAGACAGACAGACAGAGACAGACAGAGACAGACAGACGGACAGAGACAGAGAGAGGGACAGACAGACAGACAGAGACAGACAGAGACAGACAGACGGACAGAGACAGAGAGAGGGACAGACAGACAGACAGAGACAGACAGACGGACAGAGACAGAGAGAGGGACAGACAGACAGACAGAGACAGACAGAGACAGACAGACGGACAGAGACAGAGAGAGGGACAGACAGACAGACAGAGACAGAGAGAGGACAGACAGACAGACACAGACAGAGACAGAGAGAGGGACAGACAGACAGACAGAGACAGACAGAGACAGACAGACGGACAGAGACAGAGAGAGGGACAGACAGACAGACAGAGACAGAGAGAGGGACAGACAGACAGACAGAGACAGACAGAGACAGACAGACGGACAGACAGACAGAGACAGACCGACAGACAGACACAGAGAGAGAGAGAGAGAGAGAGAGAGAGAGAGAGAGAGAGAGAGAGAGAGGGAGAGGAAGAGAGACAGACACGACAGACAGACAGAGACAGACCGACAGACAGACAGACAGAGACAGACAGACAGACAGACAGACAGACAGAGACAGACAGACAGACAGACAGAGACAGACAGACAGGTCAGGACGATTCAAAGCATCCGAGATTTATTAGAACCCAGTGTGCAACTAGCCTACCAAAGGTTGATTCAGCACCATTTTGAACATGAACGATGACTTACAGGTGTATGATATACTGGTCATCACACCTACCTTGGAATGCTGGGTAAGGGTGACGTCACATGGCAATGACGTGGTGATCCGGGATGCACAACTGTTTTGGCACAATAGTAACAAAAAAAAAAAAAATAAATAAAAGACAAAAAAAAAAAGGAAAAAGGAACCCAAAAAAAAAAGAAAAAAGAAAGGAAATTCTCTTGTGAAGAACGGATCTTCCCTAAATCGTGACAAAATACTACGTTCAACGTAATACAGTCATTGAGTTGTTTCCAGTGAACGTTCTTTCTTGATGTAAGCGGCTGCACGCCAAAAAAAAATAAATGCGCCAAGGCCTTGCTTAAGTAAGAAGTCGAGTATTTCTAGACTGGCGCATTGGATTGTTTTGAGAGTGTTTTCTTCTGTCTGAACGTCGATGTTCTTCATTGTCTTTCCTATGGCCATCAGGGTCTGACCATCAGGGTCTGACCATCAGGGTCTGACCATCAGGGTCTGACCATCAGGGTACAGACCCGGGGCCGTAGTTACATGTCGTCGGTAAACTTACTTCTACAACGAGATGACCTACCTGCTGACTCGACGAGAGCAGGTAGTCATCTTCAGGCTCAGGACAGGCCACAACCGTCTGAAACACCACCTATTTTCTAAACTCCGCATCGGCAACACAGAGCAGTGCCCCTGCAGAACAGACAGCCAGACAACAGAACATCTGCTGCAGTCCTGCCCACTCCACCAAGCGCTCCGAGAGAAAACCTGGCCCGACCCAATACCAGTGGCCCGGACGCTCTACGGAGGACTGGAGGACCTGCGACGTACTGCCACCTTTGTCGAGGAGACGGGGGGAATCCATCTTAAGACATGACGAACGAGACAACAACAACCTCCTGGGTACAAACCGTGTGGTTCAGCGCAATCTTTCGTATCTATATTCTCTGGGTTTTGTCTCGGTTTCTACCAACGAAGTGTCCAGAAATCAAAGGGTGAAGGTCAGATAAAAAGAGGGATTCCCTCCTTCTGCGCATGTCTAGAATAACTCCCAACCCTGCGCATGCCGCAAACACGCTGACACAGACACACACACAAAGACTGAAAAAGCAGCTGAACTAAATCAAGTTTGATAAAACTATTAAAAGGCCATAAACATGATGAAGTCACGCTCACACGCGCACACACATACACACACTGACACAAAGTAACAGTGACACACAAAGGCACGAACACTGATTTAGCCTACACACCACACACACACACACACACACACCAAGAGCTAAGCCAGCTATCGTAGCAGACGAACTTGGGAGCTACAGACACACTTGTAGAGCAGGAGGCCGAGTTCCGTGTCTCAGTCTGTGTAATCAAATTCAAAGTCTTCTCGGAGAGTGTCTGTCAGCTGGAAGATGTTGTGACGACGAAATCTTAACTTCGCGTGAAGTTCGTGATCACTGAACGTGTCCAATGGCTTTGTTTTGATCTAACCCACGGCGAACTCATGCCCTATCCTCGTTGTACGTTACTCACCCCTCACCCACTGCTAAACACGAGGTTAAAGGTTACTCTCGACATATGGATCCCCAAGTAACGGTCCTTCGAGCTTATAACGAGGTACGGAGGTCACTTCCCCGTCACCCACGAGATGTATGTACGGCCCCAATGGTTCCCAGCAGACAGATTAAAATCAAAGGAATGGGATTGTCTTGGGCGCTTGGAGCTGGCGGAAAGACAGGGTCACGGGTGAGTGCAAAAGCCTGAAATGAAGGTTAGGTATTTGAAGATTGCGATTAAATCGGTAAAGACCCCCCCCCCCCCCCAAAAAAAAAAAAAAAAAAAAAAAAACAAGGGAAATAATTAGTGGGGAGTTATTGTTTTTGTTTTTTTTTTTTTTTTTTTTTTTGGGGGGGGGGGGGTTGTGATAAACACGCTTTATTCAGCTAACAGGAGAAATACATATGCGCATAAAGAGGACAGTGTGCAGAGGTTTTCACACATACATTAAACTGATAATAAATAAATATTTCTAGCTATTGTGAAAAATAGAACACAAAAACGCAAACAGGTATGAATACAAACTTAGGCACATTAATTAAACGCAAGCATATTCCAGTAATTTCCACGAATATGGAATTTGACATAGCTGACAATGTCAATGATATGAACAGAAGAACAATAGTCATCATATATTGCTTTGATACATCATTTCATCATTTCAATTAATGTCAGGAGTTCACATTTTCACAAGGTTGTTTTCCCCCCTTCTCTTTCCTTCTTCCTCCCTCACCCCCCCCCCCCCCCCTTCCCTCCCTTCCCTTATACTCACACTCCACTTTGTCTCATTCTTTCTTTAATCCCACTCCCCCTTCATATGCACACCCTTCCCTATCTTTTTACAATACTTATGGATGTCTGACTATTTCTTGCCGGTTGTTTCCTAGTATCGAGGAAACATTATGGAAAAAAAAGAATGCCAGGAGCATTTAGTTGAAGTTGTTGTTTCTTATGTGTACCACTTATATTTAATTGCTGAGTATAATTGACATAAATACGTCAATATACATGTTAAAAAAAAGGACAACAACCTTGGCTTTGTGACGATTTCCACTTTTTTAAAGGCATTTAAAAAAAAAAAGAATTTGGCATTTACTCCTCAAGCAGACCTGAATAAGGTGCCCATTTTCTTTCAAACTCCAACAGCTGCATTTCGGAGCTATATATATATATATATATATATATATATATATATATATATATATATATATATACACGATAGTTTCTTTTCAAATCTTCTATGAAAAAATTTAGTCTAGGCTTACTTTGATTAAATGTAGATGAAATTTTTGCCCATAGTATAATAATATTGAATATTTCGTCCGTTTGAGTGATTTCATCAGTGCCAAACAATATTAACAAATCTTAAATAAATGTTAGCGAACCGCCAAAAGAATCGTGGACAAACGAGTCACAAGACAAAACACAACGCGTTTCGACCTTTTCGGTATTGCTCAGGCAAGACACAAACAAATAATACAACGAAAATGAACGAATTTGGTACTCAGCTTCGATCTCTTCACTCTTCAGCGCAAGGATGCCAGACGTTGAATGAAATCGAGGCTGTTAAAAGGGAGATAATGTGTGAGTCAAGGTAGCAATGATGATAATTATGTTACTGATAATAATACTAATAAAGGTCAAAATATTGAAATAATAAATTAAGACAGGATTACTACTACTTTTGGTGATAATAAGGCAATAGCAGTTGTAGTGTGGGAGAAAGGAGAGTGGGTTAGAGGGTTCTTAAGCACCATGGTTGCCGTGGCAACAGTCTTTGTGGCGATGGCGATGTCAATATTAACAATA
>CM031614.1:74124266-74131766 GCA_018398815.1 Conus ventricosus
ATATTCCAACTCTCGTTGTCGATAGGAAATGAAATCACCGGCCGTATTCCTTTAAACTCTTGGAAACTCGAATCCAGCCAATAGTTAGTTATGGAGCAGAAGGTCCAGTGACGGTGAGGAAAGACCCACTGACCACAGGGAAAGTCCTGTTGACAGTGGGAAAGACTACAACTTTGGATTCTCTCTTGAGGGCACATAAGACCGTATGGCGAAAGCTTGGCTGTGTCTGGAGTGGCGCTGTCTTCATCTGTCCGTGGGCAGGGGTGGTTGGGTCTGTGGGGTGTGCTCGGCAGCTGGGGGGTGGTGTTTTTCGCCGGTGGGCTCTGCAGTCATGAAATACGGGCTGGTACACCCATGGGGATGCTACTTTAAGGCTGTTATGAGCTGCATCCTGTAGTCTAATTTACCTCTGTTCAGGAGCAGTTATGTCCCTTGATATCTTAATGGAGTGTCCTGCGCGTGCCTGTACCCATCGTCAACACAGCGCAGGCCTCCAAGGGTGTACAGGACTGCTCTAAAGGCAGGTGAAGACAGTGCTTCTCTGGGTGCTCCCCAGCACCTTCGGGTGTTTCGTTTTCTTCTTTGCCTTAACTAGGCTGACCCTGGAGAAAGGTCCAGTGACGGTGAGGAAAGACCCACTGACCACAGGGAAAGTCTGTTGACAGTGGGAAAGACTACAACTTTGGATTCTCTCTTGAGGGCACATAATACCGTATGGCGAAAGCTTGGCTGTGTCTGGAGTGGCACTGTCTTCATCTGTCCGTGGGCAGGGGTGGTTGGGTCTGTGGGGTGTGCTCGGCAGCTGGGGGGTGGTGTTTTTCGCCGGTGGGCTCTGCAGTCATGAAATACGGGCTGGTACACCCATGGGATGCTACTTTAAGGCTGTTATGAGCTGCATCCTGTAGTCTAATTTACCTCTGTTCAGGAGCAGTTATGTCCCTTGATATCTTAATGGAGTGTCCTGCGCGTGCCTGTACCCATCGTCAACACAGCGCAGGCCTCCAAGGGTGGTACAGGACTGCTCTAAAGGCAGGTGAAGACAGTGCTTCTCTGGGTGCTCCCAGCACCTTCGGGTGTTTCTTTTTCTTCATGTCTAAGAGAGCAGAGCAAAGAAGGGCGTGATTATAATATATTCCAACTCTCGTTGTCGATAGGAAATGAAATCACCGGCCGTATTCCTTTAAACTCTTGGAAACTCGAATCCAGCCAATAGTTAGTTATGGAGCAGAAGTATGGGGTATGATTGGAAATGCTGACATTCCAGAAAAAGTGCATCTTTTTGTCTTGAAAATGTTTCTGAATGTCAGTATAAGAACTCCTAATGCAATGGTTTAAGGAGAATTGGGTAGATTCCCATTGTGTTGTATATAGAGAAAAAAATACTAGTTGAGAATTTATAAAATGGAACCCTCATCGACTTCCATATTATGTTCACCATAGAAACGAGAACACTTGCGCATGTACCGTCTGCGTCTTTCTTCACAAATATAGACCTGAAGATTGGTAGGCTCAGCAGGTCGGTAATGAAAAAGAGTTCTTGAAAACGTTGAGAGAGAGAGAGAGAGAGAGAGAGAGAGAGAGAGAGAAAGAGAGAGAGAGAGAGGAGAGAGAGAGAGAGAGAGAGAGAGAGAGAGAGAGAGAGATGGATTTCAAGACCACGAAGCACAGTGGCTGACCGAGTGATGTGTGTGTCCATTTTAACAGGACATTTAAGAGTGGTTTAATTTTGGACCCATGCTTACAACAATCAGTCAGCCGTTTACTGGCTGGAGCTCTTCTATTCAGAATATGGTTAGGCGTGTCACAACTAAATGTACATAGAAGGCGTGTCACAACTAAATGTACACAGAAGGCGTGTCACAACTAAATGTACACAGAAGGCGTGTCACAACTAAATGTACACAGAAGGCGTGTCACAACTAAATGTACATAGAAGGCGTGTCACAACTAAATGTACATAGAAGGCGTGTCACAACTAAATGTACATGGAAGGCGTGTCACAACTAAATGTACATAGAAGGCGTGTCACAACTAAATGTACATAGAAGGCGTGTCACAACTAAATGTACATAGAAGGCGTGTCACAGCTAAATGTACATAGAAGGCGTGTCACAACTAAATGTACATAGAAGGCGTGTCACAACTAAATGTACATAGAAGGCGTTTCAGGAAGAATATGACCGAAAAGGAGTTGCTGTGTCCACTTTGTGAATGTCAAATAGAGACAGACAGCCACTGTATGTTGCAAGGCCGAATTGCTGTGTCCACTTTGTGAATGTCAAATAGAGACAGACAGCCACTGTATGTTGCAAGGCCAGTTGTGTTAAGAGATAGGAGAACAATACACCCCAGCCAAGTATTCCCAATTGAAGTTAACAATGCTGTCTGCATCTGAATAGAAATCACTGATCGTTCGACTCTCTCTCTCTCTCTCTCTCTCTCTCTTCATTGAAAGGCTTTTAAAATAGGCCACAACTTCCTGTGTCATGAGTGAATTGGTTTTAGGCTGGTTACCGATTGTGTCTTCCTCTGCGTGTGTGTGTGTGTGTGTGTGTGTGTGTGTGTGTGTGTGTGTGTGTGTGTGTGTGTGTGTGCGTGCGTGCGTGCGTGCGTGCGTGCGTGCGTGTGTGCGTGCGTGCGTGCGTGCGTGTGTGTGTGTGTGTGTGTGCGTTCACTTTGTAGTCTTATATACTTAGATGCCCATCAATCCTAATCATGTTTGCTGTTGTAAAAACCCACCATGACACGGGCCTATGGCATATTCATTAAACCATTCGGAGTTCGGATCTCTCTCTCTCTCTCCTCTCTCTCTCTCAAAAAAAAAAGGGGGAAGAAAAAACGACAAACCGTAACATAACAGGTAGATGGAACAAGACCATCATCCCACCAATCAAATTGCTTGTCTCAACTCTGCCGCCCACGTGCTTTCATCCCATCAAAGGAGAACAGCCTTCAATATTGTTTCGCAATCTTGGTGATCCTGGGGTTGCGGGTTCGAATCTCCGCCGGGCCGTTTCGGTACAGGGGGATTTTTTTCCCCTCGGAGTTAACATTGGTTCTGACTCCATTTCGCAAATCGTCCTTCGAATGAGACTATAGACCGAGGTTCCTTGAGAGAGATAGAACTGCGTCCACTGAACGTGTACTCACATCTGGAGAATTTTCACAAACTGTAAGGCTCTTTAATGGCTTGTTATGTTTATGCAATATTCCCTCACTCTCTGTTCCAAATTAAATGTGGGCATAACAACATTTTCGATCTGAATGCGGGGAGTAATTCACCCCCATCCCACCCCACCCCCGCCATGCATACTCTTTGTTTTAAACATAGCGACCAGCATTCACAATTGGAAAGTCATAACGAAATTAATGAGATGATAAAGACAATATTTTGATGGTATTGATCATCTAAAGCTCTCTCTCTCTCTCTCTCTCTCTCTCTCTCTCTCTCTCTCTCTCTCTCTTCTCGTTTACTAATCCGCAGCTTTCGTTTGACCTTCTTCAAATTTGGCAAGACCACTCATTATCATACTGGGCACCTCAGGAACGAAACATCTTGGTGCTAGAGACTCAGAGAAAGCGGGAAGGTGAGGAGCCGGGGGGGAGGGGGGGGGGGGAATGGGGGGGAGCAGGTGAGATGGGGATGGAAAAAGGGGATGGGGGAGCAGGGGTGGGGAAGAGGACAGGGCTGGGAGGGGGGGTACACGGGAAGAGGAGGAGGGAAGGCATGAAGTGGTGGAGGAAAGGGGGGAGGGGGAAGCAGGGGGAAGCATGGGGGTCGGGAAAATGTGGGAGGGGGGAGGGAAATAAGGTGGAATGGGGGGAAGGGTAGAGATGGAGGGGCTTGGGAGGGAGGGGGGAAGGGAGGGAGACGGCTAGTTTTGTATATGTAGCAAAATTTTGGAGTTAATAGCAATTTAAACAAAGATAAAAAGGAAATGTCAGACACTGGAGAGAAATGATAGTAATAACTAGTAGCGGAACAAATCATGCACAGATGGGTGGAGGCGTGCGTGTGTTAACCTCTATCACGACAGGATGGTTTTGGAGCTGTCAAAGATTATGGGATCAGACATTAGTCATAGCGGCGTCTGCAAGTATCTGTCATTATCGTGTACAACTGTCCACGACATTAGGTCGTCAGGCTCTGTGGCGGACGTTTAGGTGCTGTGACGGATGTTTAGGTGCTGTGACGGATGTTTGGATGCTGCGGCGGACATTCAGGTGCTGTGACGGACGTTTAGGTGCTGTGGCGGACGTTTAGGTGCTGTGACTGACGTTTAGTTGCTGTGGCGGACGTTCAGGTGCTGTGGCGGACGTTTAGGTGCTGTGGCGGACGTTCAGGTGCTGTGGCGGACGTTTAGGTGTTGTGGCGGACGTTTAGATGCTGTGGCGGCGCGGACGTTTAAGTGCTATGACGGACGTTTAGGTGTTGTGGCGGACGTTTAGATGCTGTGGCGGCGCGGACGTTTAAGTGCTATGACGGACGTTTAGGTGCTGTGGCGGACGTTCAGGTGCTGTGGCGGACGTTTAGTTGCTGTGGCGGACGTTTAGTTGCTGTGGCGGACGTTTAGGTGCTATGGCAGACATGTAGGTGGTGTGACGGACGTTTAGGTGCTATGGCGGACGTTTAGGTTCTGTGAGGGACGTTTAGATGTTGTGACGGACGTTTAAGTGCTATGACTGACGTTTAGGTTCTGTGACGGACGTTTAGATGCTGTGGCGGACGTTTAGGTGCTTTGACGGACGTTTAGGTGCTATGGCGGACGTTTAGGTGTTGTGACGGACGTTTAGGTGCTGTGGTGGACGTTTAGTTACTGTGACGGACGTTTAGGTGTTGTGACGGACGTTTAGGTGCTGTGGCGGACGTTTAGGTGTTGTGACGGACGTTTAGGTGCTGTGACGGACGTTTAGGTGCTGTGACGGACGTTTAGGTGCTGTGGCGGACGTCTAGTGCTGTGGCGGTGGTCTGGCGGACGTTTAGGTGCTGTGGCGGACGTTTAGGTGCTGTGACGGACGTTTAGGTGCTGTGGCGGACGTTTAGGTGCTGTGGCGGACGTTTAGGTGCTGTGGCGGACGTTTAGGTGTTGTGACGGACGTTTAGGTGCTGTGACGGACGTTTAGGTGCTGTGGCGGACGTTTAGGTGTTGTGGCAGACGTTTAGGTGGTGTGACGGACGTTTAGGTGCTGTGACGGACGTTTAGGTGCTGTGACGGACGTTCAGGTGCTGTGGCGGACGTTTAGGTGTTGTGGCAGACGTTTAGGTGCTGTGGCGAACGTTTAGGTGCTGTGGCGGACGTTTAGGCCTACGTCCTTAGTCATGACGAAATTTGTCGGTGTCAAGTACAAAAACAAAATAACCGGGCCGCCAAACAAAGGAAACAAACAAATCACAGAACAAACACAACGCGTTTCGATATATGGGATCCTCTTCGGGCAGGACAAACAAACAACATTGAAAAACAACATAAGCAAAGGACGAGCACAGTACACCTGTAAGCTACACACACCACATTGCCTGGTGAGCATGAGTTAGTCCTCATTTAGAAAAAAAGAAGAAAAACAAAAACAAAACAAAAAAAAAAATAGTAGGGGAAAGAAAAATAGGACGATAAAGGTCCCACCTATTTAAAAAAAAAATACAAAGAACATTGAAAATTTTGAAAAAAAAAGAACATAAAAAGAAAAACAAAATGGAAAAAAGAAGTGGAAAAGTTGGAAGCTGGAGGGGGAAAAAGGTACGAACACAGTCACGTCTCTCTTGATCCGGTTACCAATAAAAATGTGGTTTTGGATGAACAACTAAAGGTACAGAATGTAACCGAGGGCTACGAGGTTGAAGAGGACACGAAACGGGCCGAAATGATGACAAGAATGACGATTAAGATAATAATGATAGATGAATGATATTGTAGTGATGATGATGATGATGATGATGATGATGATGACGACGACGATGATGATGATAATGATGAAGATAAATAATGAATCATAAATGATAACAATAGCAACAACAGCAATAATAATAACAATGATAATGATAGACTAATAATAATAATAACAACACTATGATGATGATGATATGATGATGATGATGACGATGATGATGATGATGATGATGATGAGATGATAAACAATAATAAAGACAATAATAAAAAATGAAAATAATAACAGCAGCAGTAGTAGTAGTGACAGCAGTAGTAGCAGTAGTAGTAGTAATTGTTGTTGTGGTAGTAGTAGTAGCAGCAGCAGCAGCAGTAGCAGTAGTAGTAGCAGCGGCAGCAGCAGCAGCAGCAGCAACAGCAACAGCAGCAGCAGCAGCAACAACAACAACAACAACAACAACAACAACAACAGCACAGCAGCAGCAGCAGTAGTAGTAGTAGTAGTAGTAAGTAGTTGAAACCTTTGCTGTCCCTTTCGAACGCTCATTTCTATCTCTACAGTACCTTCGAGAGAGCCATAATGGACATTCACTTGAACAATAATGTGCATTAAAGACATTGTCCTCAAACAGTTAAAACAAAAAGGTTAACAGTCACAATCCCTGTATCCTCCCAGTGACAGGGACAGCGAATTGTCAGCAGTTCACCAACCAGTGTCTAGAGCACAACATGATGGAAAGCAGGGCCTACCCCTTCTCCTTCCATCGCCTTTAACCATCCCTGCAGTGAGTCAGGTACCCATTTACTGCTGGGTGGACAGAGAGGGTTTTCAACCCCCCCCCCCCCCCCCCCCCCCCCCCTCCCTCCCCCCTCCCCCGCCCCCTTCCCCACACCTCTTAAAGAAATCGACCCAACGTCAGGTTCGAATTGACGATCCTCCACGCAGGCAACTCTCAATGGCAACGGGCCTCCACTAACACGTTTCACTCGATCAAAAACAGAATGCACGTGCATACTTGGATAAAGTGTCAAGTGAGCACAGGTCACACAGTTTGTTTGAAGCAAACGCCCCAGACATTCCTCACACTGTGTGTGCCACCAGCACTGTGCATCTTCGGACACGTGTGGTACAGACAGGTCAACAGATCGACAGATGGATAGATAGATTGACATACATCCGGACATAGAGATTGAGATAGAGTTCTAATACGTTTGTTCTAAGCGATTTCTGGATCTTCATTGCAAAGGTTTCTACTACTACTACTACTACTGCTGCTGCTGCTGCTGCTGTTGTTGCTGCTGCTGTTGCTGTTGCTGTTGCTGCTGCTGCTGCTGCTACTTCTACTACTGCTAGAACTTACAGAGCTTACGCTTACATGTCCAGAACTTAAGCAATGATTTTGTAAAGTCACAATATAGATTTTCAGTTTTCTTTACAGCTGTTTTTCGAACCTTGGCCACACATTATAGAGTTCAGGCTTTTCACATCAGATGTGAGAATTGTATGCCCAAAGCTGAGCCAACAAAATTTAATTCAAACAAAGAAATGCACAACAGAGTGCGCAATAATGCTTATTTAATATCCTAGTAGGCATCCTTCAGTCTCGGAAGGCTA
>CM031614.1:74144266-74146241 GCA_018398815.1 Conus ventricosus
AATAATAATATAGATATAATAATCTGATAATGGCAATAATAGTAATAATAATGGAAATAACATGTATTGATAATAATAAAATGATAATGAAATAAAACATAATGGTTAAAGATAAAGATAATATAATATTGATAAAAATAATGATGGGTGATGATGATGATTTATGATGATGATGATGGGTGATGGTAAAGATAATGATTTATAATGATAATTATAGTTATAAGAAGAACGACAACAACAACAACAACACCCGAAAAAATAGTGGTAATGTTATAGTAATAACAATTATAACAATAATAATGAGAATAAAAATCATAATAATTAGAACAATAATGATAGTAATAATAAGAATGATAATCATTATTATAATTATGATAATCATAGTAATGATGATGATGATGATGATAATAATAAAATTAATAATAATAATAATAAAAATAATAATAATAATATAATAATAATAATAATAATAATAATGATGATAATAAAATACTACTACTGCTACTTCTACTACTACTACTACTTATAATAAACATGGCATTTATGCAGAGCCCTCCCGAGGATTCTAGGTGCTGACAATCCACACTTTTGTGTACGCAACGGGCTGCCTACCGGGGCAGTGATGACTGAAGTTTATATGATAATGATAACAATAACAACAGCAATAATAATAATAAAACAATAATGATGATGATGATGATTAATGATGATGATGATGATGATGATGATGATGATGATGATGATGATGATGAATATAGTTATGATAATAATGATAATAATAACAATAATAATAATGTTAACATCAACATTAACATGCCATTTATAAAGAGCCTTCCTGAGGATTCCAGGCGCTGACAATCCACACTCGTGTACGCAAAGGGCTGCCTGCCTGGTAGTGCCGACTGAAGAGCTGCCTGCCGGCGCTTCAGTCAGTCGTTTTTCCGTGCCATCTCGTCAATATCATTCACTCAATTTTCCTTACTTCCTTCAATTCCTTTCCATTTCTCACGCGGGTGCATGCCTGTGTGTAAACGTGTCATCCATACAACGGCCAAACTGGCCGTCTCTTCCGAAAGTTGCTGATGGGAATTTTACGTGTGTAAGATGTTATGTTCACACACGGAACTCGGGTTATAGTCTCAATCGAAGGACTATTGGGAAATCGATTCAAAACCAATTCTGAGCGAAAATCCACTGATCGAAACGGCCTGGCGGAGATTCGAACCCACATCACCAAAATTACGAGTCTCGCGCCCCTCTACTGAGCTATTCTGGTCCCCAATTTCAATGAATACTGTCGGAGAAGGAGAAAAGTTTTTTTTTTTCCCCATATTTATACGTACCCCGTGTTCCCTTTTAATACGTGTTGTTCGCTACTTCCTTCCTCAATCCACCCCTCCTACCTTTTTATTGTACCGTATTCTTTTTATTACAGTATTTTGCAAAGTCATATTCATTGTGACAGAAGAGCTGGTTAAAATTCAGTAGTTTTGTATCCCCCCCCCCCCCCCCCCCCCCCCCCGCCCTCTCTTTCTCTGTGAATCATTCATTCATCTCTCTCTCTCTCTGTCTCTGTCTCTGTCTCTCTCTCTCTCTTGACACAGCTGCCACCGACCTGTTCGGACGTGTTCACTTCGCTCTACAAGAATCAGTTTCTGTACGTGTGATTCATGTGCTGCATGTGTGTAATCTTGCAAGGGTGTGTGATTGCTTACACGATGTCATATAGAAAGGATTCCTGTGTTGGACGGTGGTGTTTGGGTTTTTTTTAGGGGGTTTTATGTGTAAAATCATATATCAAACCCCCCCATGCTTGCTAGTCACCGACCAAGCTGCCTGTCAAACACTCCATGGCTCAAAGTTAGACCTAATCCTCAGACCTCCCTTCCCATGGGGTGGCCAGATAGTGGCCCCATTTGCCATTGGTTCCCGCGGAAACGGCCTGCGTTGGGCAGATGAGTGAAGTGTGTGGGGG
>CM031614.1:74146341-74158841 GCA_018398815.1 Conus ventricosus
CCCAAGTTAACCTAAGATCATAGCTAAGTCATCTCTAGTACAACCAAGTTCTTATTTAAGTATTTAATTATCAAAAAAATACAAGCTATGTTTTTATCTTAATGTAGTGTCTGATATGTACACACACGCTCAAAAAACGCGTCATCGTTGAGGATGTCTTGTCAGCGTTCTCGCATAGATCTTAGGAAGGTTTTACATCCGAAGCAACCGCATTGATTACAATTCGGGTCTATGGAAATGTCTTTTATAGACTCCATGTCTTTATTTATTGACTTCATCATTTTATAATACGCCATGATCTATTTTTATAAAAAAATTTAAAATTAAGTTCTTAAAATATTATTCCATTATAAATGGATCAAAATGATGCTTTGTTATTGGCGGTTTTGGCGTGCAGTTGTCTTTTTTCTGTATTTAACGGTTCAGGTTGTTTTAACTTCTTTCGTTTCTGTTGCCATTGTGTATATATTTTATAGCCATAATAACTGCCCCCAACAGCAGCAAGGGCGCCAAAAATGGCAACAGTTTTTAAGTTCAATATTCCATGAAGACTTTGGGGCCCTTGAATCACATGGAGTTTTTATAGCTGGCATTGAATCAACTTGTTCTGGCGTTGGCGGTGTTATGTTTTCATGATGAGTCATATTCTGTAACATTAATTTTTTTTGTCTGTTCCACTCTGCTAATTTTCTTCCTGCTTCAACACGCCCAGGATTTTTAATGGTCTCTGCCTGATTCAGCGTTTTCTGGTGATTTTCTGGCTTGGTTACTTTCTCCACCTGATTCAGTGTTTTCTGGTTCTGATGATTTTCCAGATCGTTCATTTTGAAGGGAAATAAAATCTATATGATTAAAATTTATTAATCCCATGATTAACGGCGATAACAATGTTCCAAATCTATAGTATAAATCACACCCTAGAGACTCTAATGACTTTGTTAAAACTGGATCTTGCGTTAAATCATACGTAAGATCTTGTTCAGAATCAATGGGAGCAAATCTACTGACTAGTTTAGTGTACAAACTAAGAACCGTTTGCCCCACACTTTTTTCACCATTCTAGACCCCAGCTGCGCTTCATACCTGTTATGATACTTTAAAATGTCTTGCGGCGACATCTGTTGAATCTGTTCAATGCTGAATTCAGTTCCGAGAACTGTTTTGTTTTTCCACATGCTGCTAAAGAATACAGCCTCTCCTTTTTGGGCATAATAGCTTGATCATCAACTTGGTCATTCATAAGTTCAGGCAGGTTTAGGCCACCTTGTAGCTGTAGTAGATCATCACTGTTCATGTTTTTTAATAATATAATTATTTTATTTTATAAAAATGAGCACCGAAAAAACTGTTGCTAACCTTGTATACCATTCTGCTGTTTTGGGACTAAGTGTAGGATACTCAATGCTTGGTAAAAGCCTGTTAAGAATAAACCAGCAGATCTTGGCAAACTAGACTTTGAGGATTCAGCAAAGCTGATTGCTATCATTGCAGCTTCGGTTGCTACGAAAGATTTTCTAGTTAAGCAAGGAATAATTCCAGACAATATAAATATGTAAGAAAAAAATATTTTTAAAAAAAAGGGCCCTTCACTCGCAATAATGTTAGGGGGCGTTTGTGGGGGTTTTGCGCTTGCTTTTAGGGGAATTTAATTTCGCTTTAAAGGTAAACGGGGAATGAGGGCAAAGGAAAAAAAGACAAAACCCAAAGCTAGGGGAGGAACTAGCACCCTGCACAAGACGCCTAATAAAAGGGCAAGACAAAGCATTTAAATTTTTAAAAAATTGACCCCACTGAAAAGACAGGGCGGGCAGTTTACACTTTTAAAAAATGTTGTTTAAAGAAATAAAAGAATATTTTTCAAAACAGGCAAACCATTTCCAGACATTGCCCCCCCAAAAAAATTCCCCAGTGACTTTTATCAACCCCCAGAAAAACAAAAGATGCGAAAACCGTTTTTTTGGGTCTTTTGGTATGACTGTTTGAAATTTTTGTTCCCAATTAATATAAGCTGAATAAAAAATGAACAAAATCTATTTTTTCCCCAAAAAGGGAAAAATTGGGAAAGGGGAAACACGCATAAAAAAGCTAAGCCGGGCGGGAGTCGTGAAAAAACCCAAAAAGGGAAGGGTTTAATCAAAAACCCAAAGAAATTTTGGGCAAATTTATTTCCTGCCCCTAGACGAATACAGAGACCACACTTTGTCAATACAACTCCAAACGACACTCATCAAATGGATCTTCTATATTTACCCTCTGATAGGATTAGACGAAAAAGATTTAAGTACGCACTCACAGTCATTGACATGGCTTCAAGATACAAAGATGCGGAGCCATTAACACAAAAGAGTGCTTCTGCTGTTGCTGTCGCTATACAACTGATATACCAACGAGGGCCACTAACTTATCCTCGCATGATTCAAGTTGATGATGGAAAAGAATTTAAAGGGCAAGTGAATCAATTATTGTTGAAACACAGAGTTACTATTAAAAGAGGCATTCCAGGAGTTCACAGATCACAGGCTTTGGTTGAAAACTTTAACAAACAGTTATCTGAAAGGCTTTTCTCCTACCAGTATCACAGAGAGCTGATTGACAATTCTCGCAACACAGAATGGGTTAGAAGACTGCCCTCAGTTTTGCGCGCAATGAATAATGAAGAATTTAAAGGGCTAAAGCCAGTACAAGCAATCAAAAGAAAAACAATAAATGTTGCTGAAGGAGAGGCTTCATCCGGCAAACTATTACCATTTGGGTTGAAAGTAAGGTACCTTTATTTACCGGGGGAAGCAGAAGGGACACTCGCATCAGGGCAACTGATCCAGTTTGGAGTGTTGACCCATATGAAATAAAAAGAATTGTAAAGATGAATCCGCCCGTGTATTATTTACGAGAAACTGACACAACAAAACAACCAGCTCCTCAAAGATCTTTTGTAAAAGAAGAACTGCAGATAATTCCGCCAGACACAGTTCCGCTTTAATTAATTTACGGTTCTCCAGTGCCCGATTGCATATGAAAACTCTGGATTAACAAACACCCGTTTTGTGTTTGTTCTATCTAATGACTTCTTTGTTACAACTGTTGTGTTGATCTCATGTAGATTAGATCGTAGTTTTACGTTGTCATGATGAAAAGTCTTATTGCCAAACAATGCTTCTTTGTAGTTGTCATGTGATATGTTTGACTGCACAACACTGCGAGATATTCCCTTTGCTTTCTTAATGATTTTCTCCTGGCTCGAAATACTGTACATTTTTGACCTTAACCCCACATACTCCTTGATCACCTTTCCAGATAATTCATCCTTCATCTTTCCTAAAACCTTCTTGTTAGTAATTGAATGTAAAGGCGAATCTTTAGGATAATCGGACGTGTCATACCATCCCGCATGTCCTTTAGCTACTTCCATTTCCATGTCTTTATAGATGTCTTCAGTGGGGATATCTATAACAAAACTATCTGTATCTGTGTAAAGTACTCTAGACTCAGGATACGAGGCTTAAAGTAGTCATAAAGAAACTCTAACATCAAAAGCTTTGATAATTCTAAAACAGTAAACCAATAAAAACAGGTTTGTCTAATTTGACTTTCTTTTTTTTCATCATTATGCCGAAAAGCTGATCATGAAATCTTCTGAAGTCCTGATAATTAGGTTTTGAAGTCAGCTTAATTGCTTCATTCTCTCTGGTGACCAATCTGACGTCTTTGCGCTTGTGCGGATTCTCCATAGTCTTTCCGAAACAACTGTTGTTCATCAACTTGAAAAAGTCTTTTTCTGAAGCATCTGTGGATTTAGTTCTGAGATCAGTGTTCTTCATGATGTATGGTTTCATGAACTGTTCTTGATCAAAAGCAATTATGCGATGAACAGCTGTCAACTTCAGCCCATGTCTTAAATAAAATTGTAGAAGTCTGTAATGACAGACATAATTTTTTTTGCCTCGAAGATTAGGCACAAGTTTAGGGGTTCTCTTGGATCTATCTTTAGACTTTCTGCTGCTAATGGATAGTCATTATGCAGGTCATGGAGTTCATGAGGATATTCTAAGTCAACTTCTAGAATGAAGCCGCGCTGCTGATCAGGCGTTAAACTGTTCAACCACTTTAATGCCTTTTGAATATTATTCGTACCTGTGTACATCTTGAAGTTACGTAATGGAAGTGATTGCGCCATTGCCCAACCATACAGATTGTTTGCATCTAAATACATGAGATAGTTAGACCTTTTACTTGGATCATAGTCGTCCAAGTATTTGTTGTTTGCTTTACAATAATGATGTGACGCCATACTAATTCCCCCACGCAATCCGTTTTCAATCATCTGAATCATTGGTAAATCTGACAATAAATCAATCTGTACTCCAGTAAACTTTAAGAAAGCATCCCAGCTCATCCCGGGTGCAGAAATATAATGCGCAGGATCCAAACTGTAATGTTTCATGCAGGTCTTTCTATAATTTTCAAAGACGTCCGCCAACAAACATACATCTGCCATCAAGTAGGAGTCATGATAGTCTCCCATCGTTTTACACTCTAACTTCTGCCACGCATCTTGAGCATGCTGGTAATCGGAGTCGCTAATGTCCTTTCCTCTAAGACTAGAAAAGAACGCGCCTTTAGGAGGAAGTGTATCTTCGTCAAACCTTTCCCAACTGTTCATGTACTCATAAGGGTAAACACCCTTTCTAACAAGCGTTGAGTCAAAATATTCTTCCGTTATTGGGCAGGACTTAAGGACATAGCCAGTGCCTCTAATGAGCCCATCATGTGTTGCATAGAGTCGTAGAAAGACATGTTATTTAAGTGAAACACATGTACTTTTCTGATGACTGTGCAATGCATGACACCCTGAAGGCATCGTCCACTGCTTTCATTATAAGATGAGAGTCGTAACCTCGCAAGTTATGAAAGAAGATGGGCAGCTTCCATGTCTTTGGTTCAAACTTTAGTTGAAGATTGCATTTACTGTGTGCTGCTCCTCTGAACTTTCCACTAATGTGATCATGGTCTCTTACTGTGGGTTTACACTCTGGGCGTTAGCTCTAAACCGCAAATCCAACAATGCGTGGCTGAGTCATACTGTTGTTGGTCTTCAGGCGCCATTATGATTTCAGATAAATTCAGATTATTAGAACAGTCATTGCGCACTTGCTGCATGCGTTTTAAGAATGTTTCTGCAGCATCTGGTCCTCTATATAATTCTGGTGCTGAATGGACGCCATCCGACCTAACAATAATGAAGGCAAATGAACAAATCTGATGATTACTCATTAAGACTGTTTTTCGAAGTTTTTGTGGTGCTGGCCCTTCATAAGGAACAATGAGTGATTCAAAGTCTGCATAAACAACGTATGGACTTGTTTGCAGCCGTTTCCAGTTCTTAAAACTAACTTTAGATCCAGGTGGGGGCGTAGTTAGTTCTGTCTTACAGTCTACAGAACTTTTACAATGTTTTATATGTTCACTCGCGGCTTGCACAGATGGAATTCTTGTTAAACATTTTCTGCAGAATTCTTGTATGTTAGTGTTTTTTGAAGTATGCGCCAATAATCTGCTCATTGTGCGTATCAATGTGTAATGGGCAGCCCTTCTGGCGAAAACATTAGGAGTAAGTCCACATGACTTTTGGCTGGTTCGCCTATTGTTGGACTGTTCTTGGACACTTTAATTGGCACCAAATTTGTTTCCTCATCCCATGTGTATACATTAACAGTTATTGGGTTGTTTTGTTCTTCAAACTGATCAATTTGGTCTACACTAACAGGAAAGGATATTCCATTGAAGTTAAGATCTTTGGCGTATTGCCGATAGTTAGTCACTCTCTCTGCGTGTTCGCGAACATGATGCAGCCTTGCAAGAACGCACCACATGAAACATTTGTTGTCTGAATTTTTTATGTTTACAACTGCTCTCTTTAAAGCCAACTCCCGAGGTAGTGGAATGTAAGCCTTGCCTACAATCGGCGCATACTTAGCCTGTTTTAATCTAATCTCTAGGACTTCGCCCTCTGACCAGCCAGAGCCTCTCATTTTAGCTTCCTCAGCGGCTTCATCAAACTGTGTAAGCAGTTCGTCTGCCCAACCGGGTGTTAAGTCATTAGAGGAAAGAATAGTCTGTTGTTTAGTTGAGACCCAGACTTCTAGATTTTCTTCATTTATTGTTACATAGTCGATTAAAACAGCTAACATTACTTTAACTGGCGGGTCTATTGTTAGTTTGCCTGGAACTTGAGAAATTGCATGTACAACGCTTGCCTGTACGTTTGTTGGGTCAATGACTTCTAAATCAATATCATTCAGTGCTCTTGATAAACGCTCTCTCTCGAGCATTCCTTCAAACAATTCGTCTTGTCCTTCATATATCTTAGCCATGCTGTCTTTCTTTTCTAAGCCAAAATATTTATTTAAATTAAAAAAAAATACTTAATCAGAACCAATATCAACGGTCTTTTTGTGCTTGGACTCATAAACTAAAGTATAAACACCTTTTGGTGTTGTTAATGTGAGCTGTTTAGAACAGAGTTTAATGTCTCGTTTACTTTTTTTAAGCATTCCTTTTTTATCTGCTCGGGGTCTGGCTGTTGAGAAAAACTTGTCCCCGCCTTTCTTTGAAGATCAAACTTTTGTCTTTTATAGTCCTCAAAATCGGCCTGTAAACGACTAAATTCTTCATCCGTGATGTTTGAGTCAACAAGCGCTTTATTTATTGTCAGTTTGAACGAGCTAAGTTTAGCTGTTATTAGTTGAACCATAGCTGTGTGTTTTTGGAGTTTAGTTTTATTTTTTTGCTAGCAGCACCTACGGCTAATGAACACAGGCCGAGCTAAAGACAAACCTCCTAGAGGTAAAGCTGGGGGTGCGCCTATGCCCGTTGCTAAGAGACCAACACTCGTTCCTGCTGATAGAGCGCTTAAGTCGATGCTCCAGTATTAACATATGTAACAGCATTAAAGGCAGCAGAATACCTTCGTTTGGTTTTGCTGATTTTGAAAGGTCTTGCTCTAGTTTTTGTTGCATTTGTGTAATGTTTGTTAATCTGAAGGTTTTTACTTCAGGGGTTTCTATAACAGCAGAATTGCCTGCTATCCCTTTTTTTGGCGGCGCTGTGGGCACATTGGATAAACCTGAACAGACATGCTTTTTATAAAATGAAAAATAATTTAGTATAGTACATCTTTAAATCTGTTTCTCGAATATTCAGCTGCGCATCATATAATAAAAACAAATGTACATTAAGCGGTTTATCGGCTTCTTCTTCTTTATCAATTTGAATGTTTATTACGTCTCTCACAGTTCTCCCGCTTCCATGCAACTGATTATCCTCTGTTGACCTTAGGTCAATCCATAAACCGTATTTTGTTGTTAAATAATCATCAAGCCTAACATTGTGAAGATGTAAATCTTTAGACACTAGGTCTGCTGTTGGATTTCTACCCCTCCCACCCCCAAACAATTTTCTTATTTCGTCAAAATGATGATAAGGTCTAAGCCCGCTAGCGTAGATTTGGTTAGGACTACCCTCAATCGAACATTGTACTTTCGTTATTTTTGGATTAAAAAACTTTTCACTTCCTCTTTTGAACGGTTCTTCATCTTCGCACAGCAATAAAATGCCTTTAAGTGAATATGCTGCAACACTAAAACTAAAATTCCATATAGTGTCTGCCCTGCTTTTGGGATATGTTGAATGATGACGCACGTTTTCGTAATATTTACTAGTGACTCATATTGGTGCTCAATCAGCCTTGCTAAATTAGAGTTGCTAACAACATCAAACTCTAACGAGATGTCAGAAATGCTGTACTTTGCTTCAGTGTCTTGATGATCTGATAACCCACGTTTGTAGTCATTAAAAGTTAGTTCATATGACAATCTGTCTTTTAATGCTCCTTGAAAGTATGGCGCATGCGCTTTTAACAACTCAAAATCTAGGGAATGGAAAAGCGTTTACCATACGCATAACTTACAGCTAAAGCCTTTTTGCTGCTTTTAGCACCTGAGGCGAGTTCAGCGCCTATTCTAATTTAGTGCTTCTTCATTTTCAATTCCTTGAAACGCAAGATCAGCCCTTTCGTTCCCGGTTAGCCATAGATCAGAATAGGTTAAAAATATGTCTGCATTATGTAAAGAAAATATTTCTTTCCCCTCAAGTTTTATAGAAATTTTCTTAACGATTGCCCGCCCCAGATTCTGCACAACTGTCCTGTTGGGGTCTGTTGCTGCTTCAAGCGCTATTTTGAAAGTAAGACGCGCAGAGCCTGGCACAATCACTTCATCCGCTCCTAGGTCTGGAAATTTAACAGTAAGAATTTGATCCGCATCAATAGTAGATGGAATATTTGGAACAGTAATATTCCGCTTATTTCCCTTCACGCCAAAGGGCTCTTTCAGTTTTCTATGCGGGTCAAGAATCGAGCCATGTACTTGTTGTGGCATTTTTATGAAGCAAAATAAAAAGTTAATTATTTTAAAAAACATGGCAGGAATTGTAGATGAAGAAGATTATGATGTTTTTGATCGTGGAGACGACATGAGTGAAATGATCCCTTTGACACAGCATCGCTCAACGCTCTCAATGCAGCGTGAATTAACAGAAAGTACGGTCGGAGCATTTTACAAAAGTTTGGGCCAAGAACCTCCCGAATTTATAGACCCAAATGATTTTGAATTAGAAGATGGTCATTTGTTTGTAAAAAACGATCAAGGGCAACTTGTTCGGCTACAACTAAACCCGACCCATCAAAGTTTTTAGCTGTGGGTTCAATTAGAAATAGACTCAGTGTGAAAGATCAAAATCGCCTTGGCATTGCTAGACCGAAATTAAGGGCGGAGGCAGTTGCTAAACTTCAAAACACACTACAAGAACTCCCGACAGATAACCAAATGCAAAACATGGAACTTAAAGAATTAAATAAATCAGCAGGCGAATTAATAAATACAATAGAAGCAGAAACCAGTTTTTCAGAAGAAACAGCGTTAAAAACAATTAATGATTCCCCATTGCCTATGCGAGAACTAACGGCCCTTGATCATGCTTTAAGAACCATCAGAGGCGAATTAACAAACAATTTAGCAAAACTAGGTGAACTAGATGAGCATATAAAAAGAGAAAAAGAAAAACTCGTTGAGGCTGATGACGCCAACTTAGGACATGATATTAAAGAAAGAATAGCCAAAGACTAAAAGATCTTGAACAAGAGAGATCAGCAAGACTAGAAGTGCTGTCTACTAACCGAAAACAATTACGAACTCAAGTGAGCAGAATAAGAGAAACTATCCAAAGAATTTTATATGAAGACACGACACTAGCAGAACGAATACGAACACTGTTTAGAGAGCAAGGAGTCACATTAGTAAGCGTTATAACAGCCTTAGGATTTGCAATAAGTACACTGGTGATGGCTATTACAGGCGGCGGTGGAGGTCAAAGTTTAGTGCCTCCGTCGCCATCGCCTCCACCTGATAAATCATGGTAAAAAAACAGTTTGATCATCTTGCGAATTTATTAAAAAAATTAGCCAGTAAAGCTATAGACTCTTTACCTGGTATATTAGGAGTATTGTCAGCTGGCTTTTGTCTACTGCAAGCAAAGTAGTTGCTTTATGGCCGAGCATTTATGGACATTAGTTCTCGTAATAGTTGGGTTACTATTTAGTAAGATAAAGACCAAGTAATCCTATGCCAGTTAATCCAAGAACAAGCGCTGTCTTTTCATATTCATGGTCATCGCGAACAGAGTCCGCGAGCTTTGCTGAGTCTTCAATGGCTTTGGGGGTTTGGGCTTCGGGGATTGGATGACTTATTCTTGGGTGTTTTTTTTATTGTTTGTAATATTACTGGCTCAGAATTTATGTCGTTTTTCCCAACCTTCTGTTCATTGCCTGCTATAAGAATTTCATTATTATAGTTTATTATTATTCCTACCTGGAGTCTGAGGTCAGAAGGCAGCATGTATAAACCAGTGCCAACAGCAAAGTCTACTTTCGATCTTGCGTATTGTAAAACATTTTGGTATCTTTTAATACTTGAAGGTAAATCAACTGTAGAATTAATAGCGTCCTCTAAATTTGCTAAGTATTGTTTTTGTGCGTCAAAGCCAGTAGAAGGATCAGTTATCCCTCGATCTTGCCTGTGCTTGCGAACCTAGCAAACACCAAACGTAAGTACGAATAGAGTCGTTTATTCGTTCTATTCCCGCCCTAGTTAGGCCCTTAGAAGTGTCTAAGATAAATGTTGTCCATGCTGTTTTATGCTCTTGCTCTATAGACCCGAGGTGAAAAGCTGTTGCGCTTGAAGAGAAAGATGTGTAAGGAGGATTCCAGTCAAATTTAAACTTTCGTGCATGCCCCAAAAATAAGGGGTGCCTAGACCATGATTAAGATCCAACTTTTGTCTAAAGTCCGTCTTGGTGTTAATATTGAATTCGTTACAGATCCTTTCAAAAGCCTTCATGTCTATTATGTTGCTGAATGGATTAAACGGTTTGTCATTTGGTAATGGCGCTCGCAGTTCAGTCAAAATACGCCTAAAGGTGTAAAAAAAATGAAATCTGTACACTGACCTCACCAAAGGACCAGGATGATTTAAGTGATCAGCATACGACACTCCACACCCAGTTGATGCACAAAACACAGCAAAGTTTAACTGGTTTTGATAAAACTGCATCGGATGACTAAACCACGCTTTCGCGATGTAGTCTTTTTTAATAGGGGGGTTAAGATAGCTCTTCAATGGAGTACTCACCTTTTTTATGAAAAGCGACAGTCTGGGTCACAGAAATGTCGAGGGTGCCAGTTGTTATATTTTTAAGATTGTAGTGCGGCCCAACAGAATATTTTGCATCAGTATATTTGAATGCACTCATTTTTAATTTGTTTTAAAAAAATGTTTGTAACAATAACAACTCAAGACCGCCCTTCGTTTTTAGAACATGCTATTAATAAACGAATGCGGAACCAGAACGGCCGCGCTCCATGAAATATTCCCACAAAGTCGTATGGTTTAATATAAGCAAAGCCAAGAAGAATAATAAGGTTCTAAAAATTAACAAATCAGGGACCAAAATGAGCCAGTTAAAAATACCTGATGGTTATTACGGGTTTTGCTCACTAAAAGAAGCAATGAGTAAATTTGACATTACTCTCAAACTTAACAATGCAAATCTAAAAACAATGTTAACATTTAAGCTTGAAGAAGAAGAAACATCTTACTTTTTTGATAGAGAGCTAGCTAAAATGTTAGGCTTTACAAACTAGCAATTTACCCACTCATAGTTTTATTGCTGAGCCAGACAAAACTACTTATGAGGGGGAAAATCCGCTCGATCTTGCATTACATTCATTACTCTATGTTCATTTGGATGAGCTGAGCACTGATGAAAACTTATATGATGGAAGGCCCTCAACTGTTTTAAGAGCTCTTCCGTCAGGGAAAGCAGCATATTGCGATTATGAAATTATACAATTCCCTAATTTACAGTTTAAAAGATTAGTTTGTGGGAGGGTTGGATCATTTAATATAAAAATCAAAGACAAAGCGGGGAAAGTTGTGAAATGTGAATAACCTACACATTGTTTTGGAAATAAAAAAATACGTTACTAAAAAATAATGTCGCGTGGGCCAGAAGAACCAGAGTTACATTAGCGCCTGTGGGTGTATAACTTAGAATTAAAAGACCTTGCAGACGTTGCGGACTTTGAACAGAATGGTGAGATAGGCACTTTGTATGGTTTTGAGTACACTAAAGATGGTGATTATAAACGCAAAGAGGTTGACGACAACAAAAGGTTTCCTAAAACTAGAACAACTACGCAATCTAGAAGCAAATAATGTTGGCCAGTATGAATATAAAATAGTTCGAAACCTGACCTCAAATGGCACTTAGAACCATATTTAGAATGGGAAATAAAATTTGAATTCATAAGCCCATTTACATATTTTAGCCGTCAAAAAGTTTCAGAAAAGCATTCAACTCTGGCCCTTTACATGTAAGTCTTATACCGGACGATAATAGTCGGAAAGAAATTGAAATAACGCCGTATGGGAAAAAACAGTACATCCTCCACAGAAAAGAAACAGTTGTAAAAAAAGCTTCTACAAAATTACAGTTCTTTCCAAGCAGAAAATTAGGAGACACGTTCACAATGATATTTGAAATTTCTGTCTTTAAAGATGTGGAGAGGGATGGGGTTGTGGGCGTTAGTGATGACCTTATAAAAGGAATTAATATTAGCTGGCAAAACTTAGACGTTAAACGTCTTAACGTTACCATCGTCGTTCTTCACAATGGCGAGGATATTAAGATCATAACAACAAGCAACAAAATCACTGTTGACTTAAATAGAAACAATCTTACAGGACTAAATTGGATTAATCTTACACATTTAGGCCTCATAGGGTTTTAAATTTTACTGAACAAGTTTTGACGGAGAGTATGATAAAAATAATAACTGAATTAGATTAAACTCTGTTATAAAACTATGGAGCAGTTAAACTTTATGA
>CM031614.1:74176341-74193841 GCA_018398815.1 Conus ventricosus
AATCGAGCAATCTGCCCCTTCCATTCAATGTATTGGCCTTCATGATTCGCCTCATTCTGTAACCATCCATGTGATTGTCTACCTAGACAGGGGGACAGCGATTCAACTCTTGAGCTCGAGTCATCATGTGGTTTGTTTTTGTTTTTGTTTTTCAGATGCGGTTATACAGATCCATCTGTAACCTTTCCTAAGTTTTTCCTAAGCCCGAAAACAAGGTGTACGCCACTTCAAGTATCTTAACTGTGGTTCGTTCGTACGGGGTTTTTATTAAATTATTCATTCTTTCTTTAGTAAGATTCCGAAGAAACAAGCACATGCCATTTCACATTAGGAGCCGTTGTACGATCTTTTTGGGTTTTTTTCTACTTTACTTATTTACTATGTTTCATAAGTTGATAACCACGCAAGCAGGTAACGATCAGGAACGGCGATTTATTGTCTTTCTGACTGTCTGGTGTGTCCGTCTGTTGTCAGTCTGCTTGCAAGATAAACTTTGAGACAGTCAGGCCGACTCTACACCGAGTTGTTTTCTGAATTTTTTTTTCCCCTTCCTACTTAATTTTTACCACTTCAACAAGATCCTTTCCTGAGAATATCCTATGGTGATACCCCTAGTAAAAGCAACAACAAGTCATATCAAAACAAACAAAAAAAATCAGTTACTAAAAAAAGCCAATTCCTCTATCTTTTGTATCGGCAAATAAAATGTTTACGCTCATTGAACTTGCTGTAGTGGTAGATTTTTCTTTTTTTTTCTTTTTTTTTTTTTTGCATGTTTTTGCGTGTGCTGGGGCCTGCGGAGAAAAAAAAAGAGGCGGGTGGGGGTGGGGGTGGAGAGGGGGAAAGGAAATAATTGAAAGGACCCGCATGTGGACAAAATGAATAAAAGAAAAAGAGAAAAAACCACAAACAAAGAAAAGGAAGCCAGGGTCGATCTTTTCCCGGAGGGGGGGCATTCACGGAGGTGGGTGACAGGGGAAGTAAATTTTCAAGCTTCCGAATGCTGTTGTCATTCTAAGCTCAGCTGGCACAGACCTGCAACACGAGTCCGACTGTACTCTCTCTCTCTCTCTCTCTCTCTTCTCTCTCACTCCTTCCACTCCTCCTCTCTCATCTCTCTCGTCTCTCCTCTCTCTCTACTCTCTTATGTGTGTGTTGTGTGTGTGTGTGTGTGTTGTGTGTGTGTGTGTGTGTGTAGTGTTTGTGTGTGCGTGCGCACTGCGCTCGCACCTGCGCACGCGCGGTGTGTATGTTGGGTGCGTGTGGGCGAGAGAGAGATGAGAGAGAGATAGAGAGAGAGAGACGAGTAGAGAGAGAGAGAGACAAGATCAGACAGACAGACGACAGAACAGAGAGAGCGAGAGAGAGAGAGAGAGATAGAGTAGAGAGAGAGAGAGAGAAGAGAGCGAGCGAGAGATGAGAGGAGAGAGAGAGAGAGAGAGAAGAGAAGAGGAGAGAGAGAGAGAGAGAGACAGATCAACGTTCTTTCATATTGTCAAACAAACCCATATTTGGCAGTCGTCTACACTACCCCTTTCACCATCTCTCTCTCTCTCTCTCTCACTCTCTCTCTCTCCTCCTCTCCATCTCTCTTCTCTCTCTAGCTCTCTTCTCTCACACACAACACACACACACACACACTCACACACAACACACACACACACACACACTCTCTCCTCTCTCTCTCTCGTCTCTCCTCTCACTACAACACACACACACACACACACAACATACACCACACACTACACACACAAACACTCTCTCCTCTCTCCCTCTCTCTCTCTCACTCACACACACACACACACACACGCTCTCATCTCTCTTACGGTCTCTCCTCACCCTCTCACTCCACACTCTTCTCTAACGCGCCGCACACACACACACAACACACCTCCCCTCCCCCCCCCTCTCTCTCTCTCTCTCTCTCTCTCATCCCTCTCTCTCTCATCCTCTCTAACGCGCGCTGCACCACACACACAACACTCTCCCTCCCCCCCCCCTCTCTCTCTCCTCTCTCCTCTCTCTCTCTCTCTCTCTCTCTCGCTCTCTCTGACCTCTCTCCTCTCAGTCTCAGAATTGTCCAAGTCTATCTTTTACTCTTTAACGATCCCGTGTATGTACTCGAACGGTGGAGGTTGTGTGTGTGTGTGTGTTGGGGGGGGGGGGGGGGGGGGGGGGGGGGGGGGAGAAAGGGATGAGGAGGATGTGGGAGGAGAAAGAAAACATATATTGCAAATTTTGCTTGCTCTCAACAATAACGTTATTTGTTTGATTGAACACTTGGTACAAGACGCTATCATCCTACACTGTTAACTTGCTCGATTAACAAAACATCTGTTTGTTTCGTTAAAACGGTTTGGTTTTTTTTTTTTTTTTTTTTTTTTTTTTAGCTGTCCCACATTCTGTGCCACCTCAGGGCATGCAACCCACGCCCGCTTATTTCCGACAACCCGTCCACACCACAGCCCCTACCCGCCTCCGCAGACAGCCCTCGCACCGGCAATCCACAGGGAGCGGTCATTGTCAAGTCGTCAAAGGCAACCCACGGGAAGTGTCACTGCACGTTGCAGCCGAGTCACTTTCGTGGTGTTCCGTGGCGCCTGTTCTATTTAACAAACGCAGGACACCACGCTACTAAGCCCCCTACTGACGACAAGAATTGCTCAGGACTCTAACCCGGTGTGAGTGAGCTCTCCCTCCGGAGACGCCACCCCACGACCGTCCAATGCGACAGCCCCCATGGACCTCGCCGATACGGGTGACCCCGTTAAAACAACTCAAGGTCACAGACAGTGGATAGGACCTCGAAACTGAGCTCACCATGAAGCAGGGCATGAAGGGCCACAGAGTTTAAGACATTTTAATCTGGGGGGGGGGACCGATAGAATAGAGGAATGATGAAAATGGGCTACGTATTTCCATTCCCAGTCTGAGACTGCGTGACAGGAGCTGGTACTCCTACGCTGCTTTCATGATGTATCCCGCGTCAACCAGACCCATTACACAGACATTGACTAGTACATTGGTAACACGCCTTTTTTCTCTGTGAACTTCCTCATTTAGCATGATGATAATTTATTTAAAACGACAACGATTGGCAAATGCTCCTGGGGGAACGGTGGGGGGGGGGGTGGGGGTGGAGGGAGTAGGGGAGGACAAACATGCAATCCCTCCCCTCCCACACATATTCAGACATCCCAAGGGATTTACCCCTATAAACGATCAACAGACATCCAAAAGATTAACACTATAAACACAGACCAGGAAACTGCTGTGGAAGTGTGTCACCTTTCCCTGTCTTTACCCCCACCCCCCACCACCCCCCCACCACCCCCACCACCACCACCACCACCACCACCACCACTCTCTTCTCCCCCGTTCCTCCTCTCCCCTCTCCTCCCTTCCCACTCCCCTCTACTTCCTTATGCCTCAACTGCACCTCCTCTAACCTTCCCAACCAAATCCCACAACCTCCCCACCCCATTTCAGGCCCCCCCGCCCCCCGCCCCTCGTCTCTTCCAACCAAATCCCCCTCTACCTACCCTTCCCCATTTCATCCCCCCCCCCACCCCCCGCTCCTCTCTCTTCAACCAAATCCCTCTTACCTCCCCTCCCCCATTTCACCCCCCCCCCCCCCCCCCCGTAGCCCCCCCCGCCCGTCTCCCACTCTTCCAACCAAATCCCTCTATACCTCCCTCCCCATTTCATCACCCCCCGCCCCCCCCCCCTCTCCCCCCCCCCCGCCTCCTCTCTCTTCCAACCAAATCCCACTATACTCCCCTCCCCATTTCACACCCCCCCCCCCCCCCCGCTCCTCTCATCATCAACCCAATCCTTCTACCTCCCCTCCCCATTTCACCCCCCCCCCCCCACTTCCCCCTCCCGCTCCTCTCTCTACCAACCAAATCCCTCTACCTCCCCTCCCGCATTTTCATTCACCCCCCCCCTCCCCCCCTCAACTCTCTTCCAACCACATCCCTTACCTCCCCCCCATACACCCCCCCCCACCCCCCGCTCCTCTCTCTTCCAACCCATATCGCATCTTCTGTCCGCTAAAACAACATGCCCTTAACCAGTTGTTGAAAGACAAGAGAGAGAGTGAGAGAGGCGAAAAGGAAAAAAAAGGGGGAAGGGATGGAGGAAGAGAGAGAGAAGAAAAGAATAAGAAGAAGAGGGCGTGGAGGTGTGGAGGGGGGGGGGGGTTGCGGACGAGCGTGTGGGATGGAGGGGGGGGGGAAGCGGCATGAATCTGATGAGTTTGATGAATTGATGAGTTCTTCAGAGAAATGGAAGGGATACTAGTGCGATAAATCTAATAGTTGCTTTTGTATGCTGTACCTTTTTTATGCTTGCGGTTGCGAGTTTGTGTTTGTTGTGTGTGTGTTTGGTGTTGTGTGTGTGTGGTTTGTGTGTGTTTGTGTGTGTTGTTGTGTTTTGTTGGTTTGGTGTGTTCTTGTTTTTTTTTTTGGTTGATTTTTTTTGGGTCAGGGAGACGTTTTGGCACATAATATATAACATTTATATATTTTGAATTTGAATTTTCAAGACTTGAATGGCAACAAACGGCGTTCAAGTGCAGACTTCAAGTGCTGAGTACACTTTTATAATTATAATCTTATTGTTATCATTGGTTTATTTAAGACTTTCTTCTCCTCGTTTGTTTCTATTTATACGTATACAGCCCGTTCGGTAACAATACATTAGCAATATTGACATCTCGCAAAGAATGATGTCTTGTACAAAGATAAGCATATATCTTCATAGCCAATGGACGGTCCTAATACACATTGGGGTAATTACGCAAGTCATGATTACGATGATTAGTTCAAAGCATCTTTTTTGTAAAGTTAATTCCTTGTTTCCCTGCCCATTGTGACATTGAACTGGATCCGTGTGTGTGCTTCTTTCCTCCTGTGGCATCTTGATGACTTTTATGTAAATGTTTTTGACTACAAAGGAAAACACCATGGATTCAGTAGGAGTAACAAAGGCAAACATGTTAACAATTTCATCATTAAACTGTCAAGTGTCTAGGAACTAACAGAAAAGAAGAGATATAATTCAAATATTTTAAGAAAAAAAAAACAATACTCTATATATTGCCTTACAAGATACTCATTTTTGAAAAAGATAAGGAAAAGTGTATTTATCGGAATGGGGGTATGACTGTCCTTTTTCCTCCTCATACAGATCCCATGCTCGAGAGTAGCAATACTATTTAACAATAATTTTAAATTCCAAAATAAATAAGTGGAAACGGACATGCAGGGTAACTTTATCATCATAACATTACAACGAATGAAAAGGAACGTTTGCTAGTAAGTGTTATGGACCAAACAAGACGACCTCAGCATTCTAGAGGGAACTCACAAATAAGACACAACGTACAACAATAAACAACGTTATGTGGTGGGGGGGATTTTAATATGGTACTAGAACAGTGACATTGATTGTATACAATTATAAACACATAAATAACCCAAAAGATAAAAAAAAGTAGTTGAGGATAGATACAGAATTTGTCATTATCAGATATATGAGAGAGACCACAACCCGGATTGTAGAGATACACATGGCGTAGACCTACCCCCTTGCAACAGATAGGCTAGACTTTCTTCCTTCGGTCAAAAATTAATTTGGTATATTTTGAAGATGCTGACATTTTACCAGGCTATGAGATCTACCATTCACTGATTACACTAAGAGCTTCATTTCGGAAAGAAGATTTAAACGCCAAAACTCTTTGGGAAAATTTAATACATCTGCTACTAGAAATAAAAAGAATATATAGACGGAATAAATAATCTAATAAAAGAAATAACAGAGGAATACACAGATAAAGATGAGGGAAATGAATATTTAAGGCTAACAATAGCCAAGATGAAAACCCAGTCCGACAGCTCAGACCCTACAACTAACATTGTCTGATCGGGTCTTTCCTTGACTTCTTACTAATGAAATAATAGTAAAAATCCATGCCAGTAGCCCACAATTAAAAAAAGAGATATCACCATGTAAAGAAATCAGCCTTATGCAAACTATCAAAGATATTGAGAGAAAAATGAACTTAAATCAGAGGAGGATTTGAATTAAAATTGAAGAGAGTATCTAGAGGAATTGGATATCACTAAGAAAAAGGTCATGAAAGGTGTACTACTAAGATCAAAAGCAAGATGGGTTGCTGAAGGTGAAAAGGTTATAAATATTTCTGCATTTAGAAAAGCGTAACTTTAATTAGCAAAAAAATAGTTAAACAACTGATGGACATGGTAACCATACACAGGACAACCAGAAAAAGACAAAACAGTTACGGTAAAACATATTTATGTAGGATCTAACCGAAAACGATCAATCTGTGAAATGTAATAATTGATGATTTGTGGAATAATACCGTAAACTAACAAAGAACAGACTAAATCAATACAAGGAGATATAACAATAGAAGAAGCAGGGATTGCATTGAAAATTATGAAGAACTTGAAAAATCCCAGTGATCGGATGGGTTGGAGCTGATTTTTTCAAATGCTTATGGAAACAAATCGTGGCGTGTTTGTAACGTCGAAGCTCTAATGAAAGTTTAGAAATGCGAACTAACACACCCCAGAAAGAAAGAAGTATTATAATCTGAAATACCCAAAGAGTAAAAGCACAAGAATATGTAAAAAACTGGAGACCTATTTCACTTTTAAACCTTTATAATTACAAAATTGGCTCCACATGTATGCGTAACAGAATTAAAAAAGGTCCTTCCATCACTGATTGATGAAGACCAGACAGGATTTGTCCCCACTAGATACATAGGAATTAACATTAGTTAAATTTTAAAATGACAAAATACACTATCTCAACATAAAAAAATATCCCAGGATATTCTAATTAATTTAGACTTTGAAAAGGCGTTCGAACTCATAAAGAATGGAATTTATGCACAAAAGTGCTAGAGGCTGTAGGTTTACAGGTAAGATATATTAAAAGGATAGACGTATTCTACAAAAACATTAAGTCAACATAAATCTAAATGGCCAAACATCAGCAGGGTCTCAATAGAAAGGGTAGTAGGCAAGGGACATCCATTTACACCGTTATATCTTTCGTATTATTGCAGAAATAATATCCGTAATGAAGCAAAGAAGAAAATAGTAATTGAAGTATTACAAATCGTGGAGAATGAACACAAGATATCACAATTTTTGCCTGACGACACTCAACTGATTAACACAGTGAGTAATGAAATCATTTGAAAAATTCTATCGAGATTCTCGACAGGTTTGGGGAAAACCACGGTTTATTTCTTAAACAAAGAGAAAACCCAATAATTTGGCTTGGAAGCACAAAGCATAAGTGATAAGATATATGGAGCATTTAAAAGCTGATCTGGAATCCATAAGAACTTCAAAATATAAGGAATAGGTTTACTCAGGACGTTAACACACATGAAAAAAAGAAACTACAATGATAGAAAGAAGACGTGAAAGGCACTATTTAAAATTTGCTAAAGAGTGAATTATTACCCCTTTAGGAAGAATTGCAGTCTTAAAATCATTAATTCTGTCAAAACAACATACCTATTGTTGATTGCTTCCCCCAATCCACCTGAACACAATTGTTAAAGACTTACAAGACTTATGGTTACTGGTTGTATGGAATAAAAAACCAGACAGGATAGTCGAAAAACATTATTAAGCTGTACAGATGGTGGTTGAATCTCCTGACAAAAATGCTCTTATCACTGCATTAAAATTAACAGGAAATAAAGGCTGAGACAAAACAACACACAGATAGATACATGCTGATTTTTTCATTACCAATTATTGAGAAACATTGAGAATACTCTCCCAAACATCTGTGCATTCACCACTACAGACAATCTTTTCTGGAAATCATGTATTCAAGTCGTATAAGCAGTTCTATTATAAAAATAAAACCCGAAAATGCTAGAGAACACTTGCAGTAACCATCCTTTACAATGAACATTTTAAAGTACGGAAAATAAACTAATAAACACAAAAACTGGAACAACAGAAATGTATTTAGATATCTGATTGTTCAAACAAAAGGAGATTTCACTAACCCATGGGGAATTCAGAACAATAGATAAAATATCTGACAATAGATTTCCTATCTTTATAGGTGAATTATATTATGCATTAAACGATACATTATAGAACAAGGGTTGAGAATGAGAGACAAAGATAACATTGAATGCAGAAGTCTACACAAAGCACTAAAGAAAATATATTCGGTTAGATAAAGTTTCCAAAACTTATACAGAGTTATAAGTGGAAAAGAAAACTGGGAACACACTGTTGTGCAAAATGACACAGAACTGAATAGAACAATACCTTGAAGAAATGCTTTTAGAAAAAATCACCAAATTAAGATATTAAGCTAAAAAGGGATGCAAATTAGAATAGTGCATCAATAATTGCAGACTATGCAGTTTTGAAAGAAATGGGATAGTAAAGTTATAATTGAAGTTTTCAGTAAGAAGAAAAAGACAGCAATGAACATAGTTACAGGATATGCACACAGCGTCAATGAGTATCTGGTAATCATTGCAATGAATTAATAAAAGAAAGTGTTTTAATAGCGACTCAACCTTCTCAGACTGAACACCCAAAAATCTATATGGCGCAGATGACAAATACCCGCAACTGAAACAACATACGCACATATAATACTGATAGCCAAACAACTCACATTAATCGCTGAAAAAATAAGATATAAGTAATCCTCAATAACAGTATTTCAAAACATACTAAATAGAATATACAATCTTGAAAAATACATAGCAACTGTACAATTGAATCTGCAAAAAAATAACACTAAATGGATCAATTATGAAGTATTAGTTAAAATTGATAATCAAAATCAAAGATACTTGATTTAATACTGCAATGAGAGGAATGTACAGGATGAGAAGTAATTTTATATGGTATTCAAATATCATTGAGTGTGGTTGTAGCCTGTGGCCCGCTGCTTGTCCTGGCAAGGCGCTAAAACCGCAGCTGGGACCGCAGGGCCGATCTGAACTTACATTTATTTAAGATTTCTTTTGATTGATAAAGAAATATGAAGACACAGATGGACGTGATTATCGGTGCAGTGTTTACACCCAGCTGGGAAATTCTAAGTTCAGTTTACAATTATATTTTTGAAAGATCATTGCAGTGAACATAATTATATAATATTATGCGCTATAATACAAAAGCTATCACATGGTCCCACACGAGAAAACATTATTTCATTATTAATAATGCAAATAATAATGTATATTGTTTTAAATTTAATGAATTCATAAGAGAAGAGAGAAAGTGGAGGGTGTTGGGGTGGGAGGGGAGGGGTGTGAGTGGAGTGAGCGGGGTGTTAATTGTTGCCTTTAAGTGTGCTGTAGTTGGTAAGAACTCAGAGGATGTGCTTAGTGAATTAAGTTTGTTGTGTAAGTGTGTATATCGCAACAAAAATAAAACCACAAACCTTTCCATCGCATATATTGCACCTCACTCAAAATCATACAATTCGGAAAAAAGATAACTCGTATTCTATACGTTTCACGATTATATACATAGCAATATGGTCAAACATTACAAAAATCTTTAACAACCAAAAATTTGTGTTAATTTGCATCCGGAAATTACAAGCACAGAGAAAGATCAATGTTATGATGAAAGAAAGGAGAAGAGAGAAAGAATGAACTGTGGGAATTGAAGAGAGAATGAGAAAAAGCAATAAACCATGTAATAAAAAAAAAAAAAAAAAAAAAAAAAAAAAAAAAGAATAGGGGAGATAATGAGGGGAGGAGGTGGAGGAGGAGTCGGAGGATGAGGAGGAGGAGGAGGACGAAGAAGAAAAGAAGTAGAAGAAGAAGACGAAGAACTAACAACACAACATCAACAACAACAACAACAACAACAACAAAAAGGCTAGAAGACAATGGCATGTAGAGCAGCGACATACAGGAAACCCACCGTGTCAAACTAGTCGACAACCACAACAACAACAACAACAACAACAACGAACAACTACAACTACAACAACAAAAGAAAAAAAAACTCAAGAGAGAAGCTCTAGCATAATCATATTTTGTAGCCATTTATCTTTTTCTTCGTCTGCCCTCCATCCCCCTCCCCCCCTCCCCCCTTTTCACCCTGCATGTCTCGACCCCACCCCACCCCACCCCACCCCACCCCCACGCCCCCCCACCCCTCCCTATTTTTTGTCGACATAGATCACGCCGTCGTGACAGTTTTAACTCCCAATCTTTTTTGGCAAATGTCCTTCAAGGAGATAGAAGGCAACCCTGTCCCTCCTGCCACCCCCCCCCCCCACCCCCCCCCAGCCCGCCCCACCTCCCTCCACCCCCACCCCCGTCCCTGAGCGAGCACCACATCTTCTCTTGAACTTATTCTCCCCTCACTGATGTCAGCTCCAATCTCTCTCTCTCTCTCTCTCTCATCTCTCCTCTCTCTCTCTCTTCATTTATTTAAATGTTGGGGATGCGGGGGGTGGGGAGGTGGGGGTGGAAGAGGCGGCAAATGGGGGTGGAGGGTGAGGAGGTGAGGGAGGGGTGAGTCGGGAAAGCGTTGGTAACTTGGGACACCTTAAAAAAAGGGGGGGAGGGGGGGGGGGGGGGGGAGGGGGGGGGGGGGAAAGGGGGGGGGGGGGGAAAAAAAACCCCCCCCCCCGTGGGGGAGTGGGGCTCGGTGTGCCTGTGTTTGTAAGGGGTTGAAAATTTATTTTTGTTTTTTTTTTTTGTTTTTTTTGTTTTTTAAAAAAGGGGGGCCCCCCCCCCTTTTTTTGCGGTTGTCAAAAGTTATTTTTTTTTAAAAGCCTCAAGGGGGGAAGGGCCCCGTTTTCCCCCCCCCCCCCTTGGGGAAATCCAACCCCTTTGGGGGGATTTCCCCTCCCCCCTTTTCCCCCCCCTTTTTTTAAAAAATTTTTTGTTGGGGCGGGGGGGGGGTGGGGGGGAGGGAAATGGGGGGGGGGGGGGGGGGGGGGGAGGGGGGGGGGGTGGAAATGGGCCCGGGGGGGGATGGGAAAAGGGGGCTTTGGGGGGGGGAAAGGGAGGGTTTTTCGGGGAAAAAGGGAGAAGAGGGGAAAAGGAGAAAAGGAGGGAGGAGGGGGAAAGAGAAGGAGAGAGGAAAAGAAGTTTTTTTGGGTGGTTTTTAAGGAAATGAAGGGGAAAAAAATAAAGAAAGGGGGAAAGGGGGGGGTTTGAACTCGACTCAGAAAAAAGCACGGGGACGCAGGGGGGTCACCCCTGAAAGCAAGCTTGATTTGGGGTCCCTTTTCACAGAAAAAAGAAACAAACAACTACCTGAGGTCACTTTTGGGAAAGAAAAAAAAAAACAACGACAAAAAAAAGTGATTGCCATCGGACAAAATTTTGAACGTGAACGACTATAAAAAAAACTCAAGGAAACCATACTGACGCAAAAACAAAAATGTTGCTAAGAAGAAATTTTCAATCATCAAAATTACGCGCCCTGGGAAAAGAAAAAAAATCCAGTCCGAAAATGTACTTTTTCAAAGCAAAAAAAAAAATCCAACGGGATACCACATTCTGCCCTCCCTCCCCATTAATTATTGAAATAGAAGAAAACACCTGGATCGCATGTGTAAAAAACCAGACAATTTTTTTGTCTTTCTGTCAAGGTCGTTTTTTACTTCCGCACAGCCAACATTATTTTTTTTAAAAGAAAAAAAAAAAAAAAAAAAAACAAAAAAAAACAAAAACAAAACCGGATTAGTTCTACCAGCAAAACAGCGAACAGAAACAGGACAAAACAAAGCATTTCGCCCTCTTGGTCTACAATAACTTTTGGGACGTTAAAAACAAAGAACGACCAACCACTAATTTCCTCATATAGGGCGCAAAATCGAAGACAAGTGATTGCTCTTTTTTTATTTCATTGTCCGAAATGCGCCTTTTTTGCGCCAAAATAGAAAGAAATTTTGGTTTTGCTCGTTCTCGTTTTCCGGAACAAATTTTTTTTGTTTTTGCCTGAAGAAGCCCCAAGGGGGTAAAAAGCATTGTGTCTTGTCTGTAACTGTTTGTCTTTACGCTGACCGGTTTAGTTATACCGTTTTTTTTCAAAGACGTCTGCAAAAAAAATTTTTGAATAAAGAAAAGCTGTTAAATATTCAATTAAAAAAACCTTCACGAAGGGGCCGAAGCTTGACAGCAAAAAATAAGGTGACTCCTCTTCTTGCGATTTTTTTTTACAAAATGGAAAATTTAAATTTTTGTGTCTTAAAGGCAGTCTGAAAGATGAACCACAAATTTCCCGATTACCAAACCTAAATTCTCTTCCAAAAATCAAACTTTTATCGACACAAGTTTTAAAAAAGTCAGGATCAAGACTGCAAACTTTCATATGACGTAACCCGCCAATTTGGAATTGATAAACCATTTTTTACCACGCAATCAAAATTAGTTTCTGACAAAAAAATAGCTGAAATTAGCAAATAGCAACACACTATTTAACTAAATAAAACCAAATTCATACGTGATTACCATAATGCTTACCTCTAGTACTAAGCAAACCTTTTTGGGTCCCCCCCTTGCTAGTATTCGTTGTATCCGTTTGCACAACTTCACGAGTAACGAATGCATCTTCCCGCTGAAACAATGTGTATGGGTGTCTCTTTGCCTCGCCTAAACGAGGTCTTTTAGGGTTCCTCTGACCCCCCCAAAAATTAGGGAAAGGGCAAATGTATGAACAGATTCGCAGTTTTTGGCACTGTATTCACCCCCCATAACTCAGAACTATATGAACTTTTGACCGCCGTGATGTCAAATGATTGGTAATCTGAACAATTTTATTGAGGTTATCTAACCTTTAAAAATGCAAAGTGTGCTATTGAGGTTATCTAACCTTTTCGAACAAAGTGGCCTTGAATTATCAAAACCTTTTTCGTAATGCAAAGGGGCATTGATGTTATCTAACCTTTTCTAATGCAATTTGTATGGGGTTTATCAAACCTTTTCAGAATGAGATTGTGCTATTGAGATTATCTAACCTCCATAATGCAAATTAGCTTTTGGGGTTATCTAACCTTTCAGAATGCAAATTAATTTTTTTTTGGCCCACTTGTCCGATTTGAGAGAGAGAGAAGAGAAGAGAGAGAGGAGAGAGAGAGAAGAAGAGAGAGAGAGAGAGAGGGGTGAGAGAGAGAGTGAGTGAGAGAGAACGAGGAGAGAGAGAACAGAAGAGAAGAGAGGGAGTAGAAGAGAAGAGAGAGAGAAGAGAGAAGAGAGAGAGAGAGAGAGAGAGAGAGAGAGAGGGGGGGGGGGAACCAACGGGGGAAAGAAACCAAGTCCCCCAGTCCCGGACACACATTACTGACTTTTGACGGTCGCACGTTGACAGAAGTGCCCTTCCCCAAAGGCCCTGACCGCGGGGACCGTTTCCAAAAAACTTCCCTCCCTTAACTGCCCCTTTAAACCACCCTTCCCATTCCCCCCCCCCCCCCTCGCTCCCCTCACCCCCCCCCCCCCCCCCCCCCCCCCCCGTCAACCAGAAAAACCCAAAACCGGATTCTGATTTGAAAGGGAAACACGGTACGAGGGGAAGTGAATTTTGAAACGTCAGAATTTTATCCTCAAAAGGGGGAAATGAGGTGGGGGTGGGAAAGGGGGGGGGGGGGAGGAAAATTTTCTCCACCCTCCCCTCCCCCCCTCTTCCCCTCCCCCCTCTCTCTCTCCCCTCTCTCTCTCTCTCTCTTCTCTCTCTCTCTCCCTCTCTCTCTCTCTCTCTAAACGCACACAGTACATAAAACCCGGGTACTCCGCATTTAAAACATAGTCCTACTTTTTGCTAAAAATTTTCGAATACACTTATGTATGCCACATTTTTCCGTTCAAAAATCGCCTTGAATACTCACACAAAAACAAAGACCCTTTTTCGTTAACCTCTTTTTGTCACACAGCTAAATGGATTAATAAAACGCTGCGAAGAACAAAAATCTTTTTAACCTGATGACATTCATTGCATTTTACAAACACCTATCAAATTCCACACCATATTTTTTTTTTGGAAAAACACATGCATTGGTTCTTGCATCACAGTAATTTTTATTTTTTTTCTGCAGAAAGTATCATGAAAGCTGGAGTTTATCTCCCAAATTTGCGCTGTTTCTCTGTCTTGTCTGCATTCTCTAGCTATTGACCGGAAAAAAAAACCATACTGTTTCCTCCTCCCCTTTCCCCTTTTTTTAAAAAACTCTGTGCACACCATTTGACCTTAAAATAAACCATCTGTTAGCTCCTCCCCTTTTGGTGTGTTTTTTTTTTTTTTTTTACCCGGCGACACCCCTTTTGACCTTAAAATATAACCAACTTACTCCTCAATATTCTTTTTTAATCCATGTTACCAACAATGACCTCTCGAGACCATTCTTTTGACACATTTCGAGGCTAAACCAAAAACCATAGAATTTTTATACATTGCATTTTCCCTTTGGGGGGGGGGGGGGGGGAAGGGGGTTCGGGATATAGAGGGGGGAGTAGGGGGGGGTGGGGGTTTTTGGGGGGGAGGGGGACATTTTAAGGGCTGGCGTTACTGGGGGGGGGGGGGGGGGGGGGGGGGGGGGGGGGGTTGGGATAGTAGAGGGGGTGTAGGGGGGGGGGTTGGGGGGTAGGAGGACATTTTAAGGCGGACTTGACTGGGGGGGGGGGGGGGGGAAGGGGGAGGGGGGGGCCTGTTACAATAGTAATGAAAATTGTGGAGAGAGAAAACGAAAAAAACGTTGCTTTATTTTTTAATCCCCTTTCACTTATTTTTGTGTTTCAATTTTAATTTTTTTTTTCTCTTTTCTTCTTTCTGGTCTTTTCTTTTCTTTTCCTTTCTTTTCTTTTCTTTTTTTCCCCCCCCCCCCTTCCCCGCACTTTCCCCCCCCCCCCCCCCCCCCCCCCCCCCCCCCCCCCCGTCTTTCTCAACTTTTTGCACTGTTTCACCATGTATGGAAACAAAAGCCATCTTTTTCCATCTTGACATTTTCCGGGGGCACTTTCATTTCCGGGGGGGGGGGGGGGGGGGGGGGGGGGGGTGGGGGGGGGGGGGGGGGGGGGTCAGTTTCCCCCCCTCCCTTAACTCTTTTTCCACCCACCCCACCCCCCCCCCCCACCCCCTTTCCCTACCCCCCCCCCCCCCCCACCACCACCTCTCTCTTCGTCCCCCACCACTCCCCCCCCCCCCCCTTCTTTTTTTTTTTTTTTGGGCAAAGTCCCTCTCCTTTTTCTCTCCCCTTCCCCCTCTACCCCCCCCCCCCCTATCTCACCCCTCCCCCCCCCTCTCCCCCCCTCCGTAGCTCTCAAGCTTTTTGTCTCGGGGGAAATTTAAAAAAACCCTTCCGTTGCACTTCACCGAACAAAGGGGACGCTTTTTCTTCCCCTTTTGAACAAAGATATCATTCATGGCAGTGTCCGTTTAATGCCTTTAAAGTCTTTGTGACGGCCGCCTTCTTTCTGCGCTGTTGACACTTTTTGGGGGTTCCGTCCATTAGCTTTCCTTAGTGGTGGATTCGCCCACCAATATAAATTTCTCTCTCTCCTCTCTCTCTCCCTCTCTCTCTCTCCTTCTTCTCTCCTCTCCTAACTCTCCTCTCTCCTCTCCCCGCTCCCCTCTCAAACTCCAAAATTATTTTTTTTCTCCTCCCCTCTTTCTCTCTCTCTCTTCCCCTTTCTCTCCTTTTTCACTCCTCACCTCTCTCTCTCTCTCTCCTCCTCTCCCCTCTCTCCCCTTTTCCCCTCTCCAAGAAAATTAATGGAATCTCTCTCTCTCTCTCTCTCTCTCTCTCCTCTCTCTCTCTCTCAAAAAAATCATGAAAACTCTCTCTCTCTCTTTTCTCTCTCTCCCCTCTCTCTCTCTCTCTCTCTCTCTTCTCTCTCTCTCCCCTCTCCTCTCTAAAAAAGAAGACGAAGAAAAGGAAAAAATTATTGAAATCTCTCTCTCCTCTCAAGAAAAATTTAAAAACATCTCTCTCTCTTTTCCCCTCTCTCTCTCTCTCTCTTCTCTCTCTCTCTCTCTCTCTTTCCCCCCCCTGTTTCTCTTTCTCTCTATCTCCATTCCCTCTCCCTCTTTTCTCTCTCTTTCCCCCCCCCCCCCTCCTCTCTCTCTTCCCCTCTTCTCTCTCCCCTCTTCTCTCTCTCTCTCAAGGGCCAACAAAAAAGTATCTTTTGCCAATTTTTACTCCGGGGAAAAAACTTACAATCAATCAACCCAAACATTTTAACAACAATCAATCAATCAAACAAACAATCAATAAATCAATCATCAACAATCAATCAATCTCGTCATCCGTCAGTCAGTCAATAAAAAACTCCCTCTTGTTTTTTTTGGGTTTTCGTCTGTGTGCCTTCCTCTTCTTTTTTTTTACTTCTCTCTCTCTCTCTCCCTCTCCCCTTTTCCCCTCTCTCTTTTCTCCTCTCTCCCCTCTCTCTCTCTTCTTTGCCTTCGCCTGCGTCTGAATGATGTCTCCCCTGTCTCTTTGTCCTCTTCTCTCATCCCCTCCCCCCCTCTCCTGTTTTTATTTCTCCAAAGTGTGTGTTTTTTTGTGTGGTGGTGGTGTCCTTGTGATTTGATACTTTATTTAACAAAAAAAAAAGGACCAATATTGCCTTTTTTTTGGGGGCATTTCCATATTGGCTTTTTTTTTGCTTTTTTCATCTCTAAAAAATTTGGACAACTTCCTAAAAAACATTTTTAAAAATTTTTTTATAATTTTCCTCTTTGCTTCTTCACAAGCTTGATTCCACCAAATATTACCCGAATGCCTGTGAGATCTTACTGACTTGCACCGCGGGATAGATTCATTTGCAGCATCTAGGACTGCATTTGTAAATACAGTATATAAGCTATTGACATCTGTGAGTGTTGATTGTAAAGCGCTTAGAGCTTGGCCTCTAGCCGAGAATAGGCGCTATATAAGTATTCATTACTACTACTACTACATCTTTGTTGTTTGCGTCATTAACTTCAAATGTAGAAAGTAAACTTGAAAATGTATCCCTATTTGCAAATCTACAGTTATACTTGGGTACTTTGTCCTTGGTTGGATCTGTTGATTGAGATTTTTTAGTTTCAAAACAAGTGACATGTTGATTGAGATTTCTTAGTTTCAAAACAAGTGACAATAGGTAAATGATCACTATGTAGGTTGTCATCAAGTGTATTCCAGCTGCAGACCGGTGCCACATCTGGGGACACTAACGTTAGATCGATGGCACTCGCTCTATGACTAGCATTATCAAGAATACGAGTTATTCGACCATCATTAAGGAGATAGAAGGAAGCATCAACAATATTTTCAACGAAACGATTACTTGTAATTGATTGACAGTCCTTCTCCCAAAATGGTGAATGTGCATTGAAATCTCCTGCAATGAGGAATTTCTTACCTTGGTCCGTCTGGAGTGTTCGAATCCACTCTGTGTTAGAATCATTTGGACCCTGTGGTAGGTAAACAGATATGACAGTTAAGAGTGAACAGTTCAGCT
>CM031614.1:74201341-74211341 GCA_018398815.1 Conus ventricosus
CTTATAAATATTTAGGAATATTATTCTCAACACGTTTGAGTTTTGTTGGCGCATGCAAAGACCTTTCAAGTAAAGCAAAAAATGTTGTGCTTTGTATCATGAAAAAGTTACATGTTTCTTAATAATTCTTCATTCATGTTGTTTATAAAGCTATTTGATTCTCAGGTTCAACGATTGTACAGTACGGCTCTGAGCTATGGGGACTAGAAAAGCTGCTATCCATTGTGAATCTGTTCAAATGTTTGCTCTGAAAAGGTTTCTTGGTGTTAGATAGACGGACTCCAAATGATCTAATTTACGGTGAGACTAATCGATTTCCCATTTACATTACCTCTGCTGTCAGATGTATCCTACTGGCTGAAACTGTTACAAATGGAAGACTTTAGAATTCCTCGTAAGGCGTACAATATGTTGTATGACTTAGATGCTAAGGCAAAAGTAACTGGGTGTCCAAAGTGCGCCATTGTCTATTTGAATACGGATTTGGATTTGTTTGGCTGAATCAAGGGGTTGGTAATACTAAAGAGTTTGTTTGTGTTTTCGTCACGGTTGGTTGACTGCAGGTGGCAGAAATGGGCTGATCATTATTCATAACAGCGACAGATTTGATTTATACAGGACCTTTTGTGATGTTCATGACTTGAAAACGTACTTAACCTTAAATATGGACAGGCACCCTAAAACATGTAACAGCAAAGTTCAGATTAGGAATATCTGCATTGGCCACTCATTATTTTAGATATCGCATATGTAATGATTATGATATGCTTTGTCCTTTATGTAAAAAATCAGTTGAACCGAATTACACTTCGTCCTGTCCTGTCCAGCTCTCATGAGCATCAGAGAAAAGTTTATTAAGCCCAATATTACAGCCAGCCATCCTTGTTTATAACTGAGCCTACTTTGTTCATCTACTTCTGCAGAAGTTGTTAAGAATTTTTCTTCGTTTTTGTACAAGGCCTTTAAGTATAGAGAATTTTCACTTCTTAAAATTGCCTTTATTCTTGTTTCGTTCCGTAATTTGATTTCATGTAACCATTGTACTGTATGTTCACACACCCCTTCATTAGGGGCCTTGGCCTGTTATTATGAATAAATCATCTGAATCTGAATCTGAATCTCTCTCTCTCCTCTTCTCTCTCTCTCTCTCTCTCTCTCTCGAGTAGCTTCCCTTGCTTGGCAACTAGCAGAAGGCATTCGAAAGAGAGCGCAAATTTACAGTGTGTTTTACGAAATAACTTCTTCAATATGCCAGTTGTTGGGCTTCCGTCGCGTTTGGAGAGTGTTCTGTACACGTTGTTACGAGAAATGTGTTTATCATCTTCTAAATCAACAGCTGGTGCAAAAGGAAATCCAGGCTGACTACCACTGAAAACACTGACATTCTGGACCATAGAGAAATCATGATGGACAGCAGGAACATTTCCGTTTGTCCCCCTAATGATCAAGTGATGTACCGCGATCTGGCTTCCATGTCGCATGTCCAGTGCTACTTGTATCAAATGGTGTTCATGTTTATTTCTATCTCGACGTCTCTTTCCGCCCCCTTATCCCCCCCCCCCCCCCCCCCCCTCCTGATGTGTCAGTGGTCAGAAAACCTGACGCATTAAACCATTCGTATTCGTATTCGTATTCTCTCTCTTTCTTTCTCTCTCTCTCTCTCTCTCTCTCTCTCTCTCTCTCTCTCTCTCTCTCCTCTCTCTCTCTCTTCCCTCAGTTATCACAAAAACAGTAACGAAATTTTATTAATCATAAAATCAAACGAACAAGCAAAACAAAGCGAAGTTAATAATAAGAAAAAAAAGTGTGTGTGTGTGTGTGTGTGTGTGTGTGTGTGTGTGTGTGTGTGTGTGTGTGTGTGTACGGGTAGGGGGTGGCGAAAATGTGTCAGTATAGGGGGGGGGGGGGGGGGGGGGGGAATAAGAGAGGACAGATGCGTGCGCGTGTTGTGTGTGGACACGTGTGCGCTATATTTGAGATCGTGTACGATAACTGAGATTTATAACTGCTGGTCATTGGGGGTTTTTTTGTTTGTTTTTTGGTTCGCATCGTTACGATTCACAGAGGATATGGGGTGGTGGTGGAAAATGGGGGGGGGGGGGGGGGGGTGGAGGGTCGAGAGGATGGGGGTAGGGAGGGTGGGGGAGGGGGTGGGGATTGGGACGGGGAGGGGGGAAAGGGGGGGGGGTGGAGGTAAAACTATTTGTTGGTCTGCTTTATGTTCTTGACTTTAACCTCATTCTTTCTTACCTCCTCCCCCCCCTACCCCTCCCCACCCCACCCTCTCCCTTCCCGTCCTGTCCTGGGGCTATCTGTCAGCTGGAATAAAGAAGCTGTCAGTGTGTGGTGGATTCTTGGAAGGTGCTGATGTGGAGAGCGATGCTGTTTTTTATTCTTTTTTTTTTCCACGCGCAGTATGACTGATGACTTTTACTGGTGCTTTTGTGGGAAGAGGAAGTGGACGATTTTTATTTTCTCTTGGAGTTAATGTAAGCACGTATGTATGACTAACATGTCTTGTTAGTGTGTGTGTGTGTGTGTGTTGTGTGTGTGTGTGTGTGTGTGTGTGTGTGTGTGTGTGTGTGTGTCTATACCTATCTATGTACTTATCTATCTATCTATCGATCCTATCAGAAAAGCAAATTCACACACACACACACACACACACACACACACACACACACACACACACACACACACACACACACGGGCGCGTGTATACGCACGTGTGAACATTAAGTTGCCCGTGTGCATGCGCATATGTTGGCTTGCAAATTCTTTAGGGTGACCGATTTTCCACGGCAGAGGTCAGTTTATGGGCATAGACCGCACGCATACTGTCCTTTGGGAAAAAAAATGAAAAGAAAAGGAAAAAAAAGGCATTTCAAAGTCCCCCCCCCCCCCCCCCCCCCCCCACCCCCACCCCCCCCCACCCACCCAACCCAACCCTCTTTCTCTTTTCCGGGAAGATACCATTATTCCATGACGTCTTCCTCAACTTCTTGTTACCGTCTCTCTCTCTCTCTCTCTCTCTCTCTCTCTCTCTCTCTCTCTCTCTCTCTCACGCCCCCCCCCCCCCCCCTCCCTCAACCCCCGGGCCCCCTGAGGTTGGCCGGCAATAAACCACAGGCCGCGCCATGCATTGGCCCCTTGATTCTGGTTTTGTGGCTCCAGGCTCGTAAAGTCTCGTTTGTCATGCGCGCGTACCGACACGTCAGCTTCCGTTGACGTCACATGACTGTCCTTCTGCAAGCTTGATAAGGCAGGCTGAGATTGCAGAAGATGGCGAGAGTGGGGAGGGAAGGGGTGTGGATGTAGGGAAAGAGGGGTGGGTAGAGGGGGGTGGGGGTGGGGGGTAGGGTGGCGTGTATGGTGGGGTAGGGATGGAGGAGGAGAAGGAGAGAAGAAAATTTATAGTGATAGGGTGAGGAACACGCGCGCGCGCGCACGCATGCACGCGCGCGCGCACATACACACACACACACACACACACACACACACACACACACACACACTGTACCAGTTTTAAAGCAAGGCAAACCTCCAACAGATAAGCATAGTTACAGACCAATAGCATTAACCTCACATACCTGTAAAGTATTAGAGAGAAATAGTTTTGAGAAGATTGACGCAGTATTGTCAAAAAATAAAGTTATTCAGTTAATCAAGCAGGCTTCCAAATGGCAGGTCTGCTATTGACAATTTAGTGAAACTAACAACGAATGTAAAACAACAATTTGCAAGAAAGAAGAAATGTTCTAGCGACCTTTTTTGATATCAAGAAAGCTTATGACCAAGTCTGGCACGCCAAGCTCCTTTACAAATTGAAACAAATCGGGATTTCGGGACATTTATATCACTACATTAAATGTTTTTTGAATAAAAGAAGCATACGTGTTCGAGTAGGGAATGCATACTCCAATTCTAGATCTTTACATATGGGATTGCCACAAGGTTCTGTTATCGCCCCTATGTTATTTAACATCTTAATGTACGATTTGCCTTCGCTGTTATCAAAGCATGTTGTATTAGTACAATATGCTGATGATTTATGCATCTGGATGAATGTTACAATGAAAGAAAAACATCAAAAAGGGAATTGAACTACATCAAGAAGATCTATCAAAGAGAGCTCGATCATATATTTACTTATATGGACGAAAATGGTCTGACATTATGTACAGAGAAAACACATATGATTTCTTTAATAATGGCAGCAATCCATCAGAGCTGCCGTTTTTTAAAATTGAAAATACGACTATTCAGTATAAAGATATCGTGAAATTTCTAGGTATCTATCTTACACCAAAGTTGTCCTGGAATGCTCATATCAACTACATCGTTACTAAGGCAAGGAAATGTTTAAATCTATTAAAGATTATAAGCAAACAAGCCTGGGGACAAGATTGCAAAGTTTTGAAACATCTCTCTACGTCGCTGATTAGATCAAAATTGTCCTATGGACAAGAGTTATTTTTTAGTGCCCCCAATTATTTACTTAAGAAACTTCAAAGCATAGATTGCAAGGGTTATAGGCTTGCACTTGGTGTGCCTTTTCACGCATCAACGCTTGGAACTTATAAAGAAATTGGAGAACTGCCTTTGGACGAGTACCGAAGTCTTGCATGCGCTAAATACGTTCTTAGAAGTTCGACAAGTAACAACTTTGCATCTGAGGAACTGAAAATTACATCTGAAAATTCTTTTCCTAAACGAGCTAAGCAGATATCATCATTGAAACAATTGCCACTTACGTATCAGATCTACTCAAAAGGTCTGATATAAATCCAAGTAATATCGACACAAATCAAGCGGCCTCCCCTTGTCTGCTTGGGAGATGAATAAAGCGCAGTTTGATATTAATTATACTGACATGAAGAAAAATGAGAATCCAAACATTATGAAAACTGAAGTCCAATTACATATACAGAACACTTATCCAAATCATTTAAAGATATATACAGATGGTTCACTCCTAGAAGATCAACCGGGCAGGTTCAGCTTTTGTAATACCAGCGTTTAAAAAAGGAAAAGTCATACTACATTGGCAAAAATCGATCCATCTTTACTGCTGAACTTATTGCTATTCTTATGGCTCTCAATTACATAGTTGATTTTCCATTACAGTTATTTCAAATCTTATTTTGTGTAGATTCTCAATCGGTTCTCTATGCTTTAAGGTCATCAGATTACAAGAAAAAGACCAAAATTATCTTAGAAATCAGTCAGTTAATTCATGTCTTAACTTTAAAAGGGACCAACGTTTCCTTCTGCTGGGTTCCTTCACATCTTGGATTCTCTCAAATGAGTGGGCTGACAAAGTAGCGAAAAAGGGCGCAAGGCAAGGCACAGAATCGACTGAAATTCATGTTCCCTTATCCATTCAGGAGGGTTATCACTTGCTGGAACAAGCAGTTTGGAGTAGAATTAAAGGCTATACCCTGAGAAAAGATAGACTGTCCAAGAATAAGTATACTGATTCTCGTGGTTTGGATAACAAATCATACTTGAATCATACTGGCGTAATCAAATTCAGACAGATTAGTTCGCTATCTTACAGGATGAAACTTAATGCGTTCATTACAAAATACAGCAAAATGTTAGATGTTTATGTGGTGAACAAATTTCTAGCAAGCACATCATTTTTGAATGTCAGAGGTTAAGACCTATCTTACCAGTGATTTCTGAAAAATTGCATTGAAGGCGTTTTCGAAAATGCTACTAGCTTGTTTAATATTGCGAAATGTTTACTTCATAGTCCTGTAGGACATTTGTTATAGACTAGTTGATTGTGATTTTTGTTAATGCTTGTAATTTTTGTTAATGCTCATTTTTCTGACTTTTTTTTTCTCTCCCCCTTATCAAAGAGACATAAACACACAATACGGTCCCCATCCCCTCCTCTTCCTCCCGTTTCCCTCCCTCCCCCGTCTAATATCACTATGTGGATAGACGTTAAATTGAAGACAACAACAAACACACACCACACACACACGCACGCACACACACACACATGCACACAAAATTCATGTTCATAGGTGCAGATATTGCATCTTATTTTCTTTACTCCGATGTGTTTGCATATCATTTTGTTTGTTTGTTTGTTTCAATTTTTACACTATTCATTTCGTTTTGTTTTGCAGATGGCTTGTCGGGGGGAAAAGCATATATTGCTTATTTCGTTTACCATCTCAAAATTAGATTTTGACTTGACTTGACTTCACACACACACACACACACCACACACACACACACACACACACACACACACACACACACGTGCGCGCGCGCATACACTCTCTCTCTCTCTCTGTCTCTCTCTCACGTACACGTGTGTGAGAAAGGGGTGAGGAATATAGGAGACGTTTTGCTTTGTCGTGGAGCCTGCTTGAGTGAGCTCTCCCTCCGGAGGGTGCCGCCATGTATAGGACTTGGATTGGGTTTGGTCCAGGTCTGGCCAAAGGTCAGAGTTCGGCTTGGTCCGTATTGAAGACTCTGGAGCTGGGGAGTTCCGTTTTGTCATCAAAAAGGTTTCTGATCTCTGAGGCATAAACACGCCACCTTATTTCTCACGCCTGTTTATCAATTCCTTCATGAACAGTTTCAGTTTATCAATTCCTTCATGAACAGTTTCAGTTTATCAATTCCTTCATGAACAGTTTCAGTTTATCAATTCCTTCATGAACAGTTTCAGTTTATCAATTCATTCATGAACAGTTTCAGTTTCATCAAGGAGGCGTCACTGCGTGCGGACTAGTGCATATACGCTACGTCACATCCGCTAAGTTTTGAGACCGCACTACGATATGATTTTAAACTGACGGATAAATGAATTAAATACTAAGATGAGAGAATTGAAGAAGAGGGTCTCGTGGCTACGACTTAGCAGATGTCTGACCTACACATTAGCCCAATGCGCTGGTCAGACCTTGAGTGCCTATCTAAGACCTTGAGTGCCTTCTCACGTTTTTTTTTTTTTTTTAATGTGTAGTGAACGTGTAATTCATGAAAACACACACACACACACACACACACACACACACGCGCGCGCGCGCGCGCGGCGCGCATTAAGTTTTATCCTGTAAGATAGCGAACTAATCTGTCTGAATTTGATTACGCCAGTATGATTCAAGTATGATTTGTTATCCAAACCACGAGAATCAATATACTTATTCTTGGAGAGTCTATTTTTTCTCAGGGTATAGCCTTTAATTCTACTCCATACTGCTTGTTCCAGCAAGTGATAACCCTCCTGAATGGATAAGGGAACATGAATTTCAGTGGATTCTGTGCCTTGCCTTGCGCCCCTTTTCGCTACTTTCCTAAACGAGCTAAGCAGATATCATCATTGAAACCAATTGCCACTTACGTACAGATCTACTCAAAAGGTCTGATATAAATCCAAGTAATATCGACACAAATCAAGCGGCCTCCCCTTGTCCTGCTTGGGAGATGAATAAAGCGCAGTTTGATATTAATTATACTGACATGAAGAAAATGAGAATCCAAACATTATGAAAACTGAAGTCCAATTACATATACAGAACACTTATCCAAATCATTTAAAGATATATACAGATGGTTCACTCCTAGAAGATCACCGTGGTTTCCTTTATGGATGGAGGCCTCCATCCATAAAGGAAACCACGTTCTTTAAATTAAGTTTTTTCCTTACAGGATAAAACTTAATGCGTTCATTACGAAATACAGCAAAAATGTTAGATGTTTATGTGGTGAACAAATTTCTAGCAAGCACATCATTTTTGAATGTCAGAGGTTAAGACCTATCTTACCAGTGATTTCTGAAAATTGTATTGAAGGCGTTTTCGAAAATGCTACTAGTTTGTTTAATATTGCGAAATGTTTACTTCATAGTCCTGTAGGACATTTTTTATAGACTAGTTGATTGTGATTTTTGTTAATGCTTGTAATTTTTGTTAATGCTCATTTTTCTGACTTTTTTTCCTTCTCCCCCTTATCAAAGAGACATAAACACACAATACGGTCTCCATCCCTCCTCTTCCTCCCGATTCCCTCCCTCCCCCCGTCTAATATCACTATGTGGATAGACGTTAAATTGAAGACAAAAACAACACACACACACACACACACACACATACACACACAAACTCACCAGGAATTTTGTTTCCTTTTGTCTGATCCCAGACGGTCACAACAGCCCACACGAGTCGACATTCCCACAAACCATCGACCGACCAATACTTTCCCTGAAACCAAAAAAACTATAACGACCGGCGGCGAGTCTTCGTCGGTGGTAGTAGCGCTGGAAAATCAAAGGGAAAGAATACGGACGGAGATTGGTGCCAACTGAGTGATCGGCCTTGATCGGCGGGCGAGTGAGAGCAGGCGGAGGGTGAGAGAGAGAGAGACGGAGGGAAGGAGGAGGAGCAAGATGGACAGCGGACAGCAGAACGTGATGTTGACGGAGAAGCGGAGGCGGTCGTCGTGTCCGGTGATTTCCATGGAGAGCACTGTCGCCGTCAGGAGAGCGGCGGTCACGCAGGTAATGACAAGGATGATTCTGCCTGCGCGCGCGCGCGCGCGCGCGTGTGTGTGTGTGTGTGTGCGTGCGTGCGTGCGTGCGTGCGTGTGTGTGTGCGCGCGCGCGTGTGTGTACATTCTTACAGTGCTATCACAAAGACAAACTGGTTGGACACGAAGTTTGCGACACAATTTTCTTTCTTTACAGCTTTACATCAATGCAATATCTGCACTTGTTCCACTCAATTTCCGTTGTAATCGTCCCTTCCCAACAAAACAACACCGGGCTCTCTTTCTTTCTTTCTTTTCTTCCTTTTTTTCTTCTTTTTTTATATTTTTTTATTTTTTAGGTTCCCCCAATATATTTCATGTTTACTGCTCTGTTACGTCCTGGCTTTATTTATGCACGGTTCGACATCGATCCGTTTTTTCTACCCTACATATGGACAACTTTGTTGCATATTTTTTGAAGGCTGAACAACAAAACAAAAACAAAGCAAAACAAAACAAAACAAAACAAACAAACAAAAAACGATTAAACTGTCTGTGCTGTTTGGGAAGTTTGCGGATGAAAGACATTTAGCCGCCGTATTTGCTTTTGATTTGAATTTGGCCTCGCAGTTTTATTGAATGTGTTTTTAGCTATGGTAAACTTTTTTGTTTTTTGTTTTTGTAACACACTCACATACAAAACATAACACAGAATGACACATGTGGGGGGAAAAAGAGGGCGGCACCGTACTTTGATGGCATCTTCTCCGGAGGGACAATGGATGTCATACACTACAGGGAAGGTTGCTGTAACTAGCGGTCTATGCAGCGGATCTATTCACAATACAACCAAGTACACCACCCCACAATACAACAGCACGATGCTATCAATCTCTCTCTCTCTCTCTCTCTCTCTCTCTCTCTCTCTCTCTCTCTCTCTCTCTCTCTCTCTCTCTCTCTTAACGCTCTGTCTCTTAACACTCTCTCTTTCTCTCTCAACTCGCTGTCTCTTAACTCTCTCTCTCTCTCTCTCTTAACTCTCTCTTAACTCGTTGTCCCCTATCTCTATGTATAACTCTCTCTCTCTCTCTCTCTCTCTCTCTCTCTCTCTCTCTCTCTCTCTCTCTCTCTCTCTCTTTCTCTCTCTCTTAACTCACCGGGGCTCCACAATACAGAATATTTCAACAACAACAACAACAAAAAGTTCTTTCAGTTCTGTCGGTCGAGCACAGCAGAACTGCTTGGGGACAAAACACACAATGGCCACAGTCAACCAATTCCTTCATTTCTTTCTTTTCTGAAAGAACCAAAGTTCCACAGTACGTTTCAAGCCGCTCGCCTGCATTTACTTATTACTTTTTTGTTTGCTTGTTCACTAAGAACGACGATTAAAATTCTGCATGAAACAGCTGTTCTTAACTAAAGCAAACGCCAAACATGGAAGGCGATGGGGGGGGGGGGGGGTAGTTTAAAGAGAAACTACTCTTCCCATGACTTGTAGCGGCAG
>CM031614.1:74216341-74217347 GCA_018398815.1 Conus ventricosus
GCAGTTCTCCCGCGGCTACCGTCTGGGCAAGCTGAGCAAGGACAACGTGCTGGTGGAAGCCAAGAAGTACAACGAGGCCAAAGAGATCCCTGGTCTCAAGATCTTCCGATTTCAGTCCAACCTCTACTTCGCTAATGCCGAGATCTTCCGCAACAGCCTGTACAGCAACACGGTGAACCCAAGGAAGCTGCTCAAGTTCCTCAAGAAGCGAGAGCAGCGCTACGAAAAGGAGTGCCGAGAGCGCCTGGCCCAGGGTCTGGCCCGGAGTCTCGCCGTAACTCCGTGATGACCGGCGAGAACCTGCTGGTCAACCAGCGCCCGTCAGTGGTGGGGCTGACGCCCAACAACTCGGAGCAGAACCTGAGCAAAAAGCTGTCAGACAGCCAGCAGAACAGCTCCAAGTCGGAGAGGGTCCGGAAGATCTCGGCCAGCAGCATGGACAGCCCCGCCTTCACCATCGACGAGAACTCATGCATCACCTTCGGCACGCCCCTCAACGGCCTGAGCAAGAGCCAGGACTCCGTGCCAGGGCTGGGCAGCACCAGCGTCACTAACATCAGCCGCACCAGCATCACCAACATCAGCCGCCAAGCCTCTATGGACTCCTCCATCAACATCCCGCCGACGACCTGGAGGTGGACGAGTACGGCGACGAGGTCATCAGCGAGGACAGGCTGAAGAAGATGCGGAGGGTGCACCACGTCATCATCGACTGCTCCACCATCAACTACATCGACGCCTCGGGCTCCAACGTCCTGTGCCACATCTTCAGCGAGTTCGGCCACGTGCACATCCAGGTCTTCCTGGCCTGCGTGTCCGCCGACGTCCGGCGGGCCATGAAGCACGCGGGGGCCTTCGACAAGATCCCCCACGACCACATCTTCCTGGAGCTCTCAGACGCCATCGCTGTGGCCAGGACCAAGCAGGTGGAGGCCCTGTCTCAGCAAGAACTGGAGGACTTCTCAGAAGAGGAGGCCATAGAAGACTCCTATGTCACCAGGATGTA
>CM031614.1:74223575-74228575 GCA_018398815.1 Conus ventricosus
CGTGGCGAAGACCCCCAGATCATAGCGAAGACCCGAAGACGTGGCGAAGACCCCGAGAAAATGGCGAAGACCCGAAGACGTGGCGAAGACCCCGTGAAGAGATGAACAGCGTCGGGACAACCTGGGGAAACTTTGAAAAGATCATGCAGAATCGAGTCAGATCGAGACCTACATTCCGCCAGGCGTGCGCGCGCACACACACACACACACACACACACACACACACACGCACGCACGCACGCACGCACGCACGTGCGAGAGCACTCACGCACACACACACACACACACACACACACACACACACACACTCACTCACGCACGCGCGCACGCATGCACGCGCTCACACACACACACACACACACACACACACACACACACACATACAGTGGAAGCCACCACCATCTCCTTATCCCCCTCTCTCTCTCTCTCTCTCCCTCTCTCTCATCTCTCACAGTCCAGTGGTTCTAGTAACCGAATGAATTTTAAAAAACACAACAACAGGTTTATCCTTATCATCATCAAACACTCGAAGCATTCAGATACCGACATTCTCACATTCATCCGTCCAGCTGTCGTACTCTGGCTTTGCAATCAAGCTTCAACTTGTCGCCACCTAAAGCACAGGACCGTCGTCCTTGGCCAAACCGTCACCCACCAATCTCACCGTGATAATCAAAACGTTTGTATTCTCATTATTAGTGTTCTGTTTAACAACATGCCAACCTGTCACACACACACACACACACACACACATACACACCCTGTCGATCGTGAAAAGTATTTCGTAGGCTGGACTTCCACGAACTTCAAGGACTAAAAGGGGGGTCATCCCGATAGATCCCCGCACCGATAGATCCCTGCACCGAACCGATAGATCCCCGCACCGATAGATCCCCGCATCGGTAGATCCCCGCAAAGGGATAGGGTTAGGGTTCGGGTTAGGGATCTATCGGTGCGGGGATCTATCGGGGTGCACCCCTAAAAGGTGCATAGCAGCCACATAAGACTATTTCTAACCGAAACAATTACTGGAATAAGACCGCAAGCTTTACCCTGACCTATGAGATATGGCCTGTTATGTATATATATATATATGAAATTCTTCACGCGAGCTGTAACTGTTTTTGCCGAAACATGCGATCTTTAAGGCAACTCTTACAACACACGGTAACGAACACATGTGTACTGAGCGCCTTTACCTCACGAGTGGTTTACGAGTGTCCCGACTTGTTGCCGACTGCTTTCACACGGCAATTCATACACCGGGGACTGCGCTCGCGCAGAGATCAGTCTACGTCCGATTTTCACGTGCAGAGCCAATGAATGAGGGCCAGAGCGAGTGAAACCACGGCTCCAAGGGCATCTTTCACGAACGTGAAGTACATTTCGACTTCTTTTCTTTTCTTTTTTTTAAAAAAAAGAGTTTGGACATCGTTTGGTCGTATACCGCTCCCCCCCCCCCCTCCCCCGCCCCCCACATGTAACTGGAGCTCAACCAATCACTGGATATGAATGCAAACGTAATCTCCTTGGTGGGGGAAAAAAATCATTGGTCGTCAGGGTGTTGCGACGACAGGCCAAAGTCCTTCATCACGGCAGCACACCGGGGTGGAATGTTCAACCGTGTACAATCAGCTTACAATCGGCAGACAATGACAATAGGCTGACAATCCACTGACAATTTCACTGACAATAAAAGTCCGCGATGCACAACCGCTGACAACCGTTGTCAGTGGGGTGAAAACCAGTGACTAAAGCTACAAATTTACACCCTCGATTTCGGTGGACAATCGAATGACAACGAAACAAAATGGCTGCCCTCGCGTACATGCGGAACATGAGGCCTAAAAACAACAATGCTCCTACTACAGACATCACCTCCGTGAGTACCACACACAGCTTCGCTAAAATCGAAGGCACAATCTCCTCTTTGTGTGATAAAGCAGCGAGTCTGGAAGATCAAGTAAGATCGCTGCATTCTAAAATTGTTGGAAAGGACTCGGCTAGCACAGCAACGCAGACAGAACCCTTTCCTTACCTCTCTTACGCAGAAGTGGCTAGATCCAGAATTTCATCACGATCGAAAACAATTTCTCAGGATGCTCTGCCTATTAAAGCAAGCAACTCAGAAAAGAAGAACAGAAATGTACAGGAAAGTGACAAAAACAAAAAAAAAAAATAGAAGAAACTGATAACACGAACAAAAATGACGTCAAATCTTCTCTGCGTCATAAGCCGAAGTCTAAGGAGCAGTGCGAGCAAAATGCCGAGTCCAGACACAAACAAAACGTCAATGACTTAAAGATCAAGTGCGGAGACAAATCAAACGACAACGAATTAAAGGCCAAGTCCAGAGACAAACCAAATCCAATTTTAAACGCCCTTCCCAACATTTTATTTGTGAATGACCCTGTCATAAAGAAAGTCAACACAAACAGACTAGGGAAGTCCTACGGATGTAAAGTGCATCAGAGTAATGCAAGAACAATAGGCCCCTAAAGGACATCAAACCAGCAGTTGCCAAAGAAGCGCATCTGCCAAGACACCTGCGATTAATTCTTATCTCATGAAGGAGCACTTCCATTTCAGGAGAGAAATTAGGTTTCTTCTGCCGTTTTGCTTTTGCCCCGGTTTCGTCTGCCATGATGGATGCAGCGTAAACAAAGTCACTGCGCATGCTCAGGTTGAAACAGAAAGTTAACTTTCGCGGGAAAACCCTGGGTAAAAATAGTCCGGTAACGTTTGAAAATTAGGGCAATCATTGTCTGCTGACTTCGTTGTAAACTCGGTTGTCACCGCTTGAACATGGCAACTTTTCAAAGCTGACTTTAAAGTCAGCTGACAAATCATTGTAAGCGGATAGTCAGTGACAATAATTGTACACGGTTGAACATTCCACCCCACTCTCCGAGTGTATATCCCGGCAGTTCCATGGAGAAGTGAAGACTGTACTGTACAGCGGTGCCAATCTCCTCTCCGGTGCACCATACAGGATATTTTCGTTCTTTTTTCTTCTTTTTTTTTCCTTTTTTTTTTTAAACCTAACCAGCACCGACACAAATGGCAGAGTCTACAATGTGCTTATAATTATGATACATGGGCGTGTACACACAAGAAGGCGGTCAGGTTACAAATGAACAGCGGTTTCTTTTTCAATTTGAAAAAAACAAAAACAAAAAAAACACACACACACACCTCGCCACTCTGTATACATACATCAAAAGGTCTTAAGATATGCATAGCCACGCGTGGTAAGTATATATACACATGGAAAAAAGTTAAGCAACCCTAAATGAAACATACCGTCCCAGGTAACTGTGAGTATTAACATGGCACAAAATAGTAATTCTGACAAGACGGTTATTCCATAGAGATGATAAAACCAGCCAAGTGTGACAGTGAGTCTCTGGCTGCATGTGGCGTGCACGAGCATCACACCATCCGTGCACTCGCAAAAATGAAGTTTGCTCACTCCACAGAAACGTGCGTTTTTGAGTAAGTTTCTCACTGCACAGTCACTGTCCAACAAGATGGAACGAAGAAGAATGTCAGAAGGACAACGTTGGCAAATTATTGGCATGCATTCTACTGGTATGACCAGCAAAGCTATTGGACGTCAACTGGGATACCAAACGTCAGTAATCAGCCGATTGATAAGAAAACATGCTGAAACGAACACAGTGAATGACTGGCCACGATCAGGCAGACCACGTGTCACTACCCAGCGTGAAGACAGGGCGCTCCACCGACTGGTACGGCAACAGCGATTCGCAACTTCAACCACACTGAAACGGCAGTGGCTGCCAAATCGACCTCTGTCCACAAAAACCGTTAGAAATCGCTTGCAAGCTATAGGACTGAGGGCAAGAAGAGTCATCAAGCGTCCACACCTTACAGACAATCATAAGAGATTACGTTTGACCTGGTGTCTTGCCCGACAGCACTGGAACCTAAGGAACTGGAGGAAGATCCACTGGTCTGATGAAAGCCGCTTCTTACTGCATGTTACAGATGGCAGAGCGAGAGTATGGAGGCATCCCCAAACAGCCTATGCTGCAAGGAACATCAAACAAACTGTACCTTTCGGCGGAGGCTCCGTCATGGTGTGGGGATGCATCTCACACGACTGCAAGATGGACCTGGTGACCATTCGTGGCAACTTGACAGGAGATCGCTACATCCGGGAGGTACTGCAGCCAGCTGTTGTGCCTCATTTTGACGACCACCCACTAGCCACAAGACCTGTGTTCATGGATGACAATGCCCGGCCTCATCGTTCAAGAGCAGTCACAGCATACCTCCAGCAAGAGGCGGTGACAACATTACCATGGCCTGCCATGAGTCCGGACCTCAATCCGCTGGAGCATCTATGGGACTTGCTTGGCCGTCGAATACAGACACTGGACCCTCCTCTGCAAAATCTCCAGGAACTGGAAGCAGCATTGCATCGGGAGTGGCAGCAGATCACCTTTCAGCAGATCAGACGACTCACTGGAGGGATGAGACGAAGGATTCAGGCAGTCATCAATGTACAGGGAGGATACACCCGGTATTGATTTTTGTTTGCTGTTATGCTATCTGGACACTTTCATTGTTGTTTTCCTACCAAAATTAATTTCGGCATCAACTGGATGAAATTGTTATTTTCAAACTTAACCATGCCATGTTTTTGTTCAAAAACGGTGCACATCTTTGTTCACCATTTTGCAGTTGAATTTTCAAACACTGAACCATATTTCTATTGTTTCGGTAATGGGACAGTGTCATACTTTCATGGAATAAAGACCATTTTGATTTACTTGAGTGTTGCTTTCATTTAAATAGTATTATATCTCGTCCTTAGCGATAAATGTGAGGGTTGCTTAACTTTTTTCCATGTGTATAGGTCGGTAGAATGTCAGAACATGGACAGACGGGAGCTGAGGGTGGGGATGGGAGTGGGGGGTGGGGCGTGTCAGGTACACAAAGAGGCACGTAGATACAAACTTGTGTGCAGGTAG
>CM031614.1:74248575-74268575 GCA_018398815.1 Conus ventricosus
AAAATTTCATGAAATTATTTTTAATCTGAACAATAATTTTTAAAACATAAATTTTAAAACACATTAAAGATCAATGCAAAATTCAACACAAAAAAGATAAATACTTCCTACCCCGGGGTTATAAAAAAATGCTTTTACCTGGCCGGGTTTTTCACCCCAAAAACCACGCTTTCACACCAACCACAGTTTTTTGAAAAAAGTTTTTCGTTTCTTCGCAGGCTTGATGGTATCCCCTTGTTGATGGCCCCGGCTTGGGATGGGTCTTCTGGTCGTTTGGGATTCGACGCGATTTTTCTTTTGTCTTTTCCCCACCTCTGGGTTAAATTCAGTTTGTCTGTCTTCACCCACCTATGGGCTTCAAACTTATTTTTCTTCTTTTACTTGTCTTTAACTTAAGCCTTTGCTGTCGCTTCTATTCCCAGCAGTTTCTTCCCCCCTTTCTCGCCCTGTCACTCCTCTCCTCTCTCTTTCCTTGCTTCCCTCTCTTCTGGGGTTGTTTCCGAACTTTGTTCCCCTGTTTTTTTGGGGGGAAAACAAGGTTTTGGGCCTCCCTTTGTCCAGCTGTTTCTCAAACCCCTGTTCAAAGTCCCCTGAATTCTATTGTTTCATTCCCACCATCAGCATTTACAACACCCTTCCCAAATTTGTTAGAAAACCCCTTTCCCCCAAGTGGACAGAACATTCCCGCCGACTTCGGTGGCATTTAACAAGTAATTATCTTAAGGGGGTTAAAACCTCCCCACGCATTCGTGTGACAATGAACAACACAGTGACCCCGGAATACCATCTGAAACAACCCCCAAGGCCCCTGCTTTCACTGAGTTTACACAAGAACCTCAGGACCGGTTTAGCCCCCTTTTGGGGCCGGGTCGTGTGGTTAAAACCCCTTCCCCCTTTCGCCAGGGCGGCCCGAAACTCCCCCTTTGGTGTTGTTTGTCATCTGACCACTTCGGCCCGTGTGGGTGGGTAAGTCCCGGGGGTTTTAATTTGGTCATTATTATTTGTAAAACCACGACAATGCCCTTTGTCTCCAAACGTTAATGCCTTTTGTGGAGGTTTCCCCCCTTTGGGAAAAATTTCCCCCCACTCGAAGACAATGCCTGCATTGGCAAAAACCTTCAAGGGATGAAACTTCATAATTTTCCCTTTTAAAAAACCAGGTAATTGGCCCTCATAAGTACTTACAGAGAACGACGAAGATTTGTTTTGCAAAAAAATTATAGAGAAAATTAATACATAAAAATTTAAAAGAAAATTTAACTAAATCAAAAATTTCCACCGCTCTAAGTGTGTGGCCGTAAAAACCTTTGTTTCAGGGAAATTTTCTCCCCTTTCTTTTTTACCGGGCCCGCAACCAGCCACGTCACGCATAGCACACTGAAAAAAGACACCCCCCCACTACTGATTCTCGCGCCCATTTTTTTTGGGCCCCAATTTTTTGGGTATGACCAGTCTGACCCCCTTTCTTTTCCACACCTTTCCCAAACCCGGGCATGTGCTCATTGTGAACAGAACGCCTGACATCGCCCAGGATCCCGGGCCCCCGTAGTACTCTTGGTCTGTTTTTTGTGAGGCCTTTTAGCGAGTGGGAGGCTGACGTCAAGTTTTCTGACATCACGCCCTTTCTGCGCTTTATAGGCAAAAAAGATCTGTCGTTTTGTCTTCCGAACTCGGTGGTGAACGTTCGGTACAAATCCCCCATCCTTTTCTCAAAACCGTTGTCCCTTTCCTTAACTTTTCTTTGCCTTTATGAGAAAAAACCAAACGTTTTTGAGCGAGTGATCGCCCTTTTGTTTGCCCCAAAGTGAGTGGGTAGGTTAAAATGGACAGTTTTTCCCTCACGTGATTCCTTTTCCCTGATTCAACAAAAAAATTTCGGTCTGGGTTTCCTACCACGTGCCCCGGGATTTTCCGATCCCGATATCGGGGCTTTGGAACAGCCAACCCCTGAAAAACTCATATAGAATGGTTGTAAAAATCAACACCAGTGCCTTTTTGAATTTGTATTGTTCCATCTTTTGTTTCCCTCTGTGTTTTACCTGTAAATTTTGTCCCTTCTCAACCGGGGAAATCCTTCACCAAACCAGTGCACCCAGAGTCTTAAATGACATTTAAACCCCATTTCCCCTACTTGCCTTTGTGCACATATGTTATCGCGAATTGTGAACAACAGCACAATCCAGACAAAATAAAAAATGTTTTTTTTCCATCTTTTTTTACCTGTTCTCCCCTTTGGGCCTGACCCCCCTTGTGTGCCCTTTTGTGACTTAAAATGCGTCTTAGCAAGTGCCCCGTTTTTACAAGAAAAAAGGTTGCTCATTCCTAGCCACGTGGTATTGGTTTTCACCCCTTTTTTGTCGTGAAAAGCGGGGGGCCACGGGTGTGTACTTGACTCATTTCGTGAGTCATGTGTGGCCTGTTTCCCCCTTTAATATGCTTCCAGGCTTTTTCCCTTTTTTCAGGCAAAACACGCCCCGTTCCCGGTTTGTCTCAGCTTCTCAGTACTGCTTTGTGGTTGCCCTTTTTCCCTTTAAAGTGGATTGTTGGGGGCCCTCCCACAAACCCTCAAGTATTGTCTTTTCACCCGTGTTTGGGCCCCAAAATCAATGTTATCCCCCAAATTTCCCCTTTGTTGAAATAGTGGTCAGTCTAACTCCCAACTGTGGTAGTCTCCCCTGTTCGATTTCGCTCGCGAAAATTTCGCCTAAAAACCCTTTTCGTAAATTTTAAACCCTTTGATGTTGTTTCACCTTTTCAAAAATTCTCTGTCATTTGGGTAGGGTGGAAATGTTGTAACGCACGACTGTCAAAAAAAAACAGGAGGTTTTTGCCGTTATTTGGGCCGCCTGTGCCCCGGCAACCCATTCAAAAAGATGATATAGGCGTCGTTTTAAACGTTTCTTCCTGAAAAGTGGGAGTTTAAAATTAGGTGCGCAACTTTGTTGCGGCTACGATCGAATGGTGTCTTTTTTCACTGCGATTTTTTAGTTTATTCTTTCCAACTAATTTGTTTGGTTGAACTTGTTCTGTTCTGCTCTTCCTCGACGCGCAGTTTCAGCTAAAATCTTCGGCCTCGCTCTGGTTTCTTTTGAGCGTCAAGTGTTCCCTTTCAAATTTTCCTTTTTTCAGCCCTTTTATCTCTTCAGTCTTCTGCTGAGATTCAAGGGAAATTTCGCGTTTCTCTGTATATCCGTTTCTCCCTAAAAAAACGTTCCGCATGGGAGTAAAACTTTTTCAGCCATTTTCTTTTTTAATTTTTGCTCCACTAAAACGTTAATTTATAACCCGGAAAAAAATTTGGTACACGTTTTTTTACTAAACGGTAGAGTACAAACCCGTGGTAATGTTCCCAACAAAAGGGGATTTAACCACGCTTCGTGGAGTTAAGACTAGAAAATCATTTTCGTTTCTCTGAACGACCTTTGTTAAACAAACCCCCCACAACAAGTCAATACTCAACACTCAAAGAAATAAAGGAAAATAATTTTGAAGAGCTAATTAAAATTGCCTTTTTTGGCGCTTGCCCCAGTCTCTCTAGTACTCCTTTGTTTCCCTCCCGAAAAATAATTTTTGGGGATGCAATCCTGGAGGCTCGCCACTTTGTCCGGCGGGGGAAAACGTGTGGTTTGCTTAAATTCTAAGTTTAGTATTATTGTCGGTTTAACACACCAGGTTATTTTGCACTATACACGATTGCAACTATGAACCCAAAACATTCACCTCTCTTGGGATGGGATGTCCGCATTCGTTTCTTTCGAAAACCCAATGGAACAAAAAAATACAATTTCTTGCTACTTATTTAATCTTTAACAATAATTACCAAAATGAATAAATTTAACACATTAAAAAATCAATGACAAATCAAACATAAAAGTTTAATACTTTCCTATCCCGGGTTATATAAAATGCTTTTTACTGGAGGTTTTCACACACAAACCACGCTTTCAAACCCCCACCCACAGTTCTTGAAAAATGTTTTCCGTCTTCTCGCAGCTTGATGGTGATGCCCTGGTTTACTGGCTCCGGCTTCGGTTGGGTCTTCGTGGTCGTCTCTGGGATCTCGCGTCGTCTCTTTTTCTTCGTTTTCTTCACCACCCCTTGGGTTCAAATTAGTTTTTCTGTCTTCACCACTTGGGGTTCAAAATTAGTTTCCTTCTTTCCAGCTTGTCTTTAACAAGACCCTTTCTGTCGTTTTCTCCGACCACGTTTCTCTGACCCTTTTCTGTCCCGCCACCCTTCCTTTTCTCTCTCCTTGCCTTCTTCTCTCTCTCCTGGGTTGTTCTCCCCACACGTTTTCTCCCTGTTTATATAGGGAGGGAAAAAGGGGTTCCCTTGGGCCATGCCTTTGTCCACGCTGCTTCTAAACCCCTGTTCACAAGTCCTAATTCCCATTGTCATTCCCAACATCGATTTACACCCCAACCCACCTAATGATTAGCAAACACATCTTGCCCCAGATGGGCATCGAAAAATTCCCCCCCGACTTCGGTGGTCAGTTAAAACGTTAATTATCTTGGGGGGTTTCTACAACCCAAACCCCCATTTTAGTAGCTGCAATAGAAAAAACCAGTGACCACGGCAACATCTGAACAAACCAAGGCCCCCCCGCTCTTCACTGACTGTTTTCACAAGAAATCAGTGCCGAGCATTTAGCACTCACTTGGGGCCCGGGTCGTTTTGGTTAAACCCTTCCCCCTTTTGCCATGGGCAGGTCCCCAACTCTTCCCCGGTGTTTTTTTGTCATCTGACCACTTGGCCGTGTGGGTGGGGAAAAGTCCCCGGTTAATTGGTCAATTAATTATTTGATCCCCGTACTTTTCCTTTTTTCCCAAACGTCTAATGCCTTTTTTTGAGAGGTTTCACGCTCCTTGACAGTGGCCGGGGGGGGATTGGCATTGAAAATTTGGCCCGGGGTTGTTGGTGTTTGTTTGTTACTGAGATTGTTTAGCTGGTTATTTTGCTTGTAGGCTTTTTTGTTTTTAAGCATATCTCCCATTTATTTCACATTTTCCTTGTGTGCCTGTTCAAAGTAGTCTACCGTGAGAGCACGACCCAAAGAAATGAAATAGATTGACGACAACTTCATGTGCTACCTTCTCAGTGGCCTATGCTTTTTTTTTTTTAATGTCCCTTTTCAGCCCTGCTAGGGACCCTGAGGTCGGCTGAACTATAAATAACATGAACTGAATCGATTTGTACTGGTTGCATTTATGTTTCGGCTGAAAGGAACTACGGGACTGGGTGAATTGGATGGGGGGAACGGAAAGGAAGGGGAGAAGGGGGAGGGGGAGGGGACGGAGGGGGGGGGGGGTGCAATGTCAAACAATAAAAGGCACCATTTGAAATTCAAATGGTTTGGACAGAACTGAACGAATCGAGTTATGACATCAAGTTTAAGACAATACAAGATAGTGCTTGTGATCAGTTGGTGTTTGTGATTTTCTTTTGTTTAAACTTGAAAAAAAATCACAACGAATTTCAGCAGATTACAACAAAGTATACTGTCACAATACCAGGACAAACTAACATTAGATTAAATTAAATTAAATTACCAATAACAAATGAAATTTATGGGTACATGCTGTTTAGGGAGAACGTATTGTATTGTATTGTATTGTATTGTATTGTATTGTATTGTATTGTATTGTATTGCATTGCATTGCATTGTATTGTATTATATTGTATTGTATTGTATTGTATTGTATTGTCTGTGCATCTTACATGTTACATAATGTAAAGGTGCAAGCGCAAGTTTGTTTTGTTTTGTTTTTAATTCCCCTGTGCGCACATTTATATTTATGTATAGATGTGCGCACCTTCGTGTGCGTATTTGTTCCTGCATGCATTCATGCACACGCGCTTGTGGTATCCGTGTGTACATGCAGTAGTGCGTGTACATGTGTGCGTGTGTACGTACGTGCGTGTGTGTGTGTGTGTGTGTGTGTGTGTGTGTGTGTGTGTGTGTGTGTGTGTGTGTGTGTGTGTGTGTGTGTGTGTGCAAAATCTAAACTGAGTTGGTTTTCGGAGTCCAGAATATTCTAGGTTTGTTTGTTTGTTTGTTTGTCTGCTTGTTTGTTTGTTTCTGAAATGAAGAGATTTAGTTGCATGTATAAATTTGCATTGTGTTTGCATATAAATATATTTGAAAATGTGTCTGTCTAACCTACTTTGAGGAGTGTGTGTGTCTGCTTGTTTGTTTGTTTCTGAAATGAAGCGATTTAGTTGCATGTATAAATTTGCATTGTGTTTGCATATAAATATATTTGAAAATGTGTCTAACCTACTTTGAGGAGTGTGTGTGTGTGTGTGTGTGTGTGTGTGTGTGTGTGTGTGTGTGTGTGTGTGTGTGTGTGTGTGTGTGTGTGGTTTTATTTTACGTCTTTTCATCCGACAGATGATATTAGACGGAAAAAAAGCCCACTTAAGTCATTTCAACACATACATCTGCATACACTTATGAAAAAGAAACAGCATATCAGTTAAGGACCCTCATAATAGTCTAGCTACATCAGAACTGGCTAAAGTGGCGGCAAACTCAATTATGCATGAGTCAGACAGAACTTGACTCTCATTTTCATATTTGTCAAGATTGATGCCTTTCGCCTTATACATTTCAATTAAAACTGGACAATCTAATAGAAAATAGAAGGTGATGCACAGAAATGAATTTTCCACAGACACACACACAACTTCAGGAGAAAATTTGGTCTTCCATGTGTTCAGCCTTAATTTTGTGATAATCTTAGCCAGATGGCGTGAGCAGCTAGGCAGTGTGTAGCATTTTTCACAGAAAAAGGTTTTGTAAAGGTAGTGTTCCAGGTTGAACAGTGTGTGTGTGTGCGTGCGTGCGTGCGTGCGTGTGTGTGTGCGTGTGTGTGTGTGTGTGTGTGTGTGTGTGTGTGTGTGTGTGTGTAGCACACACACACACACACACACACACACACACACACACACACACACACACACACACACACACACACTCACACACACACACACACACACACACACACTCCTGATGCTGTTTCAGCTTCGATGGGCAAGTCATGTAGCTCGCATGCCAGACCACCGGCTATCCAAGAGACTCTTCTATGGTGAGCTGCAACAAGGAGTGTGTTCCCATGGAGGTCAGAGGAAACGCTTCAAAGACACGCTCAAATCATCATCGACAGTGTTAAACATCAACCCTGACACGTGGGAACACACTGGTATGGATCGTGCGAGATAGCGTTATTCTATCCTCAAAGGTGCCAGTTAATGTGAAGAAAGGAGGACAGCTGTAGCGCAACTAAAGATACAGGGAAAGAAAGCCCGCGCTAGCAAGCAAGAGCAGGTCTCCCACAATACCTGTCCAAGCTTTCACAGCACATTCCGTGCATGCATCGGCTTGATCAGCCACCTGCATATCCACAAATCATCTCACCACCACCCCCACCACCACCACCACCACCTCAAGATGACTGAAGTGGTTCTGGTCGATTCGACGGAGGAATAACAGTACCCTCCGCTGGTAGGCTGTGTAGGCCACTATGAGAAAGTCATCAAACAACACGCCACTTCTCGCTAAAGATTATGAAAAAAAAAAAAATCCTGTCCACCTCTCTCCCATCCCCTCCACAGGCCTTTTTTCCCTCCCTTTTCCACGCCCATTCCCTTCCATTTCTCCTTTTTCTTCTTCTTCTTCTTCTTCTTCTTCTTCTACTACTACTACTACTACTACTACTTTCTTCTTCTTCTTCTTCTCCGTTTTTGTGTGGACTCACTAATCTAGGCCAGTTCAATATTTTCTAATTCTAGAAACGTTGATCACTTCAGCTTAAGTCACCCGTGTCCCTTTGTGCATCTGTAAAACTACGCAAAAAGAAAGAAAGATTAAACATGAAAGGAAGTGGAAAAATTGGAAGGTAGCCCGAGGACGAATCCGTTCAACGGGCAGATCCAGGATCCATTTGACCTTAGCAGAAGTCCGCACTCCCCTTGCGCCCTTCCGGTTCAACACGTGTTGACTGAGAGTCATTTTGATCCAAACTAGTTAGCGGTTGTATTGTAACAGACCTAGACATTTTTTCCCTTCGCCTTCGCACGCAAAAAGTACTCATACTGGCACGCACGCCTACTCGTATACATACATGCACACACGCGGGCATGTGAAGACGACAATACTGTGGCATGTTAATCTACAGAGACCTTAGGACAGCAACAATCGGACATGGACGATCCTCATGCAGTCTTTTTATCTGCCTATCAGTGCAGGTATTCCGCTCTCCAACTCAACTTTATGTCCGGGTGAGGATTGTTTGAAGAGGGATTAGAAGACAGGGCGGACCGAGAGACGTTCTGCTCGGACACCGAGACTGCCAAGGAAAATGCGTGTAGGAGAGGAGGAGGAGAAAATAATTAGTACAAACTTCAGAGAAGCCAAAATGGAAAACGAAGGAGAAGAAAGATCACGTAGACTATTCTACCACTTACCTATCAATGTGTCAACTCAGCACGTGCAATGAAGGAGAAGAAAGATCAACGTGGACTATTCTACCACTTACCTATCAATGTGTCAACTCAGCACGTGCAATGAAGGAGAAGAAAGATCACGTAGACTATTCTACCACTTACCTATCAATGTGTCAACTCAGCACGTGCAATGAAGGAAAAAGATGAACGCAGACTATTCTACCACTTACCTACCAGTGTGTCAGCTCAGCACGTACAATGAAGGAGAAAGAACACGTAGACTATTCTACGACTTACCTACCAATGTGTCAACTCAGCACGTGCAATGAAGGAGAAGAAAGATCAACGTAGACTATTCTACCACTTACCTATCAATGTGTCAACTCAGCACGTGCAACGAAGGAGAAGAAAGATCACATAGACTATTCTACCACTTACCTATCAATGTGTCAACTCAGCACGTACAATGAAGGAGAAGAAAGATCACGTAGACTATTCTACCACATACCTATCAATGTGTCAACTCAGCACGTGCAATGAAGGAGAAGAAAGATCAACGTAGACTATTCTACCACTTACCTATCAATGTGTCAGCTCAGCACGTACAATGAAGGAGAAGAAAGATCAACGTAGACTATTCTACCACTTACATGTCAATGTGTAAGCTCAGCACGTACAATGAAGGAGAAGAAAGATCAACGTAGACTATTCTACCACTTACATGTCAATGTGTAAGCTCAGCACGTACAATGAAGGAGAAGAAAGATCAACGTAGACTATTCTACCACTTACATGTCAGTGTGTCAGCTCAGCACGTACAATGAAGGAGAAGACAGATCAACGTAGACTATTCTACCACTTACATGTCAGTGTGTCAGCTCAGCACGTACAATGAAGGAGAAGACAGATCAACGTGGACTATTCTACCACTTACCTACCAATGTGTCAGCTCAGCACGTACAATGAAGGAGAAGAAAGATCAACGTGGACTATTCTACCACTTACCTACCAATGTGTCAGCTCAGCACGTACAATGAAGGAGAAGAAAGATCACGTAGACTATTCTACCACTTACCTATCAGTGTGTCAACTCAGCACGTACAATGAAGGAGAAAGATCACATACACTATTCTACCACGTACCTATCAATGTGTAAGCTCAGCACGTACAATGAAGGAGAAGAAAGATCAACGTAGACTATTCTACCACTTACCTATCAATATGTAAGTTCAGCACGTACAATGAAGGAGAAGAAAGATCAACGTAGACTATTCTACCACTTACCTACCAGTGTGTAAGCTCAGCACGTACAATGTAATAACCACAACACGCAAGTCCAACTCCGATCAGTCTCAACAAGAGTAAATCACTGGCACCAATTTCTAATCCGGCATTTGAATTCGTTGTTTTTTAGTTTAAAACTCAACTGAAAAAAAATCTTACAAATGATCAGAACAAGAAAACCTTACGTGTGACAGGTATGGTAATCCGGCGATTTACTTGTGGACAATAATTATGTTTCAAGCCCAAAGCAGACATTTACAATCCATTTAGTCATTCTCATTATGGTTTAGCACCACCTTCATTAGCTTCTATCCGATGTCATTGAGTTGACCAGAAAAAAAATGTCTTGATATACCTGTCTTTAAAAAACATGTTGTGTGTTTTACAGTGTAAGCTTATTTAATTGTTAACCATTTGCATAGTACATCAGCTGTTTTTCATTACATCTTCTTCTTTTGTTTTCAGTTAATTATTGTTAAGTTATAATGTATACTGTGTGTATGTATTTTTGTATCATACAGATGTGTGTCACTCATGTGGTGAAATCTCTGCGCACTGTCTTCTTTGGGCGCATCTGTGATTTCTCAACTTATCTGGTAATTCGATATAAGAAAAGAATTCTGATCCGGTAAAAAGAAAATCTCTCTCTGAACACACAATGTGCGTTTCTTCTTAAACAAACACGCACGCACGAATGCACGCACACTCGCTCACACACACTCGCGCACACACACGCACGCATGCTCGCTCACACACACGCGCGCGCGCGCGCACACACACACACACACACACACAACACACACACACACACACACACACACACCACATACACACACACACACACACACACACACACACACACACACACACACACACAAAGCAGAGGCGCAAAAGACCATAACACCACAGTCACTAGCGCATGAAACTATGTAGGCATGCCGTTCAGTACTGCGTGCGAGCTGTACAAGCACAGGCGCCTGAATACATCATGAATCATACACCACAGACAAAAAGCAAGAATGTCTTTCGCCTGCGTTCTTAACCATGTTCCCGAGGCGGCCTTAAAGAAGAAACAGTCTTGTGCCGTTTGCATACAGGCCACTTCCTTCACACCCATTCTTATCTTTTAAAAGGTGAAGAAGCTCCGTGGTGCATTCCATGTCATGTACCACTCACAGTGAAACATATTCTTTTCGAGTGTTAAGACTTGCATGATGTGAGACATAAACATTTTACAGCAGACTCCATGAAAACCTTGTTCAGAGATATTCCACCTGATGTGATCTTTGAATTTGTGAAAGAGATCAACATTTTTCATCTGATCTGAGATTTTACGGAGGGATGTGTTAATAAGGAAACTAATCAGGTTTCGTTAGTACGTTGTTTGACGAGAGTTGCTACCCTTGAGCGAGATCAAAGCCTGACTTCAATTCACCATACCCTTGTGTAAAAATGTAAGTTTGTATAGTTCATCACACGCGCCCCGCTCATCCATCCAACACAACATCCAGACATGTGCTATGGTGTCAGAATATTGAATGAACAAGCCGGGAGTGCACTGACTTTGAGCCAAACTGAACTTTTGTCGGGTCTGGAAGACCTATCATGAGCTTGTTAGCTGATAAGATGGCGGCCGCGGCAAGATACGATCCCCAAAGCGGTTTAGTTTCAGACCTGCAGATTGGGAGGAACAGTCAGAAGAATTTCCAAGGTTTAGAAAGCCTACACATTTACACAAAGGAAGATGGTGATGTACAAAGAGACTCTCTACTTTATGCAAGGGGGATGAAGCAAGCTGTGCAGGTTATGAACACGTTCAAGTGGGCTACTGACGAAGACAGAAACCCTGCAGAAGATGACGCTGACTTTGATGCCTTGATCGAGAAATGTACACAGTATTTTTTCCCAAACGCAATGTCATTCACGATCGTTCCATGTTCAGTAGCAGAACACAGCATGAATGTGAGTCAGTAGAAGAGTTTGTCAGAGAACTGGACATTCTAGTCAAGTACTATGCCGACCCTGAAGAGCAAGTTCTAGATAGGCTCTTGATAGGCCTTCGTGACAGAATACTGAAGAGTGACTTGATTTCAGAAAAAAGCAATCGCTATGGCACGCCAGCAAGAGCAAATCAGACTTCAAACGAAGCAGCAGACAAAGCAGTTAGAGAGACCTGACATGGAAGAGACGGATCAAAATCAGATAAATTTTTTCATGTCAGGGCTCAGACTCTCGTCATGACACGGGTCATGGCGGGGCAGTTAGCCTTTGGTCAAGGTGCGATCCGGGGTCAAGGTGCAATGCCGTGGTCAAGGTGCAATGCCGTGGTCAAGGTGCAAGGGTCGTGGTCAATGTGCAATGCCGTGGTCAAGGTGCAATGCCGGGGTCAAGGTGCAATGTCGTGGTCAAGGTGCAATGCCGTGGTCAAGGTGCAATGTCGTGGTCAAGGTGCAATGTGTGGTCAAGGTGCGACCGTGTAAACGTCATGACACAGGTCATGGCAGAGCAGGTAGCTGTGGTCAAGGTGCAATGTCGTGGTAAAGGTGATTGTCGTGGTCAAGGTACAATGTCGTGGTCAAGGTGCAATGTCGTGGTCAATGTGCAATGCCGTGGTCAAGGTGCAATGTCGTGGTCAATGTGCAATGCCGTGGTCAAGGTGCAATGCCCGGGGTCAAAGGTGCAATCCCGTGGTCAATGTGCAATGTCGTGGTCAATGTGCAATGCGTTGTCAAGGTGCAATGCCGTGGTCAAGGTGCAATGCCGGGGTCAGATTGCAATGTGGTGGTTCAAGGTGCAATGTCGGGGTCAAGGGTGCAATGCCGTGGTCAAGGTCAAGGTGCAATGTCGTGGTCAAGGTGCAATGCCGTGGTCAAGGTGCAATGCCGTGGTCAAGGTGCAATGTCGTGGTCAATGTGCAATGCCGTGGTGAAGGTGGCAATCCCGTGGTCAAAGTGCAATGTCGTGGTCAAGGTGCAATGCCGGGGTCAATGTGCAATGCCGTGGTCAAGGTGCAATGCCGTGGTAAGGTGCAATGCCGTGTCAAAGTGAATGTCGTGGACAAGGTGCAATGCCGTGGTAAAGGTGCAATGTCGTGGTCAAGGTGCAATGTCGTGGTCAAGGTGCAATGCCGTGGTAAAGGTGCGATTCCGTGGAAAACGTCGGGAAACACAGGTCATGGCAGAGCAGGTAGCCGTGGCAAGGTGCAATGTCGTGGTCAAGGTGCAATGTCGTGGTCAAGGTGCAATGCCGTGTCAGGTGCGACCGGGGTAAACGTCGGGACCAGGTCATGGCAGACCAGGTAGCCGGGGTCAAGGTGCAATGTCGTGGTCAAGGTGCAATGTCGTGGTCAAGGTGCAATGCCGTGGTCAAGGTCAAGGTGCAATGTCGGGGTCAAGGGGGCAATGCGGTGGTCAAGGTCAAGGTGCAATGTCGTGGTCAAGGGTGCAATGTCGTGGTCAAGGTGCAATGCCGTGGTCGTGGTCAAGGGGGCAAGCCGTGGTCAAGGTGCAATGCCGTGGTCAAGGTCAAAGGTGCAGTGCAATGTCGGGGTCAAGGTGCAATGTCGTGGTCAAGGTGCAATGCCGTGGTCAAGGTGCAATGCCGTGGTCGTGGTCAAGGTCAATGCCGTGGTCAAGGTGCAATGCCGTGGTCAAGGCCCAAGGGTGCAATACGTGGTCAAGGTGCAATGTCGTGGTCAAAGTGCAATGTCGTGGTCAAGGTGCAATCCGTGGTCAAGGTCAAGGGCAATCCCGTGGTCAAGGTCAAGGTGCAATGCCGTGGTAAACGTCATGACACGGGTCATGAAACAGCAGGTAGCCGTGGTAAAGGGTGTGATCTGTGGTAAACGTCATTCGTCAAGGCATTTTTTCTTTCCAAAATACGCAGCAGTTGTTTTAAGTCTGGTTATCAGCAGATGAGACATGTCCACCCAAGGGGCAGCATGGCAGGTCCTGGGAGACGAACACCGTGAGAGAAGAAGGTGGGTGAAGAGCACAACAGATTTGGGTGAGGCACTGATTAACCAGCTTTCACAGCTGGCCCAGGCTCACACACTGGCACAGGACCCCACGCACTAGTTACAGGCACTTAGACCCTTCTATTGTCCATCGGGGAGGAAGGTACCGATGGAAGAGGAAGGAACGACGTCTGTAGGAGTGGAAAGTGGCCAGATGATGTCCAAGGCACCAGGAACACCACAGGCCCTCTTCGGCTCGGTCCAAATTTACCGGGCTGAGACGACGGACTGGAGCTGAGCTAAGTGGCCAGCTGAAGATCACAAACACTGGGCGCTGTTCAGGGCCCAGCAACGAAGGATCAAGACAGCACGTCGCACGGGGGGCTGTGCTGAGACTCCACAAGAATCCGTGTGGTTTGTATTAAGAGAAAACGAATAATCATCAATAACTTCCTTTTCCGTTTAGAAATCAACAAATATATATGAATCCAGGTGCAAGACGTAATCCACACACTGTCATTAAAAAACTCAGCGCTCGGTCACAGCAGGTTAAACTTGAAAAAGCAACATAATTGCGGAGCTGTTCACTTGCGTCCGCACACTGCGACGTCCTAATTCAAAGGAGTAAAAGGTTTAGTCAGGAAGATTGAAAAGTTGAACCCTCACAAGACCTATGAATTAACTGCAATCATTTCGGTTTAGTGTAACCCTTTTCAAGCAACACTGGCCAACTCAAATTAAGGCTGAGTGTGTAATTTCGCCGATATTTCATTCATCATCGCCGACAGTCAAAGATTTGGCTCCGGCGAAATTTACCACTTAAAAGTTGTTGTTAACGACATCGGGATACCGTTATGCATAGCGCCAAGTGATTGGCCGAGAGGCAGAGGGCATTGGCCAATCACAATGGCGGACACTAGGCTAGATGCCAAGTTTCGTCCAGCCAGTCACCAATAAAATGGCAGACAAAGAATTGTGTCAAGCTTCTCTTTCATCTTGGACTGAAGAGGAAAGGGAACACGTCTGGCAGTTGTGACGGAGTAAGGGTTTTTTTGTGTTCTTTCAGTTCCAATGTCACCGGCTCTGTCTTCAAAAGACCTGTCGTTCCAAAAACTCTGGGATCCATTTCAGTTTCTTCACACAAGTCGTTTCACCTCTCCCATGACTTCTCTGGCTGATCTTGCGAGTAAGTTGGCATCGGTCGATGTCGGGACCTCAACGACTTGGAAGGGACACGACACATGTTGACCACCCAGTCCTATCCTTGGTACCTCCGCCATGAATTCTCCAACAGGTAAACTCTTTCCGCCAGGTGAACCGATATAGTCCAGTCAAATTTCAAAAAAATAGCCTATAACCTTAAACAAATTGCAACAAAAGAAATTTCACCTGATTTGAACTTGTTGAACATCTGCCAGTACCACTTCAAAAATCTAAAGAAATATATGGTGCAATGAATTATGTACGTTTGTTTAAAGAACATACCCCCAAGCTGATGTTACAAGAACCGGAAAACAGACAATCTGCTACAGAGATCGCAGTAAATACAATGCAAATGGGGGGAAAATGATTGAAAATATTTACAAATGATTGATGATTTTAAAAAACATAAAAGTTAAACAGTACATAAAAGATGTACAGGTTTTCTTCATTTTTATCAACAAAAGTGGGCAAATATTCTTCGTGGATTTGAGGAAATATTTCTCTTTTTACTGTTGCTACTATGTTGTACACACAATTCATGAAGAATAAATGCAATAGACAGATTTCTTAGCACGTTTTGTGCAAAGCAAAAACATAGGAGGAGTCAACCAAACAAACATTTATGAAACAGGCTTTCTTTTTCATCCATACCCCCTAACTTTCAGACTGCAGACCATCAGCCTCTGTATGTAGTTAAGTTTGGAACATATCTATGGCTGCTTGTCCTACCACAGTGTTGAGACAAAGTTGTTACCAATAAAAATGTGGTAATGACAGGACATGTTTCATCAAAAACACCAGTTTCTTTATGTTTCAATGGTGCCTGATTTCATGTAACAGTATCACCCAGAGTCATTTCCTGGGTACATGGCAGAAACAGTTTAATTAATTGTCCATGAAAAATCAAAATGACACATAATTCAGACATGACCGTCAGGCTGACAGGCACGCACTTGCAACACATAAAAGTACTGACCTGGATGATTTCACTGTCAATGTTCATCTTCTGACTCGGAGTCTTCAACATCAGCCATAGTGATGATATTAGTACAGTCCTCACCTCTACAGTCACCACATCCCGTTGAGCACACCAGTCCATGTCTCCTACAGCTACACAAAGAACTTCCGCAGCCAGATTTGCAGTTGCATCGCACAACATTCAACAGTTCTTCTGGTGCCACTGGTCTGTCAGTATAGATAGGAAGAAACAGTCCTTGTTGATTCTCCCACCCCCATTGTTTTGGATCTTTCATTGTGTTCCCCAGATGGATCCATGTCTGCACCTGAAAGTATGTCCGGAAGGAATGAAACTTTGCTGCAGACGCAGTTGGTGGCAGAGCATTGGGTTTTGTAGACTTTGATGCAGTTGATATTTTCTGGACATACTTCACAAATCTCAGGTCATCCAAAGTGTCATCTTTTTTTCCACCATAGAGACAAACAATAGCTTTTTGCCCAGCAGCAGCAATCTCATCGTGGTTTGCTTCTGTTGCAAAGACATCAGCCTGCTTTCTGAAGTGTTCTGATTTTATTTTTTTCACTGGAAGGCTCTTGCCGATGGAGAACAACCTGCTTGTGGTGTCACACCCACTTATGGCATGGGCAAACAACAATCTGGTGCACACGTCTGACTCAAGAACCTGTTGTACCTCACTGATCTTCCAAATTCTAGACTTCTTCCCACCAGGACAGAAATACACGTCATGATGGTCATTTTTGACGTGGTACAGTAACATAACAAGAAGGTCTGTGTCCTCTCCTACAACTGCAACTTTGTTTTCTTTGGCAGCCTGCAGGGATTGCTTGATTATGAGGCAATCAGCATCATCATGGGCATGGATCGTTTCAAATCCACTTTTGTACAGTGCATTGCTCAAAAGGTTGATGAAGCGTTGTTTGTTGTGCACGTTTGAAAGAAAAGCTTCTTTTGAGTCAGAGAAGACCATATTCTCTGTGAAGCACACTTCAACTCCAATATGTCCAGTACTTCTGCGCAGATGTGCAGCATCTTTGATGGTAGAACTGGTTTCATAACCATCAAAAACAATGATGGCCTTCCTGTATTTGCGAGTGACAAAATCCGTGTACAGTTGGGCCAGTTGGTCGTAGGTCAAGCCACGCTGCCAGGGCACACGATGTAAAAGAGAACCACCATCTATAACAAAGGTGACTTCTTCATGAGGCAACCGCAAGTTCTGTTGATCATCTGTAAGCAGAGACCAGATGTATTCTGCAAGAGAGGACTTTCTTGCCTCTAGTGGTAATCCTGAAGAATCAAACAAAGATGTTGGCACATTGGACAGCTCATACTGGAACAATGATGGCAAGATGTCAGGTGTGTTCTGTGCAACAGTCACAAGCCTTTGGAACAGCAGCAGTGGGTCGACATTAATAGGTTCTTCACGGACCTTCACTGTGCTTTTGGTGGCTAGAGATACCACCTGATCCTTCTGAAGGGTCTTTTCTTCGGTGATTTCCGGAAGGTCTAAACCTTGGGTGACAGCTGCATTGAGGTGGAATTTCTGTACTTCTGAATATGAAGAGCAGAACCCAAGTTTACTTAACGTATCCACCAAAAATCTTGACGCAAAAGTTTTGTGCATCTGCACTGCCAGGTGGATCTGAAGTGGAGCAATGCATGTGTTTGGCCTGGTTGCTTGAACGATGCATTGTCCAATGGATGCGATTTTCATATCTGTGTTTTTACCCCTGATGATATCTTTAAGCAATGTCTGAAGAGTCACAGGCAGGAAATCAAGCTGTAAATCCTTGCACAACTGACCAGAATCTGGGAACATACTTCTGTCACAACAGATGGACATTATGTCACTTCTAATTAGAGCAGCTGCTGCTCTAATCAAGCGAGTAGATTCACTGTCACTGTCATTCTTTTTGTGTTCTTCGTAGAACTTGTGAAGGATGTTGGACGCGGCTGTCTTTATGGTCACAACATCTGATTTTCCTTCTAACTCTGAGATAGATATACTGTCACCAAAATGTTCAAGCAGCATTTTCTTCATGTAAGGCACACTGTACGCAGAACCCACATTTGACTCATTGCACTGGTCCAGGGCATCTCCCATCATCCTAACAAGGTCACACACAGTGACCTGCTCTGTGTCATTGTTTTTTAGATAGGAAACAATATCCTGAAAGGCAGCATGATACGCCTCATCTTTTGGTCTGCCTGCTTTCCCCAATTTGATTCTTTTTCTTGCTGGCATATCATCAGTTTCTAAAAACATTCGGGGGACATGTTTTCCTGTTCGAAAGTTGGTACTGCAGATACTGTGGTATACCACATCCTGGGCAAAACAGTCCTGCAAAAATTCTAATCTAGCCTTAACTTTCCGTGACCACTCGTCACCTCTGCTGCTGCAAACACCGGCCACAGTCTGTTGGAATTGTGTTGTTGTCACTGATGTCAGACCTATACAGGTCTTGTGTCCGCCTCTACGTGACCATTTTTCTCCTTTCAGGCAGAACAGGCATTGGGCTGCTGGACTGTATGCAGAATCTACAGTCCGAAGTCTTCGTTTTATGCTTTTTTGAGGAGACTGATCATTTTGCCTGCTACGCAGAAACTGTGTAATAGCGTTTATATTGGTGTATTCACGCCGACATTTAGCATGAACAAAACTGCCAGTTGAAGCAACAATATCATCACCTCGCTGAGCGCTTGCCTTGTTGATCCCAGCACACCCTTTGTGTGTTAGAATTACTTTCCTGTCCTGGCTGCAAAATCCCAGCTTGCAAATGATGCAGCAATCCTTTTCTGGACTCTGAAATTCAGAATTAAAATGGCTTTGAGAAAGCTTTCATTATTGTTAGCCTATTGTTACTGTCATTATCACGTTCTTGTTGTTGTTGTTGTTATTACTATTACGTAATCATTATACAAATATTATTTGGGCGATATTATTATTATTGTTATTATCATTATTTTTTTTTTAAATGTTATTATTCTTATTATTTTATTATTATTGTTATCAATCAGGTTTTGTTTCAATTTTCCGTTTGACTTTTGCCCAATTCACACATTCCATGAAAATTGGAGTTCATAAAACGTTCAAATAAGCCACAACAATTACCACGCAACCACAAGTACAAGGCATGTGTGTGCAATAGAGTGTAGTTCGCAGATACAGTCATTATTCCCTTTATTCCACGACTTCTTGTTGTACCGAATCTACTGCTGAGTGCTATCAGTTAAGCCACTTCACTTACTCGGGCAGGCGAACACGTGTTTACGTGTCAGCTTCGGCGGAATGCCAGTCTAGTTTGGCCTGTAGTGTCAAAAGTTATTGAGTAGTATCATAGTGGTATCTTAAAATCATACACAGACATACAAAACAAAGTTAACTTATCAATAAGAAATTGGTACATTACCCGTGAATATGAACATGAGGGGCTCTGGTAATTGTTTGAATCAGCGCAGTCAGTGTCCGCCATCATCGCGCGCCTGCGGGCAGCGTTGGAATTTCCTGCCGTTTTCTGCTCAGCGCGTTCATTCAGCTTTCCGTCCACGGACATTAAAAAATTCTCATTCTCACGGTTCGTCTTACACTTTCGGATTAATTACGTTAAAACGGAACCATCTTTTACTTTAGATTTTTCTGTGCACGAATAACATGATCGTTTCAGTTGATTAACGCTCTTGAATGATTTGTTGCAATTTGTTTGACGTCATGTATTCATTTGACTGGACTAATATATGGGACGGTAGAAGGGCGCATTGTTGGTCGTTGTGTTAATTGCTTGCAGACACTCTCATCCAGAACGTCACATCTGCACCAGTGTCAACTTTCAACTGCAGTTTCTTGCCGCACTGATCTCGATCTGCAGTCCAAGAATTCGGATCTTCCTCGACGTTGACAGTGATAGCATCAAGCCAGTAATCGCCGTCTTTCTCATCATCCAGTGCTGGTTCACTAACCAAATGTACAGTTGGTGCTTAATGTCTGCACATAGGGGCAAAATGGTTACAGCCACCACATCTTCTGCCATGCTGCCCCTTGGCTGGACATGTCTCATCTGCTGATAACCAGACTTAAAACAACTGCTGCGTATTATGGAAAGAAAAAAATGCCTGACTGAATGACGTTTACCA
>CM031614.1:74273575-74288575 GCA_018398815.1 Conus ventricosus
TGGGCCAATCGTCATAGGACTCGTGACAAACCCTCCTTCTAAAAGCATCTGTTTCTCTGAGATACAGTGCTCCTTTGAACCTTGACGCATGTGCAAATTCACAACAATGGGACCGAACCCAACCCTCTGTGATCGACAGAGTACGACAAATCCAATACAAACATTCCACGATAGAATTTTACAGGGAGATACATAATACTACATTTATCAAACAACTAAGCAAACCTTCAGACAATGAAAGTAGTAATCCGAGACAGGTGATGATTCACTACCGTTAACTGTCACTACACCTGGTACACAGACCAAAAGGGGACATAACCTTAGTTGAGGGGAAGTGTCCCTCTGACCGATCCTCCCAATGGTTGTGCCGGTTACGGAGCTCGGCTGAGATAGTCAGCATCCGTATTGCTGGAACCCTGAATATGGTGAAAAGTCAAAGCATGACTCTGCAGTTCCACTGCCTAACTCATGAGTCGACGACTGACCGGCTGGATCCGGTCCAGGCACTGGAGAGGATGATGATCGCTCTCCAGTACAAACTTCCGGCCGTACTTCTTCTTGGGCACGCCAGTGCGCGTCCAAATCTGCCAGAGAGCTTCAGCAACAGTAGGGGCATCGATAGTCCTAGGCGGGACAGCCTCTGGGTATCGAGTCGCATAGTCTACCACTACCAAAATGTAGCGGTGACCGCGATCGGAAGGTGGATTAATGGGTCCCACCAGGTCAACACCAACCTTGCTGACTGGCTCCCTAACCAGTGGCACTGATCCTAGGGGAACACGCGTCAAGCGACCCTTAGGCGTTGTCCGTTGGCAGACATCGCAACTGCGGCAGTACCGCCTAACCTGAGAGTTCATCCCCGGCCAGAAGAAGTCCTAACTCGCTCGAGAGTCCGCTTTGAGCCCATATGGCCTGCCATGGGTGAATCATGGGCCTGCCAGAGAACAGATTCTCTCAAGCTTTGGGGGACGACTAGCTGCTTGGCCACCCTATCTGCCTGAGTGAAGACCCTAAAGAGGATTCCCTTGTGGAGCTTAAAGCTCACCTTAGCATGTCGGGCAGACTGAGCGGGACGACCCACCAGTTGTCGCAGGCGTTGGACATCCAAGTCCCTGGCCTGAAGACGAACCATGGTAGCAGGATCAGCCCTTGCAAGAACCTCGTCAGAGATCGGCTGAAGAACAGGACGCAATTCCTGTTCCTGCTTCTTGGCTTTGGCGCGCGTGGTAACTCCCACACATGCCTGTACGGGCAGATCCGTAGACACAGACTGACTGCGTCCGTCTGCAAAGGTGATGGTATTCCCTATGAGAAGGGAATACAGAGGTCGCTCCACCGCGATGGCCCATACTTCGCCACAGAAGTAGGGGGTGGAGATAGGAATGAGTACAGAAGGACGGGTGGAGGTAAAACCAGCCTCCAACCCGCACACATCATAACTGGCGCCCCGCTGAGCCTCAGGGGAAACCAAATCCTTATCCACAAACAGCGTTGATGCTCCCGAATCCCTGATGGAGTCGACCAAGGAAGAACCAACAACAGAAAGAAACACTGGACACTCTGTACCACCAGAAGCTGGGATGGACCCCACGTTAGCCGAGGCACGAGGGCGCTGGAAAGGACTAGCCCCATGACTACCGGCGGTTTTTAGGGCAATCTTTCCTAATGTGGCCGGGATGACCACAAAGAAAACACAGTCGAGGTGCTGAGATCCCTGATGAACTGCCTGCCTTGTTCGACCCGCTAGCAGTCGTCGGCGCCTTATTGCCACTAAATCCTGTGAGGGTCTTCCTGTCCGTATCTGGGCGATGCCCATAAGCTCTACGGGCTTCAGCAAACACCTCAGCGGTATGAATCGCAGCCGCAAAATCCTGTGGTGCTGTCTCGCCTATACGGATCCTCAACTCTGGGGACACGGTGTTGGTAAGCTGTTCGATGAGAATCAGATCCTCAAGCTCCAGCTTAGCCAACTGACGCCAGTACCCTAGCGTTTTGCGCAACCTATCTCCAAACTGCACGAAGGTCTCGTCGTTATTCTTTTTCATGGACCTGAACTTCCTCCTGTACGTCTCTGGGGTAAGGTGGAAACGTTTACGCAGAGCCAACTGCATGTCTGCATAAGACGCACCTTCATTTAGAGTGAGCACACACTCCCTTGCAGTACCTGATAATCCAGAAAAAAGGTGCATGGTCTTTTGTTCCTCAGACAATTGGTACGAATTTGCTACCTTGTCAAAATGCTCTAAGAACATATCAATGTCCTCACTAGGTCTGAACTCTGGAAGCTTTAATTTTGGGCCTCTAACTCTATCGTTAGCCTGTTGATTAACACCCTGATTTACAGATGCGGGAGTCCGCGAAAGAAATTGTTCCATCTCTTCCCTACGTTGTGCTTCCTGTCTGGCAGCCTCCTCTCTACGCAGGGCCTCCATCCTATCTAGCTCTTCCCGACGGAGGGCTTCCTGTCTGACAGCCTCTTCCCTACGCAGCGTAGCCTCTTCCCTACGCAGAGTTTCCTGTCTGGCAGTCTCCTCTCTGCGCAGAGCTAACTCTTCCGACGAAGGGCTTCCTGTCTGACAGCCTCTTCCCTACGCAGGGCTTCCTGCCTGGGAGCCTCTTCCTTATGGAGGGCCTCATCCTCTCGTCGCTGTCGCTCCAGAAACATCAGGACAGAGGCGATATCCTGAGCAGGATTCACCACCCCTGACACGGGAGGATCAACCGTCTGGCCCGTCCCTTGGGTCTCGACTTTCCCATGAGGAAAGTCTTCTGGGGCATGCTCCTTACGAGGGGAAGCATGGAGAGGAGAGGGTTTCGGTTTCTGCGACTCAACAGAAGCCCACAGTCGCTTCACTATACTCTGACGCTTCCGAGCGGAAGTGTCAGTCGGGGTCTCAGCAGAAAGATCCCTTAGCGAAGAAGTAGTGAAAGTACTCGCTGGACTATCGGCTACAGCACTGGAATAAGTAGAAGTCACTGTAGTCGAAGTGCTGGTACTAATAGTAGGGACTACATTTTGAAAACCTTTCTTCTTCGACGCACGCGTCGCCATAACCACCAGCACCGGACGTTGCCATGACAACTATATCCTACGGTTCTCAAATACAGGGGAAAGACAATTCCACTTGAAAGAAACAAATACCGCACGGATATGTCACGTCTCTTGGTGACTGACTGAGAGAAACAGCAAATAATTAAAAAAAAAATGTCAACGTACAATGTCCAGGCTGTTCCCACTCTGGCAACACCGCGCTCCACAACACGAGCAACAGTGCGGTGGGGCTCACCGACAAAAATAAAGAAAAAAAAAAATATGTCCAGGCTGCTCCCACTCTGGCAACACCGCGCTCCACAACACGAGCAACAGTGCGGTGGGGCTCACCGACAAAATAAAAATAAAAAATAACAGACGGAATCCGGAGAAAAAAAAAAGTGACACTAACGCCCTATACACCCACCTGTACTCAACCACCCGGTTAAGAAAACTGGTTAACCACAAAACAGGAATGGCAGACTGAGTGGCAACAGAGAGGCAAGTCCTACGGCCGTATCTGCGTGAGGCACCCGGCGGAAAGAGGAGGTCTGGACGCGGTCGATTCCCCCTCGTCTCAACTCGACCCCCAGTCACACCAGATGTTCCTTCAGGCCACCAAAAGACTCCCTACACACTAGAGTCACCCAGCCAACCACCCACCAACAAACACGACAAACCGACTGAACGTATACAAAACAGACAAAACTGGACAGGTACTCCACGAAACGAGAGAGACAGTCAGAGCCCTTCACATCCCGGACGAGCCCCCACAAATGTCACGACCGACCCCTGGAGGTCTGCCCTGACAGGATCGGTCTAGAAGGGAGTGAAGGGAGTAACTGACCTCACACGCTCCGCAAGAGAACACACAAGAAAGATGACAATACAATACACCATTTATTCACACCCACACACATAGTCACAAATAAGCATTTCAACACACACAACATACATAGTCACAATTAAACGTTTCAACACACACAACATACATAGTCACAAATAAGCATTCCAACGCACACAACATAACCATAATCATAAATGAGCATTTCCAACACACGTTCCTTCTTGTGCTTCATGTGGTTCCCCCTCACCCCTGTCTCTCCAAAGTCCTCTGAGAATACCGTGTCAAATCAGGTGTCCCAAACCGGGGCTGTTCTCGAACAGAGTCTTTCAATGCTGACACCCTTGACACACACACACCCCAAATTGCACGACACAGAGCTAACCACACTGGTCACATGAGTTGTAGGAAGTCCGAGGACAGCGGAGAACGCATCCCACGGGACGAGGCGTTGTCGCTGAAGGTCCCGGACAGGGGTTAGGACCATCCAGCAAGGTCCACGTGCTCCTCACGCTGCGCGGGCCCCAACAGCGCAAGCTTCGTGTGAAGCCCCCGGGAGGAGAGAAAAGGAAGGAACTGGAAGGAAAGAAGAAAGGGTACTGGAACCCTGCAGTCAGTACGGTCTGAAATTTGCTGCTTAATCCTAACAGCCACTCGCATGGTGGGCGAGGGGAGGTGTTTGCTGAATACATTAGTAACACCAGCTCAACAGACCTGAACATAACACAGTAAACAAACCAAATGAGGAATGTTCGCTAAAGGTCTCCTCACACGAAGCAGGTAAGAGATTACATTAACAGGCTAAATAAACGAATAGCAATTTATATCTTCATCCTTCCCTCACTCACGTTCAACATTTTCATTTCTTAGGAACTGAACTAATACAGCAACCATTGCTTTACAACTGTCACCACATTTACAAATAATCATATTTCAATGGCACGATTATCCCCACATGTTATAGCAACATTCCAAAATAAAACAATTCTCCAACCACGCTTCCAAACGACTAATCATGCGTACGCACGCTCGCAAACATAAAACTCTCGTTCCTCTTGCAAACACAAACAGACGGTGGCCGAAGAATAAGAGACCGGCGATTGTGACAGGGGCGGACGAGCGAGACCAAGCAAGTTCCAACCCTAAATCACCAGGTTCTCCATCCCCACCGACTACCGCATCACCAGATGCATTGAAAGGAGAAAATTTTGAATATAATTTAGAATGGCCAGGTTAAGGATTGAATTAACCAGAAAAAATGGTCCCAAACAATATTTCTTTTATAATTTTGAAAACAAAAGGAAATTGCGCAAAAGAGAAGAATTAGCAGGCTAACAACAAAAAAAAACAAACAAACCACGAAACTGATGCTTACCAGCTACCCGTGGGTGACCCAAAAGTGGCGGGTCAAGCGACTCTCTGCCCTCTGTCCAGTCGAGAGGACCAGCAGAGCAGATGCGGAAAAGAGATGACGTGACGTCCCTCCCCTACAGGCCGACTGTAGGAATGAAGGTACCGACCGTACCTTCGACGATGTGGTAGAGAACCAAGACTGGAGCGGGCGCTCCCAGGGACATCTTCCGCTCGAGTGAAGAGAAAACCTCCTAACCGATGGCAGCCAACATGCCACCCTACGTCACAGAGTGAGAATACCTCAAGCCTAAGAGGAATGCTGCACGTGCGGCAGGTAAAAAGACAGGTGAGAGGCCGATAGAGACAGCCAGTTCAAGAAAAAAGTACCAGCCACCCGTGAACCTGCAGGATGAATTGCACGGGCAGTGAAATTAGAGAGAGAGAGAGAGAGAGAGAGAGAGAGAGAGAGAGAGAGAGAGAGAGAGAGAGAGAGAGAGAGAGAGAAAGTAAACCTAACCTGAGCTGAACTACATTAAGGTGCAACCACACCACAAGCCACATTAAGGGACTGATACACGACAACAACCACCGCAACAAATAAATGAACAATTCTACCACCCTAGATGGGCCAATCGTCATAGGACTCGTGACAACCACAATACTGCAGTAAGAAGATAGTAGGAATAATGTTATTAACAACAAAGATTGCTGTTTTGTTTTTTTTTTGTAGAAAGAGACCAAAATACTGCAGTAAGAAGATAGTCAGAATAATGTTATTAACAACAAAGATTGCTGTTTTCTGGTAGAAAGAGACCAAAATACTGCAGTAAGAAGATAGTAAGAATAATGTTATTAACAACAAAGATTGCTGTTTTCTGGTAGAAAGAGACCAAAACACTGCAGTAAGAAGATAGTCAGAATAATGTCATTAACAACAAAGATTGCTGTTTTCTGGTAGAAAGGGACCAAAACACTGCAGTAAGAAGATAGTCAGAATAATTTTATTAACAACAAAGATTGCTGTTTTCTGGTAGAAAGGGACCAAAACACTGCAGTAAGAAGATAGTCAGAATAATGTTATTAACAACAAAGATTGCTGTTTTCTGGTAGAAAGAGACCAAACACTGCAAGGGAGACTACCTGTTTACCCACTTAATGCCATCTCTATATTTTATAATAGTAATAACAATGATAATAATTTAATTCATTTAAGGAAAGCAACGCCTATCCCTCCTGAGGCTCCACGCGCCATTACAATACACAAACCGAACGTTTATGAATGGTAATGGTGATGTTGCTTATAGCCCAGCCGACCAATCAGGAATGTCACCGCGTTGAAGTTAACTAACAAGTCATTAAAAGAAAAAAACCCACCCTTTCACACAACTCTTTGAAACACACCTTCCAAAATCACACTGGAAATTTTGTTAAAAGTCTGTAAGAAAGAAACGAAGAAAAGGAAACACATAAGATTAAAGCATATAAAGCTATAACATCATAAGACCAATATAAACTTAAAAACATAGAATATACATGCAGAGAAACACAGTCATCCCCTCAACACACACACACACACACACACACACACACACACACACACACACCACACACACACACACATAATATATATATATATATAATATATATATATAATATATATAATATATATATAAATAAATAATATATATATATATAATATATATATATAATTAAAACAAAGCTTGCTCTTATGTCTTAGATTGAAGAAATAGGGGAGATACGCATTCATACCTGCAGTGGCAGATGATTCTGTCTAACTAACAGTATGTGCTTGAGTGGGTGGATGGGGAAAAAATAAAATAAATGCTTCTCAAAATGAGCCTTCAGCAAGCTTATATCTCCAAGGGAGGGGGGGGGGGGGGGGGGGGGGGGGGGGGGGGAGACATCCTCCAATAGGGAGGGAAACTCACTAACATATAACTCCTGGTCCAAGGATAAGTACCGAGCACCATTCCAGCAACTTACAGAGCAGCTTGGTGTTGCAATGACTGCAAGAAATATTCAATATATAAACAAAGCTTGCTCTTATGTCTTAGATTGAAGAAATAGGGGAGATAAGCATTCATTTTATCCTTGGAATTTATTAGTTTTATTGTAATTTAGTCCCTTGCGGATTCATTCCAAGAACTGGCCCTCAGCACTTGTGTATTAAGAGGTTATCTTTTTATATGTTCTACTTTTCACAAGAAAATGTAGCTTGTTTTGCTTTTTCATGATTTTCTTTTGCTTCTTAGGTGGCACCTTTGGTTGGTTTTTTTGAAAACTCAACAAAATACTACGGTATTGCACACCAGCCTTTTTCTGGGATAGCATTCTTCTTAAAACCGAAAAGGCAAAGGAGTCAAATTACCACTTTCCGCGGTCACTGAGGAGAAACAATCAGGTTTCGAATATCGGTATCTGACCAGGAGTTACAAGTTAGTGAGTTTCCTCCCCATAGGAGATTGTCTCCCCCTTGGAGACTATAAGCTTGCTGAAGGCTCATTTTGAGAAGCATTTATTTATTTTTTTCCCCATTCACCCACTCAAGCACATACTGTTCGTTAGGCAGAATTATCTACCACTGCAGACATGAATGCTTATCTCCCCCTATTTCTTCAATATAAGACATAAGAGCAAGCTTTGTTTATAATTGAATATATATATAAATATATATAATCAATAAAATTAGAGTTAAAACGCCACTCAGGATACTAAAAGTGCTCAACCAAGTAGGGAGCGACATATTCTCCATTTTAAATTTCTAGGCCACAGTGATATATATATATAATATAATATAGAGAGAGAGAGAGAGAGAGAGAGAGAGAGAATGAATAATATACTATATATATATATATATAATATCTCGGTGTCATGTGTGAAGGCGAAGGTTTTTAATATAAATTATATGTAAATGACATTATTATAGATGACTGGAGAGAAAAATGGAAAATTTCCAATTTTGTATTAAAAATTGTAAATGTCACAAACTTGAATCTGGTTAACGTTCGTAGTAGGGTGACAACCCTTAACGTTATAATAGCTTGATCAAACAGAAGAGTTTAAATTGATTTTGTTAGAAAGATGACAGTCACGGAATGCACGTGTACACATATAAGTATGCGAGTGATTGTGAACTCGACTGTAACGAGACAGATGCTGAAAACCTGGCAGTATACATAAAGCTGTTGGATGCTGACGACAATACTACTACAAGTAGTGTTTACCATGCTATAACCGCATTGTTTAGCTTTATATGTACAATCATCAAAGCCAGACAGCAGAGCAAGTGGTTGCAGGAGCATCCACGTTTCAATAGACATGACCCGTACCACCTGCTAACAAGATCAGTACATTCAAAATAAGTTAAATTTAATAAGCCCAGTTCGTGACAATCGACTTTGTCTCCCAATAAAACGTCTTATACATAACAGAAATCAACCAGATTAATGATAATAACAAAACAAAAACAAAACACACACACACACACCACACACACACACACACACACACACACACACACACACACACACACACACAAAACGGTAAAGGAATGATGTAAGAATCCAGTTTTGGTTGATTCAAAACTATCGCAAGGCATTGGGTGCATTACAGAAAATGAAAAAATACACACATACATGCATACACACATACATACATACATACACATACATACATACATACATAAAATACATACATACATACAACATACAATGAAAATATGCAATTCAACAGCATCTTCGTCCACAAACAAGTAGAAAAAAACAACAACAGCGAATACTTAGATAAGGAGTGACTTAATAAATAAAGAAATGTTGAACAAATTAGCAGTGGCGGGGAAACAAGTGCTGGCTAATGTTGTCATCCGTCATCTTAATAAGCTAAATTGTAAAATCAAAGACAAAAACGGAGACGTGGGTAGTGATAGTGGGGGTGGTGGTGGGTGGTGGTTGTGAGAGAGAAAAAAAACGGGAAATAAGTTTTTTACAAATAGGAGAAATGAATAAAAAAAAAATGCATGAAATAAAAGATAAAAAACCTTGTATACTGCTCACGTTGCTTTCCAAGGAAATGGAGTTGTAGCATGATACACTGGAAAGATGGAAGTGTGTCAGGTTGGTTTTAAAAGTGTTCCATTTTTTTTTGTCTTCAAATAGTTATCATTTCATCTGCCAGGAAAGGTTCATTGATTTTTTTTCCGTTTCTCTTTTTTTTTTTTTAGATCATCAAAACAAATTATCTTTTGTGTTGTGTTTTTGCAAGTTGGCGAAGCTTTTAAAAAAAAAATTTCTATTTATATAAATCAGTCACGATTTCAGCAGTTTGGTTGCTTTTGTTGAAAATATGAACATCAGAGGGGGGATATCCATTTTGGACAAAAAAGATTTTGTAAAAAGACAAACCAATAGCAAAAGAAAACAGTTAAAATAAAAAATAAAAATAAAACAAAAACAGAAAGGCCCCAACTTGGGAAGTATCCGTCAACCCTCTCGACTGTGCCTGAACACTCCACACTTCATAGGCTGCACACCAAAAATGGATGCACCAACGCCTTGCTTAAGGAGTCGAGTATTTATAGACCGGCGCAATGGGATTGTTTTGAGAATTTTGTTGTTTCCGAAAGTTGATTCTCCTCCCTTTCTTTCATATGGCCATCAAGGCACAACCCAGGTGTAGCTCCAGGAAGACAGATCAAAATCAAAAGGGGATGGGGGTTATTTGGGTTTTGGGAGCAGGCGCAAAGACAGGTCACGGGTAGTTGCAAAGGCCTGAAATCAGTGAACAAGGGGAAAGGTCATGGATTTGAAGATTGTTTGTGGTTTCATCGATGAAAAGGCCCCCAAACAAGGGAAATAATTGGGGGAGCTGTTCTTTTGATCAGTTATCAGTGTAACATTAATGCTGGCTAACGTTTATGGAAATCTCAAAAGCCTTAACTAGATTATGTGGTGTTTTAGTGTAAAATCGCAATTGGGGCGTGTGGCTGGCCACAAGCAAGCCTCCTAAGCTTTTTGCTGCATGCTGGCTGTTGGGCTTCTGCCGACACACAAGACGGGTTTTAAAGCGATCGCTTTTGTCCTCAGCCTCTCCCACGTCCTACGCTTTACTCTCTAGAACAAATATGCACCTGCACACACACACACACACACACACACACAGCACACGCGCGCGCGCGCCACAACACAAAACACACACACAACGCACACACCACACCACACACACACACACCCCCACACACACCACACACCCACACACACACGCACACCACGCACGCACGCACGCACCACCACGGCCCACACACACACACCCCCCACACACACACACACACACACACACCAAAACACAGCACACGCGGGTGTGCGCCGCACGCCTTCCACACACATAGCACAAGATAGCATGCACGCGAAATAATCGTTGCAAAGCACGTAAGTTCAATCCCGGTACCATCTCTGTATTGAGAAATTAAGTTTCTTCCCCTTACACCAAACTTTTTCGTTGTGTCCACACGAATCTGTTTCCTCACCACTTTTCTTCTGTTGTGATTATTCCCCCTCCCCCTCCCCTCCCTAATCGCCCCCTTTTTCCTTTCCCCACCCACCCCCACCCCCACGATTCCTTTTCCTTTTTTTCCCTCTTTTTCCCTCTCCCTTTTTGATTCTTTAATTAAGCGCAATCACCGGCACAGGAAAGTAAAATTTCAAAAACAATAATCTATTCACCACCCACACCACCACCACGCCCGCCCTTTTTTGAGGGGGGGGGGGGGGGGGGGGACCGGGGAGATGGCTGGGAGGGGGGGGGGTATGTTTACTTTTACAAAATTGTTTACACAATTGCCTTTATGCGTGCATGCATGCTCGATGTAGATAATATACCTGCAGAAGTACGTGTTTCCTGCACACGCACGAGCGCGCGCGCACTCGCACGCATGTAAAAACACACACACACCACACACACACACACACACACACACACACACACCATACACAACACACACACCACACACACACACACACACACACACACTCACACGCACCACACATACTACTATGGTGAAAAAACTTTCTCTTTTCAAGCTCCAGCGACTCGGAACAGACTGCCAGACTCTCTCAGACATTCAGATTCTATCTCTTCTTTTAAGTTTAAACATAAAACCCATCTATTTTCTCATAATAATTATTAGTCAATGCTGTAAGGGGGGGGGGGGGGAGCGTGGGGGGGGGGGGGAGGGACAACCTAACACAAGCGTCTGGGCCTTTCAACTGTAGGGTATGGATGTTCTCTATTACATGATTGTTGCATGATTTAACGCTGTACGATTTTTTTGGGGGTGAGTACTTTGAAAAAATAAGTGAATTCATACCGTAGGATTTGGGTTTGTTAGTTATTGTAGTAATATATTTGTACGGGTTTTAAGGTTTATTTTTTTGTATAGAAAGGTGAATGTAGTATGACTTTGTAAAAGCGCTTTAAAAAATCCGTTTTTATTAAGCGCTTATATAAAGAAACTATTATTATTATATAACATTATTATTATTATACAAAACGTCGCGCGCGCGCGCGCCCCACACACACACAAAACCCCACAACACAAAACACACACACACACACACACACACACACACACAATGCCCCCCGCGCCGTGCACACACACACACAGACACACACACACACACACACACACACACACACCACACACCCCACAACACACACACCACACACACACACACACAATTCAGATCAAATTTTGGCAACATTTCAATCAGAATTCCCTAAATGGGTGATCAGAAATACCGCAATTGCCATACAGAAGAAATCCATAGAATCCTCCTTTTCTCCAATGTCTCATGGTTGTGTGGCCACACGCCACAGTTAAGATTTGCACGAAAACATATATGATGCATGCACGTTCTGAGCCACCAATACCACTTCCAACCACAAAACACTCGCACAATTCTCCATTTGAAACCTTCACGTAAGACACACATCTCAAGCCTGACTACCCTATGACCCCCTTTCTCCAATCCTCCGGCGCTTGGCCACACGCCACATTAAGATTTGCACGAAACATTATATTGCATGCAAGCGTTCTAGGCCTACCTGAATTAGAGCCACTATTTCATGCTAAACTGAACTTACCAAAAACAACTCCGCACCAATTACTCCCTTTTTGGAGAGAACTCTTCACCGATGAAATCACCAACATCTTCAATGCCAGCCTTCCCTTTATTCGCACCCGTTCTACTTGCGCCAGCTCCAGAGCCCAACTCATTCATCCCCGTCTCTTTCGATTTTCCACCCGTCACAACGGAACCTACCTGGCTTCTAACCCCTTGTGCCCATTATGAAAAAAATAGAAATCAACTTTCAACACCCGAACAGTTTTCGAAACGACCCATTGCCCCAGTCCTATACTCCGACTCTCTTAAGCCAACGCCTCTTCGGCCCCCGCCATTCATTTCTGGTGCGCACCTGTCGTACATGCCACGTGAACTCACCCTCTTCTTCCAATACTCGCCTCTCTCCCTCCTTCCCCCCCCCCCCCCCCCCCCCCCCTCATGTATCCCCCTCCCTAGTCGTCTAAAACTTTTAGAAAGCGTTCCTCGCTAATTAACCAATCCTCGTCGAATACATCCCTCCCCATCATCATCATCTCTCCTCTTCTCTCCTCTCCTTTCTTCCATCTCTCTTCATCCTCTCTCCTTCTCATCTCTCTTCTCTCTCTCTCTCTGTATTCTTATTTTTTTTCTTCTTTCTCTTTGTATTTTATTTTTTTTGAAAGCTTTAACCTTGGTAAATTTAACAATTGGAATTAACTGATTATGGTACCTGGGTGAAAATGAAATTTTGGCTGTTAAAATGTAAGTGGTGTGAGTCGTATGCTGAGTGAAATTGAGTGCTATAAATCTTTGTAAAATGGTCTGTTTTTGCAAGGAGAAAAAAAAAAAAAAAAAACTTCCGAATCAACTCGGGGCAAAAACCTAAAAAAAATAACTTTTCGTCTCCGATACGCAAAATATGTGCTGGTGGTATTCTTGGGGAGCATGATGCGTACGGGGAAAGGGAACGGCCAGGATTAGTTGAAAAAAAAAAAAAACTCACATTACTAACGACAGTGACAATAACATATTGACTGGCAAGTGACGAAAGTAAGCGATTAAAAAAAAGAAAATGTACAAGTGAGCATGTAGTACTCTTTGATTCAGTTTAACAGCAGATGATTTGACATACATATCTATTGTATAATCGAAAGCATAGGCTTATAGAAATTTCATTCTGCAGTAAACTTAAACGCTTTATTGTCAACATATTGATCTACTTTGTATCTTCAATTTAGCTGCTTCTGAAAGGCAGTTAAGTTTTGTGGTATTTTCGCATTATATGTGTGTGTGTGTGTGTGTGTGTGTGTGTGTGTGTGTGGTGTGTGTGGTGTGTGTGTGTGTGTGTGTGTGTGTGTGTGTGTGTGTGTGTGTGTGGTGTGTGTGCGTGCGTGCGTGCGTGCGTGCGTGCGTGCGTGCGCGTGTGTGTGTGTACTGTCTGGCGAGCATTTGATGAAAGTCGAAAATAGTATCTGTAGTAATACGTTGTCCACATCAAAAAGTGCACTTCGTGTGAAATCTCTACAAACAAGCATTTTCCATTGTTCATTGAATATTTCTTTTCCAAAGAGGTCCAAAAACACACAACTTCAGAAAGTGGATCTGAATGATATTAATTATAGAGCACGTTCGTCTGCATTTGATTCCTTTACCTTCTTTCACCTTTTGAAATACTTTCTTGTCACTGAACGTAACTTTTTCTGCTCTACAAATTCATACAAAATGTAATTTATGTAGTACTGCATTAGGACGACCAATCTGGCTGCATCACGAACAAATGGACTCATTAAAAAGCTTTCATAGCCACGACTTTATCTTGAATTGAGAGATCTCTACCTTTTCAGTCGTTCATTAAAATGTTCATTTTCTTGACTCTTTCTTTCCAGTTTTCATCAGGATCGTTTGCCATCTTCTTAGCATAAAAGTACATACCCGCCCAAATGTAATTTTGTTTCTTGCTGTGAAGGATATCTTTGTCTCCTTTTTAAATAGTACACTTTTGTAAAGCCTTTGTTTCCCCAGAGTTCATGTTTAGGCCAGAAAAAGGTTCTGACGATGACAAGATTTTTAATGATCTTAACACATGGCAGAAACAATATCTTATCAACCACTAACTGTTTATCTCAATATGAGAACGTTCATGACCATAACGTCCAGGAGCTTTCATGCTTACAGCTAATTTGTTTCTAATCTTAATGCTGACAACTTTACTGCTAACACAAAAGCCACTGATGAAAACAGACGAAAAATAAAATTCGAACATCCAACAATTGGTGAAAAGAGAAACTCATCCTTTTGAACTAGAAACTGACCCCCACCACCTACCCACCCCATAAAAGAAGAAACTTCTGAGACATTGAATGAAATGCCTTTGTAAAACAAAAAGCAAACAGACAGCTTTCTTAGTTTTATTTACGTAATCAACTACATCATCAATCGATCCTATTATGGTAGCAATGTTTCTGTTTTTAATGTAGCCAATCTGATCTTCACTTACTGTTGATCATTGATAACTCGTCCAACACTTAGAGCTAAAGCTTTAGACTTGCATAGTCATTGTTTTACGTAATGGTCTCCCTTGTTTGCCTCTTTCTGAATCGTTTCCTTTATGCAAATCTGATTACCTCCCATCACACATGGAAACCGACTGAGGA
>CM031614.1:74291075-74293575 GCA_018398815.1 Conus ventricosus
GGAAGGAAGAGACGGACAAAATTATTGTCGGACAGAATGGGTTGGATGTCGTTAACAAGCTGTGACACTGCAAACAATGTGACTTATTTTTCAACAATGACAATAACCAGTTACATTGATAAAAGAGCCTCACCTGCTGTGGGGCAGTTTGACGACGAGGCGCTACCATTTTGAAACTTCGCCGAGGCCTGCACGACCAGCATGGCCCCCCTCCTCCCCCTCATGGTGGTGAGGGAATGGTGGAAGGGAACGTCCCTCACGGGCGCAGAGTAGACCAGAACCTTCGCCAGCGGTTTGACGACGGCTGCCCTGCCTGTTTCCTGAGTCGACTTCACGAGGTACAGGACCGTCACTACTCAGCATGAAGACCACCACCCGGTAGTCCTGAGGACAGGGCCTTGGGGGGGGGGGGGGGGAGGGGGGAGGGAGGGAGGGGGTAGACTACGCGTCAAGACCCGATCAACACCTAGATATTCGTCTGGGACGACTGAGAAAAATTGAAGAAAATACTGAAGACAGAATTAATGAACAACTTGAACCAGGCTCCCGTTAGATTGGGAGCGATTTCCTTGGAGCCCTCTTACCGAACCGTGACAGACTTCCAAGTCCGCGGGACAACTGATTCTACACACTGCGGCTTGCTGCAGTGTTCAACTTGACCCTAAGAACCAAGATGAAAAAAGAAAAGAAAAAATACACCCGAGGGTGCGGGTGGAACCCAGAGAAGTACTGTCCTCAGCTGCCGAACAAACCAGCTGGGAGCAATCCTGCACCACCCTTGGAAGCCTGCGCTGTGTTCACTAAGGTGCAGGCACGCACAGGGTATTCCAAAACGACGTCAAGGGACATAACTGCTCCCTAGTAGATGCCATTGTGTGATGGCCACTGGATGTGACACAGCAGAACCTCCACGAGAGCGTTTCCATGGGTGACAGAATTCAAGAACAACTTGAACCAGGCTCCCGCTTGGTGGGGAACGGTTACTCTGGATGCCTCCTTCCGGACCTTGGAGGATTACTCTGGACGCCTCCTTCCGAATCTTGGAGAAGGATTACTCTGGACGCCTCCCTCCGGACCTTGGAGGATTACTCTGGACGCCTCCTTCCGGACCTTGGAGAAGGATTACTCTGGACGCCTCCTTCCGAACCTTGGAGAAGGATTACTCTGGACGTCTCCTTCCGAACCTTGGAGAAGGATTACTCTAGACGCCTCCTTCCGGACCTTGGAGAAGGATTACTCTGGGCGCCTCCATCCGGACCTTGGAGAAGGATTACTCTGGGCGCCTCCTTCCGAACCTTGGAGAAGGATTACTCTGGACGTCTCCTTCCGAACCTTGGAGAAGGATTACTCTAGACGCCTCCTTCCGGACCTTGGAGAAGGATTACTCTGGACGCCTCCATCCGGACCTTGGAGAAGGATTACTCTGGGCGCCTCCTTCCGAACCTTGGAGAAGGATTACTCTAGACGCCTCTTTCCGGACCTTGGAGAAGGATTGCTCTGGGCGGCTCCTTCCGAACCTTGGAGGATTACTCTGGGCACCTCCTTCCGGACCTTGGAGAAGGATTACTCTGGACGCCTCTTTCCGAACCTTGGAGAAGGATTACTCTGGACGCCTCCTTCCGAACCTTGGAGAAGGATTACTCTGGACGCCTCTTTCCGAACCTTGGAGAAGGATTACTCTGGACGCCTCCTTCCGAACCTTGGAGAAGGATTACTCTGGACGCCTCCTTCCGAACCTTGGAGAAGGATTACTCTGGACGCCTCCTTCCGAACCTTGACACAGACTTCCAAGTCCGCCGCACAAATGACTGCACACACTGCAGCTTGCTGCAATGGACAACGTGACCCTAAGAAGGGCCATAATGTCAGGACGTTCAACTCAACCATCACAGGAAGTTGACTGCCCTAGACAAGCAGCAGAGGCTAATCCTCTCTGGAAGTGCGTTTCACTCTGGAATTGTGAGGGGAAGGATGGTAAAGAGTCCTGAGAGAGGGGACATCGTTGGTGTCAGGGTGCAAATGGTCGGTTTCTGTTCTGCAGAGAGGACGAGGGGGGGGGGGGGGGGGGGGGGGGGCGGGGGGTGTGGGGGGGGGGGGGGGAGGGGGGGGGGGGACGTGGGGCACCGGCCACTGAAAGTGATTGTTTTGTGGCGAAGTTTGTACTAGCCTAGCTAGGTGGTCAGTCTTGTCTGTCTTCCTTTTATTCTAGAGAGTTACTGCCCACTTTTGGTCGGTCATGATACTGTCCACGCTCTTCAAACCAGCCGGCGAACTTAGTCTTCTTTTCATGCAGTGTGTGTGCATGTGTTGTGTGTGTGTGTGTGTGTGTGTGTGGTGTGTGTGTGTGTGTGTGCGTGCGTGCGTGCGTGCGTGCGTGCGTGCGTGCGTGCGTGCGTGCGTGCGTGCGCGCGCGCGCGCGCTCGCGCGCGTGTGTGTGTGTGTGTGTGTGTGGTGTGTGTGTGTGTGTTGTGGTGCTTTCGAAAGAAAAACAAAGGCTCAA
>CM031614.1:74303575-74323575 GCA_018398815.1 Conus ventricosus
CCGAAAATGGGGTGGGACATTTTGTCGGCGTTATGACGGGTAAGGCATTGCAGATTTTCACTGCGTTACCCCAAACAACGTCCGATTTTTGGGCTGTGAAGGAGCTTTGATGAAGGGATTTGTCTCACAGAGGGGGGTTCGGAAGAAATTCGTTCATATTACAAACAGGTGGAAAAGTACACCAGTTTGGTGCACGCCCGGGTCACTGTTTTTAGAAAAGGTTTGAGTTTTAGTGGTCGGGAAGGGTTCATTGAATTTTAAAAATAGTTATGAAAGAACAGATTTTGTTGGGTTTTCGGCCTTAGTTAACCATGCATTTTAGGGAGAGCAGCCCGGGGAAAGGCAGGGGAGTTTTGAGGTTTGCAGAGGTGATAGAGAGGCACGTTTGGGCATAAGGTGCAGGGGGAAACAGGTTAGGCAAGGTGAGAAGGTGCAAGGAGATAGGGGGGTTTTCTGAAAGTCGCAAACCCATGGTGGGGCAGAAGGAAGGGCAAAGGGACATTGGGTGTTTCATTTGTCACAAGAAGGGACATGTGGCGAGGGATTGTCGCATGAGGTTCCAGAAGGCAGCAGCCTTGCAAGAGGGGATAAGGGTCGTCAAGGGAAACGCCCTGCAGTGGAACAAAAGGGATTCAGTCTGAAGAGGTGAAGTGCAGCCTATGGCTAGCACTGGACAGCAGTCAGTGTCAGGGATAGAGGGCACTAGCTGAGTGTTCGTTACCAGTGGAAGAAGGGTGGATTGGCCAGCAGAGGGTGAAAGTGTTACGAGACACGGGTTGTTCATGGGGGGTAGTACGAACAACGCTGGTCGAAAAAGGGGGATTTGACAGGGCAAATCCAGACCTGTACTCTAATCGATGGCACTGTGGGGGAGTTTCCAGTTGCTAAGATAGAAGTAGTACCCCTTACTTCTCAGCGAGTTGTCTGCGTTGGTGATGGAGAAACCCCTTCACGATTTGATCATTGGAAATATTCCAGGTGCAAGGGATCCAGGGGATCCTGAGTTGTTGACTGCTACAGGGGCAGCAGTTCAAACACGGAGCAAGAAGGAGGAAAAGGTTGATAAACCGTTAGTTGTTCCAGGAAGGAAGTCGGGGCATAGATGTGTCGCCTGATGAGTTTAGGGCATGCACAGGAACAAGACCCTTCGCTCGTGAAGTCTTGGAAGTTGACAAAGTGTGAGAAGGGTACGCAACGGTGGAGAAGGAGTGTTTAGCGGTCGTGTGGGCCGTGCAGAAATTCCACAAATACTTGTATGGGAAAGAGTTCGTGATAGAGACGGATCACCAACCACTCAAATTCCTGCAGGAGGCACAGCTGAAAAACAGCAGGGTTCTGCTTTGGGGCAAGGGCACTGCAGCCCTACGGTACCGATTGCAGTACATCCCAGGTCGACAGAATGTCGGAGCTGACTATTTGAGCCGTGTAGTCTAGCAAGCTGCAACTCAGGGGAAGTCAGTCATACCCGGGGGTGCATTGTTGATAATATGTGTTGATTCCAGTTATGTTGATTGGATATGGTTCATTCCCAGTTGGCTATGGTTCATATTTTTTTTGTGTGTGAGACTTGTTCATATTTTATTTGTGAGACTTGTTCATGTGGATGTAGTTATGCTTGGAGCATACAGTCGCTTGTGTAGTGATGCATTATTTGCAATAAGTGAGGATGGAGATTCCTCAGTGAAGTGTCATGGATCGTGATCATTTTATATTGTGCTTTTCATAAGAATTGTGAAGAGAAGATATGGCAAATCCGCAGGTGGGGGAATTGCATAAGTGCGCACAGAGGTCGTTATAAAATGAGACGAAATAACGCAAGAGCGCACGTCAATGATAACTCATTGGAGTGGTATCCACTAATGGTATATTTTATAATTTATAAACCGTTGTTGTAAAGTATTTTTTTTTAAACTTTGCGCGTGTAGCTGTGTGTCAGCAAATTCGGTTGTTGTCTTTTTTGTACCGTTGTTTTGAGACAATGCGTGCATAGTCTTTTGCAAGGGGGAAATTGTCACGGTCAAAATTCAACACAACCGAAGTGTGGTCAGTCGTCGGCCACTCCAACTGGACATAAGTCCAAACTAAAACATTCTAGGCGTCAGAAAGACGGGCCCACAGGTCGGGTCCGGCCAATTAAGCATGGGGGAGAGGCTCCACAGAGACGTTCTGTCCCGCCAGACGACTAAGCGGCTTTGACCGACGCCTCGATGTCTGCCCAGACGAGTCTCAGTGCCTGGGCCAGCCTTATCCGGCCAATTTGTGGAACCAACGTCATTGTTAGTCGGACGTCGCAGGTTAAAGCAGGAAAGGGAGAGGGAGAAGGTAGTGTGTGGTGGGGGTGAAATCTAGCTAATCAATTAAATGACCAATTGACCACCACAGAGAGTAAGGCGTGTAGACGGGACTGTCATGATTTGAACATCCAATGGAATTAGAGGGGGATAACTTCGGGTGTCAGGGCGGTAAAATATACTGACCAATGGTACTGGCCCTTGGACACGGGGTTAGAGCATAAAGGAATGTGTGAGGGAGAGGGAAGGAGAAAGAGGAGGAAAACGAACAGACAGAGAGAGAGAGGGGGGGTTCGGGAGAGTAAGGCTCTCGCCTACAGGAAGGCAGGCAGATGAGAACGAACAGAGACAGAGAGATGAGGAGGGTTTTTGGTGTAGTCTCTGCACGAGGGAAAAGGCAGAGAGATGAAGAGAGGAGAAGGAGGGGAGAAACGAACAGAGAGAGAGGGAGAGAGAGGTTCGGAGTGGAGCTCTGCAGGAGAGAAGGGCAGAGAGAGAGAGAGATGAGGGGAGGAGAGAAGAGAACCAAGTTGAGAGATTAGCATGAGATAGTCTGCAGAGGAAGGACTGAGGAGAGATGTGGAGAGAGAGAGAGAGTTGCTAAATGAATGAAGAAGAAAAGAAAGAAAAGAAAAAAAAAAGAAAAGAAAAGCAACCCTGTCCATTTGATAAGAGCAGACTAGAAGAGAGAGAGAGAGAGAGAGAGTGCAATGCGTTAATGCAGGAAGAAAGAAAGGAGAACAGATCGATGTTGATAGTCACTGTTCTACCCTAACCGGGGGTTCGACCTCATACCTGGCAGCGTCACTTCGCCAAGCAGAACCACAGACCAACGCCAACAGTCTCACCCGACCAGGCGCCATCAGACCAACACCAGTGCCGGCAGTTGTGTCGTGTTGTGAAAGTGACAGTGAAAAGAAAAGGAAAAGAAAAGAAAAGACAGTGATTCGTGAATAGTTAAGATCACCTGGCAGGTAAGTAGAAATCTGTTTATACACGGGTTAGTTAATGATGTTTAGATAAATGATTTTGTGAAGTTCAGGAAAGAGAGAATGTTTTATTTCATTTGATTCCAAAATGCATTGATGTTTCGTTCTATGATCATGTGTAGTAAAGTTATAGACTTTACTAGTGGCTTGATGTGACGAATGCATGATATATGAATGAGATCGTAAGCAAGCTGTGAGCGTGTTTGGGCTGTGCGCTAGTCCTTCCTCCACTGACATTACACCGAGGGTTGACATATATGTAAAGGTATTAATGTAGAATTTTGTTGGATTCCATCTCACTGTGGTATTTGGGGTAATGAAATGGCTGATAGATCAGCGAAAGAAGGAGCTATTAGAAAACATCCTGACAGTACACTAAAATTAGAAAAACATGAAATAAATTCGATGTTAGAAAGTCGTATAATGACAGAAAAGCTTCCTACAAAGTCAAAAATATTACCGTGTTCGAGATCCTTGTCTAGTCTCATTTACAAAATTCGATTAAATTCATGGAAGACTAAATTTTCAAAAAATGTAGAATGTGCTTGTGGTCATTCAATATCAATTGAACATATTCTTTTTGATTGCCCATTGCTATCCCCGTTATACAACATATGTGGGATAGATGTAGCAAAAATGAGATCTTTAAATGATATAATCTACAGCGAAAAAATGATTACAAATTGCATCAGTTTTATCCAGCACTATACTTGCAAATTTATTGTAAACATTAAATCATTTATAGTTATTGTATTGAATGTTTATACGTAGCCTTTCACACATGAGTGCATATTCACACACACACACACACACCACACACACACCACACACACACACACCACACACACCCCCAACACACACACACGCGCGCGCATACGCAATACACAAACACACACACACACACACACACACAACACACACACACACACACACACACTGACTACAAAACCCAAATTTTTGTCTTTAACCGGGGGTTTGTATAACACACACACACACACACAAAACACACCACACCACACCACACACACACACACACGCCCCCCCCCGGCGCCTCGCAAACACAGAAAAAAAACTCTTACCAGCCCTTTTAATTTTTTTGTGGTGTGTGGTGTGTTGCTTTTATTTTTTTTGGATTGGTTATTTCTATCTAATACACCATTTTTGGGAACAGACTTTAAATTAAATAATCAATAAACAAGCACCACCACGCCACCAACCACACACACACCACAAAAACCAAACCACCACAAACCCACACACAAACAACCCCCAAAACCAAGGCCCCCAAATTTTAAACTAGGCCATTTCAAATTTTCCCAAAAGGCGAACAAACGGGGTTTTAAGAAAGGGCCGAAGGCTCCAGAAAACTAAAAGGGCCGAAGGCTCACAAAAACTAAAAGGCCAAAGGGCCACAGAATAACTAAAGCCGAAGGCTCACAGAAAAACTAAAAGGCCGAAGGCTCACAGAATAACTGAAAGGCCAAAGGCCCAAATAACTAAAAGGGCCAAAAGCTCACAGAAAAATAAAAGGCCAAGGCTCACAGAATAACTGAAAGGGGCCGAAGCCACAAATAACTGAAAGGCCAAAGGCTCCCAGTAACTAAAAGGGCCAAGGCCACAGAATAACTAAAAAGGCCGAAGGCCACAGAATAACAAAAGGGCCCCAAAGGGCTCACAGAAAACTAAAGGGGCCAAAGGGCCACAGAAAAAAAAAAAAAATAACTAAAAGGCCGAAGCCACAGAATAACTAAAAGGGCCAAGGCCCAGAATCTGAAAGGCCGAAGGCCCCCAGAAAACTGAAAGGCCGAAGGCTCACAGAATAACAAAAGGGCCAAAGGGCCACAGAAAACAAAAGGGCCGAAGGCTCCAAAAAACAAAAGGGCCGAAGGCCCCCAAAATCTAAAAGGGCCAAAGGGCTCACAGAATAACAAAAGGCCGAAGGCTCCAAATAACAAAAGCCAAGGGCTCACAGAAAAACTGAAAGCCGAAGCTCACGAAAAACCCTAAAAGCCAAGGCTCACAGAATAACGAAAGGCAAAGGGGCTCACAAATAACTGAAAGGCCAAAGGGCCACAAATAACTGGGGGCCGAAGCTCACGAAAACTGAAAGGCCAAAGGGCCACAGAATAACTGAAACCGAAGGCTCACAGAAAACAAAGGGCCAAAGCTCACAGAAAACTAAAAGGGGCCGAAGGCTCACAGAAAACTAAAAGGGCCGAAGCTCACAAAAACTGAAAGGCCGAAGGCCACAAATAACTAAAGGCCGAAGGCTCACAGAAAAATAAAAGGCCAAAGGGCTCCAAAATAACTAAAAGGGCCAAAGGGCCACAAATAACTGAAAGCCGAGGCTCACAAATAACTGAAAGCCGAAGCTCACAAATAACTGAAAGGCCGAAGGCCACAGAATAACGAAAGGCCGAAGGCTCACAAAAAAACTGAAAGGCCGAAGGCCACAAATAACGAAAGGCCAAAGGGTCACAAAATAACTGAAAGGCCAAAGGCTCACAGAATAACTAAAAGGGCCAAAGGCTCACGAAAACAAAGGGCCAAAGGCCACAAATAACGAAAGGCCAAAGGGCTCACAGAATAACGAAAGGCCAAAGGGCCCACAAATAACTAAAGGCCGAAGGCCACAGAAAACAAAAACCCCGAAGCTCACAGAAAACTGAAAGGCCAAAGGGCTCCCAAATAACTGAAAGGCCGGGGCCACAAATAACTAAAGGGCCAAAGGCCCGAATAACTAAAGGCCAAGGCTCACAAAATAACGAAAGGAAGCTCCAAATAACTAAAGGCCAAAGGGCTCACAGAATAACTAAAGGCCGGGGCCCAGAATAACTGAAAGGCCGAAGGCTCACAAAACTGAAGGCCGAAGGCCACAAATAACTAAAAAGGGCCCAAGGGTCACAGAAAAAACTGAAAGGCCGAAGGCCACAAAAAACTAAAGGGGCCAAGGGGCCACAGAATAACAAAGGCCGAAGGCTCACAGAAAACTGAAAGGCCGAAGGCCACGAAAAACTGAAAGGCCGAAGGCTCACAGAAAAACAAAAGGCCAAGGGCCCAGAATAACTGAAAGGCCAAAGGGCTCACAGAAAAACGAAGGCCGAAGGCTCACAAAAAAACGAAAGGCCAAAGGGCTCAAAAAAACTAAAAGGCCAAGGCTCACAGAATAACTGAAAGCCCAAAGGGCTCACAAAAAAACTGAAGGCCGAACTCACAGAATAACTAAAGGCCGAAGGCTCACAGAATAATGAAAGGCCGAAGGCTCACAGAATAACGAAAGGCCGAAGGCTCACGAATAACTAAAAGGGGCCGAAGGCTCCCAAATAACAAAAAAGGCCGAAGCTCACAGAATAACAAAAGCCGAAGCTCACAGAATAACAAAAGGGCCGAAGGCTCACAGAATAACTGAAAGGCCGAAGGCCACAAAATAACGAAAGGCCAAAGGCTCACAGAATAACTGAAAGGCCAAGGGGCTACAGAATAACAAAAGCCAAAGGGCCCACAGAATAACAAAAAGGCCAAAGGCTCACGAATAACTAAAAGGCCAAAGGCTCACGAAAAACTAAACCGGGGGCTCACAGAAAACAAAAAGGCCAAAGGCTCCAGAATAACTGAAAGGCCAAGGCTCACAAATAACGAAAGGGCCAAGGGCTCACGAATAACTGAAAGCCAAGCCACAGAATAACAAAAAGGCCGAAGGCCCAGAATAACTGAAAGGCCAAAGGGCTCACAGAAAAACTAAAAGGGCCAAGGCCACAGAATAACGAAACCAAAGGCTCACAGAAAACTAAAAGGGCCGAACTCACAGAAAACAAAAAGGCCAAAGCTCACAAAAATAACTAAAAGGGGCCAAAGGCCACAAAATAACTAAAAGGCCAAAGGCTCACAGAATAACTAAAAGGGCCAAGGCTCACAGAATAACTGAAAGGCCGAAGGCTCACAGAATAACTGAAAGGCCAAAAGGCCCAGAAAAACGAAAGGGCCAAAGGCCACAGAAAACAAAAGGGCCAAAGGGCTCACAGAAAAACTAAAACCAAAGGGCTCACAGAATAACGAAAGGCCAAAGGCCCCCAAAAATAAACCCCTCACAGAATAACTAAAAGGCCGAAGCTCACAGAAAAACTAAAAGGCCGAAGGCTCCAGAATAACTGAAAGGCCAAAGGGCTCACAGAATAACTGAAAGGCCGAAGGCTCACAGAATAACTGAAAGGCCAAAGGGCCACAGAATAACTAAAGGCCAAGGCTCAAGAAAACTGAAAGGCCGAAGGCTCACAGAATAACTGAAAGGCCGAAGGCTCACAAATAACTAAAAGGCCGGGGCTCACAAAAAACTGAAAGGCCAAGGTACAAAATTTTGAAAGGCCGAAGGCTCACAAAATAAAACCCCCCTAAAAGGGGCCAAAGGGCCACAGAAAACTGAAAGGCCCAAAGGCCACAGAAAACGAAAGCCGGGGGCTCACAGAAAAACTGAAAGGCCGAAGGCTCACAAAAACAAAAGGGCCGAAGGCTCAAAAGAATAACTAAAAGGCCGAAGGCCACAGAATAACAAAAGGGCCAAGGGCTCAAATAACAAAAGGGCCCCGGGGCTCACAGAAAACAAAGGCCGAAGGCTCACAAAAAAACGAAAGGCCCGAAGGCTCACAGATAACGAAAGGCCGAAGCTCACAGAATAACTGAAAGGCCGAAGGCTCACAGAATAACTAAAAGGGCCCGAAGGCTCACAGAAAAACTAAAAGGGGCCGAAGGCTCACGAAAACTGAAAGGCCGAAGGCTACAGAATAACTAAAGGGCCAAAGGGCTCACAGAATAACTAAAGGCCAAAGGCTCACAAAATAACGAAAGGCCGAAGGCTCACAGAATAACTGAAAGCCGAAGGCCACAAATAACGAAAGGCCGAAGGCTCACAGAATAACTAAAAAGGCCAAAAGGCTCAAAAACTAAAAAGGCCGAAGCTCACAGAAAACTAAAAGGCCGGGGCTCACAAATAACAAAAGGCCGAAGGCTCACAGAAAAACTGAAAGGCCAAAGGGCTCCAAATAACTGAAAGGCCGAAGGCCACAAATAACTGAAAGGCCGAAGGCCACAGAAAACTAAAAGGGCCCGAAGGCCACAGAATAACGAAAGGCCAAAGGGCTCACAGAATAACTAAAAGGGCCGAGGCCACAGAATAACGAAAGGCCCCGAAGGCTCACAGAATAACGAAAGGGCCGAAGGCTCACAAAAACTAAAAGGCCGAAGGCTCACAGAATAACTGAAAGGCCAAAGGGCTCACAGAATACTAAAAAGGCCAAGGCTCACAAAAAAAAACGAAAGGCCAAAGGGCCCAAAATTAACTGAAGGCCGAAGGCTCACAGAATACTGAAAGGCCAAAGGGCTCAAAAAAAAAAAGGGCCCAAAGGGGCCACAGAATAACAAAGGCCGAAGGCTCACAGAATAACTAAAAGGGCCAAAGGGCTCACAGAAAACTAAAAAGGCCGGGGCCACAGAAAACTGAAAGGGCCAAAGGCTCACAGAATAACTAAAGGGCCGAAGTCACAAAAAATAAGGGGGCCGGGGGTCACAAAATAACGAAAGCCGAAGGCTCACGAAAACTGAAAAAGGCCGAAGGCTCACAGAAAAACAAAAGGCCGAAGGCTCAAAAATAACAAAAGGGCCCAAGGCTTCAAGAAAACTGAAAGGGCCAAAGGGCTCACAAAATAACAAAGGCCGAAGCCACAAATAACTGAAAGGCCAAGGCTCCAAAATAACGGGTATCTGAAAGGCCAAAGGGCTCACAGAATAACTGAAAGGCAAAGGCTCACAAAAAATTTGGGATCTGAAAGCCGAAGGCTACAAATAACTGAAAGGCCAAAGGGCTCACAAAAACTAAAGGCCAAGGCTCACGAATAACTGAAAGGCCGAAGGCTCACAGAAAACTGAAAGGCCAAAGGGCTCACAGAATAACGAAAGCCGAAGGCTCACAAATAACTAAAAGGGCCCCAAAGGCTCACAAAATAACGAAACCCCGAAGGCTCACAGAAAACTGAAAGGCCGAAGGCTCACAGAATAACTAAAAGGCCAAAGGCTCACGAAAAGAAAGCCAAGGCCACAGAAAAACTTTTTTCAAATTATGTTCAGCTGTTATTTTTGATTCCAACTCCAAAAATAGTAAGGGAAAAACTGACATTTTCGAGAAAAATCACTGGCATATCCATTTTGTCTATTAAGACCCGAGGGGGGAGAAACGGCATAGTTTAAGAAAATTTCAAAAAGCCCCCATTTCGATAAAATGGGGAAAGTATTACCGGAAAAACAGGGGATGTGTTTACTAGGTACGGAAAAGAGCCATGAAAACAAGTTAAAGTCATGGTTGTAGGAATAATCAACATGATAAACAAAGTTCGCCTGACGTAGGTCTACCACTGAAGCAGTTTCTTGAAACACAAAAAACAAAGGAACAAAACCTTTGAGTTAAACGAAACTGTGACTGAGGCTTTGGGAGGTGCTCAAATGCTGGGAAAAACTTTTTTTTTTTTTTTTTTTTTTTTTTGCTGTCCCAACCTCTGCGCCACGTCAGAGGCAGTGTACCCACGCCGCTCATTCCGACACCCCGTCCACAGCCACAGCCCGGTCGACCCCGCCTCAGCCCCGGCACCGACAATCCACAGGGAGCAGTCAATGTCAAGTCGTTAAGAGGCAACCCACCGGAGGAGACACTGCACTGCTGCCGAGTCACTTCGGCGGTGTTCAGTGGCGCCTGTTCTGATCTAACATACGCAGGACACCACCTACTAAGCCCCCTACTGACGACAATAATTGCTTAGTCGCGGAGCCGGCGTGAGTGAGCTGTCCCTCCGGAGGGCGCCACCACGTCCGTCCACCGACAGCCCCCATGGACTCGCCGATACCGGTGACCCCGAAGGAACCAAACCAAAGCCACAGACGCGGAGAGGACATCGAAATTGAGGTCACCATGAGAGCAGCGCATGAATGGCCACAGAATTTGAGACATTTTTTTTAATGCTGATCAATGAGAATGAGGATGATTAAGATGATGCTACGGATTTCCATTTCGGTCTGAGACTACATGACAGGGCTGTACTCTACGCTTCCTTTCATAATATATCCCGGCGTCAACCAGGCCCGAGAGATACAGGCACCTGCAGTGTTGGTCAGGAAATTTGAGCAACACTCTCAGAAACGCATCCATTAAGTGGATGAAACTCGACTGTGTGGTCCCAGTCTTCCCAACTGAGTCCGCAGCAAACTCAACTCTGGGTAGGAGCCGGTCGGAGCAGAAAAATCCCACATGGCTGTCATAGGAATCGAACCCACGACCTCCCAGCCGGGAGTCCGCGACGCTAACCACTTCGCCACGGCGGCTGGTGGGATTTAGAAAACTTTGTGCCTATGGGTTTTACGTCATCAATTGAATTAATTTAATTTAAAGGCTTCAGCATTTATCAAAAAGTCTCAGTTCTGAAATACAGCTCAGAAAAAAAAAAAACAAAAAACAATCAAATTAATTAGATTCAAAGGCTTCAGCATTCATAAAAAGTCTCAGTTCTGAAATGCAACACGGAAAAAAAAACGTACGGTATGATGCTAAATTTCCGAATCCGTTCATTCTTTCTGCTGAAATTCCACTTATAGTGTCACTAGAAAATGGTCAGGCGCTGCTGATAGTCCTTATAAACAACATAGAACATGCAGGTGTGCTGCTGGCAAAGAATAAATCGTTCCAGGTTATAACACGCCTTCCAGAACCTGACAAATTTCTGTAGCTGATTAGTATGGTACACACTTCGAGTTGATAATTCCAAGTTTTAAAAAAAAAGGAAGTCTGTATTCTTGAAACAGAAATCGTCTTTACCAGTCCCATAGTGGAGGAAATGGTTGAATGAAGGAAGACTCGTTATCATATCAATATCTGTTGACACAGTTACGTCATACCAACCAGCAGAGATGTTTGGAAATCAATGGAGGTTTTTGTTTGTTTGTTGTATTTTTTTTCCAAAAGCCTTGAAACCCCTGTATTCCCCTGGCGAGATATTCCACTTTGTCATTTCTTAGCTCAAAATATAATGACAGGACATGTACAAAAGTACGGAAAAGTATTAAGACAGAACAAATAATGATCGTAATGACAAAAAATTATAATAATAACAACCACAACCACCACCACAACAATAATGATATCAATAATCATGATAATGATGATGATGTTGATGACGATGATGATGATGATGACGAAACTATGAATCATAATAATAATAATAATAATAATAATAATAATAATAATAATAATAACAATAATAATAAATAATAATAATAATAATAAATAATAATAATAATAATAATAATAATAATAACAACAATAATAATAATAATAATAATAATAGTAACAACAACAACAACAATAATAACAATAATGACATTAGTAATGATAATGATGATAGTAATAATTATAATAATTTGCTGACAGACATACAAACCTACCAACAAACTTGTCTGAAAACATAACTGCCTGTAAGGCATAACAACAAAAGCAACAATAGTAGCAGTAGTGATGGTGATGGTAGTGGTGGTGATGGTGGTGGTGGTAGTAGTAATAGGAGTAGTAATGGTGATGGTGGTAATTGTGGTGGTAGACGTGGTGGTGGTGGTGGTGGTGGTGGTGGTGGTGGTAGTAGTAGTAGCAGTAGTAGTGGTAGTAGTAGTAGCAGCAGCAGCAGTTGTTCTTGTGCTGCTGCTGCTGCTACTACTACTACTACCAGTATGATGAGAAATTTTAAAGACACTGAACCGAACTCAATTGCTTGTACCTGAACTAAACTATACTGCTACCATCGATTTGATTGGTACCTTTCTTTTATGACACCAAACAAGGAAGAAAAAAAGGAGAAAGAACAGAAAAGGAAGAAAAACGGGCTTTTTTTTTTTTTACAAGGATGTGTGAGAGAGAGAGAGAGAGAGAGAGAGAGAGAGAGAGAGAGAGAGAGGAGAGAGAGAGAGAGAGAGAGAGAGAGAGAGAGAAGAGAGAGAGACTTCATCCTGCTCTCTCCCGCTGACTTACAACTACGACCTTTCAACTCGAGTCCCACCCCCACCCACACCCCACCCTCCACCGCACCCCCCTTTCCCTTCCCCTCCTCCCCCAACAGTTCCGACTCTCCTCAGGTCCTCACTGTTCTTCCTCCCCCCCACCCCCACCCCCACCCCCACCCCTCCTCATCCCCACCCACCCCCACACCCCCCTTTCACCCTCCCTCATCAGTAGACAGGTCGTCATGACGACAGTCAGACCCGAAGACAAGCCTATCGGTTGGATGGTCCCAGGGTACTGATGGTGGAAATGAAAGGGGGGGGGGGGCGTGGAAGGGGAGGGACCGAGGAGGGTGGGGGCGAAGATAGGGAGGGAGGGAGGGTATGGGGGGGGAGGGGAAGGATGAGATGAAGTGTAGGTGTGGAGGGAAGGGGCCAGGGGGTGGGGGTCGGGGTGGGGAGGGGGGGGGGGCGGGACTGTAGGTGATCAGACTACTCTGGGGTTTAGGCAGTTTATGAAAAATCTAGTTGCAAAATGAGGCGATTGCAGGCGGAAATCTAAACAAATCGTAAATAAATGTTAGCGAACCGCCAAAGGGAAAATAAAAAAAAAACGTGGACAAGCGAACCACCAGACAAAACACGACGCGTTTCGACCTCTTGGGTCTTCTTCAGGCAAGATACAAAACAATGAGCACAATGAAAAGGAACGAGCAATCACTTCAACGCCTGGTGATTGAAGATAAGTGATTGCTCGTTCATTTTCGTGGTCCCAATTCTTTTGTGTCTTGCCTGAAGAAGACCTAATAGGTCGAAACGCGTCGTGTTTTGTCTTGTAATTCGTTTGTCCACCTTTTCTTGTGTGTGTGTGTGTGTGTGTGTGTGTGTGTGTGTGTGTGTGTGTGTGTGTGTGTGTGTGTGTGTGTGTGTGTGTGTGTGTGTTTTGCGGTTCGCTAACATTCATTTAAGATTTTGATTCTGAAAGAGTCACGGAATTCCACTCCATCGTTGGTCTATTTTGTTGTTGTTGTTGTTGTTTTTGTTTTTTGATGATGTCACGAAGGGTATGAGGATGACATCATCTTGAAATTGGAGGAGAATGTCTCCACAGAGAAATGCCAACACATTTTTCTACCAATCGCATGAATGACAGAATTCGCCATATTACGTAGCTGGACATATGTGTGGATATTGATCTATACAAGAGACAGAGAAACAACAGCAAAGACGATGTTGTTAGTATTATGTTGTCTGGATAAGCTTCTTTCGCTTTAAAATATCAATCATCTTCATCGTTGACAAAAGCACGCCAGGTTGTCCTCTTGAGGAAAGTCGTTCTATGGTCAGCCATTGCAATTCCTCCATGCACTGAAAATAGTAACGCCCTGTAATTGGTACAGACAGGTTTCGGGATTTTTAAAAAAAATTTCATTTGCTTTTATTGTTGTCCAACATATATGCAGGAACACACAAAAAATAATAACAGCAACAGCAACCAGAAATTAGTTTAAAAGGACCCCCCACCCCCAAAAAACAACAACAACAACAACAATAATAATAATAATAATAATAATAATAATAATAATAATAATGATAATGATAATGATAATAATAATAATAATAATAATAATAATAATAATAATAATAATAAACTAGATACACATATAAAAACAGAGGAAATATTATGCTACTCTTACGATATGTATACATGCTTTTGATGAAAAGCGCGCAGGATACGTTAAGTCAGATAGAGAGATCTGTATGAATACACAAGTAGCATAGGATAGACAGACAGATGGACGGACAGAGGAACAGACAGGCTAACAAACAGGAAGACAGGATGGGTTGGGTCACAGCAAGTGAAGATTGTGTATTGCCACATAGTGCATTGTTTTTTTTAAGTACAATAATATTTTTAAAAAATGTCAGATCAGCAGAATGTAAGAGCCTCACAAAACGTTCTCGGGGAAAAAAAACACCACATTAATTATTTTAGAACTTGTCATTACATATTGTATTCTACACACACACACACACAACACACACACACGTCCTCGCACACGCACTCACACACTCATACACGCAGAAGCGTAGACACACTCCTATAGACACAGGGGGGAACATTGAAATCGGGGAACATAACTCCAGGGGAACATAGAGCTGGGGAATCAATGAGCAGGGGAAACACAGCCGAGGGAATAGAGAGACACAAAGGAAGATAACTCCGGGAGAACGTTGGGATGACCCCCGTGTCGTTTGACCTTTTCATTTTGATGACTCACCATAGTGATGTTTTCACTTTATGCCCGTATTCAATGGATGAACTCGGCGACGCGTCTGTCCTTCTGTCGTCCTCTCTCATTCTGTCTGTTGATACTTGCGCGGATTGCTGTTCACGGAGATGTATGGTTCACTTTGTGGGAATATAAACAAGATTTTTGTTTTCTTATTTCATTTATTTATTTATATTATTATTCATTCATTTATTTTTATTTTCATTTATTTATTTTATTTATTTATTTTATTTATTTATTTATTTATTTCTATTTTTTATTTTAATTTTATTTATTTATTTTTTTTTTTAATTTTTTTTTTTTTTTTTTTTGGGGGGGGGGGGGGGGGGGGGGTGAATTCTATATATTTCCACCGCTCAGAGTTTGATCTTTTGGTTATGATGAAGTCATCAAATCGCTATGGAAGTTTCTTTTTGTTGATTAGGTGTTTTTGCTTCTGTTTCGTTTTGTTTTTTTCCTCATGTTTAATCAATTTTTTAGAGAGTTGACAGGCGCGCAAAAAGAGTGCAATGCGCAAAGATATTGGCATATAACAGTATTTCTCTAAATCACTCTTATAAGCTTCTCCATTCTTAAAGACTTTGCCATACAACTGCATTTCTCTAAGTCACTCTTATAAACTTCTCCATTCATTCTCAAAACTCGAGCAAAGTCAAGTAGTAAACAACCGTGTTTGGTAAAGAGTAAAGAACGATAGAATAAACCAAGAAAAATGAAACTTTCGCATTATTTTTCAGCCTTTTGTCCCCCCCCCCCCCCCCCCCCCATAGCTTCATTACATAACGTACAGAAACGTTACATTTTTTTCCTTCTAAAATCACTAACCACAATATCACATCAATATAAAAAAAAAAGCAAGAAATTCACAGAACCCAAATTTTTGCGGAAGCGTAACACTCTGCTGAATATCACAGACACGTACAGTAACCAAAACAAGAGAGCCACCATATTCTTCTAATTGACACATGCAGTGGTAAGTTGCAGTCATGTGGATTCTGAACAGTCCGTCTTACGTCGAGCAAACTCGACTACTTTTCAAGAAAGTCGAAATCGCAGTGAATTGTGGGAGTCGGTTTCCCAGGTGTGTACGTCACACTGTCTCTTCGAGGATAAAAAAAAAAAGACCTGCGCGGCATTGCGTGTACAAGGTTTAGTGGTCAAAATGAGATACTAGTCAGGAGAAAAGAAATAATAAACACACGAAAAGGACCCAAAGGACGAACTGTGAGGGAGGTGAACGTATCCCAGACGACAAGGGCAGATGGCTTGAAAATTAAACACAGAAAGAAAGAAAGAAAGAAAGAACATTTTTCAGGGAGACAATCAGTGTCGCTAATCATAGCAGTGATTATAATAAGATTATATCAAAACATCGAATAACATTTCTAATTTTATCGCCCAACAAATAATAATGAACAGTTTATATTGATTGCGAAAGAAAACTCGTATTTCATTAGTATCTTGAAGACAGACATGAAGTATATGGCTGTATATCGTGTGTCCAGTAATAAACATAATTCCAAACTAAATTTCAGCACATTCTATAGAATCGTTACCAAATAGGACCACATGGAACTGAGACAGCGCGTGCCAAACAGCAGCGGTGATGGCCCTTTCTTGCTTACCATTCTTGATTATCTTACAGTCCCTGAAAGGTTAAGGAAAGCAGCGTTTATTGCTTTAGGCAATAGCTAGACAGAGTAAATACATCAGCACGGAAATTAGCTGACTGCAATGATAGTTGTGGTTTTATGCTGCTCGTGTGGAATCACCCTTTTCACTTATTAGACCACACTCCAGGCACATAGAGCGAAGGCTTCAACATGGAATACTAGATGACCACAATAACAGTTGTGATCTTACGTCTTGCATGTCAATCACCCTTTTCTACATGGGAAAATGCGGCCGCTTTTGCCTGTGTATTATACGAAAGATTCGAAAGATCTGTTTACAAGCCAGAGAAAAAAAAAACCCAGTGTGCATAGCTGAGGTGATAAATGTACCAACAGCAAAAATGCGAGGTTTACGGTTTTTTTTCGTTTTGTTGTTGTTGTTTTTTAACTGAGCTTGTAAGTTTCAGTTTCAGTTTTATCAAAGAGGCGTCACGGCGTGCGGAATACTCCATATACGCTACACCACATCCACTAAGTTTTGAGACCACACTATGCATGATTTGAAGCTGATGGATAAATGAATTAACAATAAAGATGAGACAATTGAAGAAGAGGGTCTCGTGGCTACGACTCAACGGATGTCTGACCTACGCATTAGCCCAACGCGCTGTTCAGACCTTGAGTAACTTCCTACCATTTTGTTTTTTTGTTAGAGCTTGTAAGATGAAACAGTGTTAAAGGCGGTACTGCCATAAATAAACAAACGACACAGAGCTTTTTGTGAAGGCACGCTCGTTTTGACTGAAAATGCTCATCGAAGTACTCTAGGCATGCGTAGAGTATTTCTAATTTTCACGAGTCTCTATAAAGTTTTGCTTTTCTTTTCTTATCCAATGGCACAATTTCGATGGAAAAATGACATTATTGACGTGTTTTACTTTCACCCTTGCTCCCTCAATACACACACGCACGCACGCACGCACGCTCGCACGCACACACACACACACAAACACACACACACACACGCACGCACGCACGCACGCACGCACACACGCATATATATATATATATATATATATATATATATATATATATATATATATATATATATATATATATATATATATATATATATATAAACAAAGACACCACCCTCCAGCTGCCGAGCACACCCCACAGACCCAACCACGCCTGCCCACGGACAGATGAAGACAGTGCCACTCCAGACACAGCCAAGCTTTCGCCATACGGTCTTATGTGCCCTCACGCATATAGATGAATATAACAGGATACTTTTTTTCCACAGTTGTTTGCTGACTTGAAGATAAGTACGAAAACCTTTTACTTTGCTGACTTAAAGATAAGTACGAAAACCTTTTACTTTGCTGACTTGAAGATAAGCACGAAAACCTTTTACTTTGCTGACTTGAAGATAAGTACGAAAACCTTTTACTTTGCTGACTTGAAGATAAGTACGAAAACCTTTTACTTTGCTGACTTGAAGATAAGTACGAAAACCTTTTACTTTGCTGACTTGAAGATAAGTACGAAAACCTTTTACTTTGCTGACTTGAAGATAAGTACGAAAACCTTTTACTTTGCTGACTTGAAGATAAGTACGAAAACCTTTTACCTTTCCCCCTCAATATTCAGTCAGTTCCTCAGCAGATCTTGATAATCTTATCAGTTAAACACTTCCTTGAATACAGTCAGCTGAGGCATTGTTGTTTCAACGTACAATCGATGAAACAGACTTTGCAAACAGCAGAGTAAATGTCTCACATCTAAACTTAGAATCGTTTCAAAAAACAAAAAACAAAAACAAAAAAGCAAAAACAAAAAGAGAAGAAAAAGAAAAAAAAGCATTTCCATTTAGGGGAAAGAGATGTTGGGTTTTTGGGTTTTTTTGTTGTTTTTTCACAAAATGCGTTTTATGGCCCGCTGGCACTGCTTCCAGAAGACATCCATCTGAAGACATCGTCGACGTCTCTGTTCTGTGCTGCCTGTCTTTGGCTGGCTGAAAGGACAAGTTCTTGAGGTTAGCGCGATGTTCCTCAGTATCAGGAGATATGCTGCCCGATATTCCCCTGCCCAGTACCCCCTCCCCCCTTCCCCCCTCCCTGTTCAATATTCCCCTGCCCGATACTCCCCCTAGTCGACTTTCCCTCAATATCAAGACGCTCCCAATGTTCTCAGGTTTGAAACCCAAACCTGACAACACTCCTTGTGCAGAGACAGGACTCGGTGGTTTATGAATCAGCTCTTCTTCTTCATCTTCTTCTTCAAGGGCACCGACGTTTTCTGAACGCTACCCAGCCTTTCTAGTATTGATCGCTGCAGCAGTTAGTTGTTGCACGTGCGAGCTGCCCAGGAGAGCTGTCCACGTTCGTGCGTGACGTGAAGGTGAGCGCGCGTGCGTTTGTGTGCCACGGGTCCCAAAGACGTCCCACGTCCTTAGCGCGGGGAGTCCCCGATCACGAACGAAGAGGACAACACGCCGAACTGTTCACACGCTGACCCAGTGCGCGCCACGCTCGCTGCGATGAGTCCGGCGAGACCAGTTAGGGACCACGACCGGCAGTGCGCGTTCGTTCTCTGTTCCATGCTGCCGTCAACCGAGAGACCTTGGTGCCAGAGGCCAGCACGATGGCCGGGGGTCTGAATGCCAGAGCCAGGGCGGAAGAGAAGCCTGCATATGGCGGGTCCAGCAGTTGCATGAATGAAAGCTTTCAGCGTGAATGAAGCGGGAGAAGACGATGAAATGATGAATGAAGACTCTGAAGGAACGAACGGACGCTGGTTCCATACCGCCTCTTCTCAATGAAGCGCATATCGCCTGCATGCAGATGGCTGACACAGCCTTGGTCCATCCAAAGAATGGAAGCGAAGTTGTGTCTCACTTCCAAGGTGAAAACTGACCATAATCCAACAAAAAAACAAACAAACAAAAAAAAGTCTCGCTAAAAAAAATACTGATAATTGAAAAGGAAAAAGGAGGAAAAGTCAAGAGTATTTACAAGAGAAAAAAAATAATGTAACAGTTTGAATTCCCCCCCCCCCCCCCCCCCCCCCCGGACATTGCTTTCAAAGTTTGATGAATTCAGCACCTGGGTAACTTACAGTTTCTACATTCATCAGGCTTTTTTCTGGTCTGTAGACATATACGGGAAGTTACTTTCAAGCTATGGGGATAACTGGATTGTGAGATATGTATTGCCATAATCATATTTTTATCGGATGGTTCTTATTCGAATGAATACATACATACATTATCTTTTTTTTTCTTTGAAAAAAAATTGTTGGGTCATGGAAGGGACCTGCAAAGGGATTGTTGAAAATATTGTTCATGTGTATGATCACCACAAAAGTAGTAAGGTAAGGGACTTTCCACTTCCGGTGGAGATCCCCTCCGAGATCCCCTTTTGAGGGGTGAAAAGTCCCTTACCTTACTACTCACAAACCAGGCAGTTCAGATAGGTTTTAAAATACTTCTTATGTCATGTGTCTGTTAGATATCATCGATCGAATCACTATCATTTGTAATGAGTTTTCCCACTGTACCATAGGTAGTATGATTTGGTAGAGGTTACAGACATCAAAGGCACCGTGGTTCTTTGACAATTGCGATCATCATCATCATCATCATCATCATCATCATCATCATCGTCATCATCATCATTATTGCTTTCATTATTGTTATTATTATCATTATTATTATCATTATCATTCTTCTTCTTCTTCTTCTTCTTCTTCTTCTTCTTCTTCTCATCACTATTATTATTATTATTA
>CM031614.1:74328575-74341075 GCA_018398815.1 Conus ventricosus
GACCACACAAGAAAGATTACGATACAACACCCCATTTATTCACACCAACACACACATAGTCACAAATAAGCATTCCAACACACACAACATGCACAATCACACTCAAGCATTTTAACACTCACGACATACACACAATTAAGCATTTCAACACACACGACATACCCATAGTCGCAAACAAACATTTCAACGCACACAATATAACTATAATCTTAAATAAGGATTTCCAGCACGCATTCCCTTCCGTGCTTCATGTGGTTCCCCCACACCCCTGCCTCTCCAAAGTCCACTGGGAGCACCCTGACGCACCAGGTGCCCCAAACCGGGTCGGTTCTTGAACGGAGTGTCCTTCGATGCCGACACCACTGACACACACAACAATACGCCCAAATCGCACGCCACAGAGCTACCACACCGGTCACATGGGCTGTTTGAAGTGCGAGGACGGTGGAGAGCGCATCCCGTGGGACGAGGTGTTGTCGCTGGAGGTCCCGGACAGGGATCAGGACCGTCCGGCAAAGCCCACGTGCTTCTCCACCAGCGCGCGGCCCCAACCAGTGTGCGGCCCCAACCAGTGCACGGCCCCAACCAGTGCAGGCTCCGGGTGAAGCCCCCGGGAGGAGGGAAAACGGAACTGGGAGGAAAGAAGAAAGAAGGGTACTGGAACCCCGCAGTCAGTACAGTCTGGCATATGCTGTCAAATCCTAACAGCCCCTCGCATGATGGGCGAGGGGAGGTTCGCTGACTAAACTAACAGCATCAGCTCAACACAGACCTGAACATAACACAGTAAACAAACCAACCGAGGAACGTTCGCTAAAGGTCTCCTCACACGAAGCAGGTAAGAAGTTACATTCACAGGTTAAACACATGAATAGAAAATCATGGCTTCATCCTTCCCTCACTCACGCTCAACATTTTCCTTTCTTAGGAACTGAACTAATACAGCAACCATTGCTTTATAAACTGTCATCACAATTGCAAATAATAATTCAATGGCACAATTATCACCACATTTATAGCAACATTTCAAAACGACAAAATTCTCCAACCACGCATCCAAATGACTAATCATGCGTACGCACGCTCGCAAACATAAAACTCGTTCCCCTTGCACACAAAACAGACGGTGGCCGAAGAATAAGAGACCGGCAATTGTGACAGGGCGGACGAGCGAGACCAAGCAAGTACCAACCCTGAATCACCAGGTTCTCTCCCATCCCCACCGACTAACCGCATCACCAGATGCATAAAAAGGAGAAAGAATTTTGGATATAATTTAGAATGGCCAGGTTAAAGATTGAATTAACCAGAAAAGCGGTCTCAAACAATATTTCTTTTATAATTTTGAAAACAAAAGAAAATTGCGCAAAAGAGAAGAATTAGCCGGCTAACAAAAAAAACAAAACAAACAAACCACGAAACTGATGCTTACCAGCTACCCGTGGGTGACCCAGAAGTGATGGTCAAGCGACTCTCTGCCTCGTCCAGTCGAGAGGGACCAGCAGAGCAGATGCGGAAAAGAGATGATGTCCCTCCCCTACAGGCCGACTGTAGGAATGAAGGCACCGACCGTACCTTCGACGAAGTGGTGAAGAACCAGGACCGGAGCAGGCGCTCCCAGAGACATCTTCCGCTCGAGTGAAGAGAAAACCTGCCTAAGCGATGGCGGCCAACATGCCACCCTACGTCACAGTGAGAATACCTCAAGCCCAAGGGGAATCTTGCACGTGCGGCAGGTGAAAAGACAGGTGAGAGGCCGATAGACAGCAAGTTCGAGAGAAAGGTACCAGCCACCCTGAACCTGCAGGATGAATTGCACGGGCAGTGGAATTAGAGAGAGAGGGAGAGAGAAAGCAAACCTAACCTGAGCTGAACGACATTAAGGTGCAAACGCACCACAAGCCACATTAAGGGACGGATACACGACCACAGCAACGACAATAAATAAATGAATAATTCCGCCACCCCAGATGGGTCAATCGTCGTAGGCCTCGTGACAAACTCGTGACAAACCCCCCTTCTAAAAGCATCTGTTTCTCTGAGATACAGTGCTCCTTTGAACCTTGACGCATGTGCAAATTCACAACAATGGGACCGAATCCAACCCTCTGTAATCGACAGAGTACGATACATCCAATACAAACGTTTCACGATAGAATTGCACAGGAGATACATAATACTACATTTATCAAACAACTAAGCAAACCTTCCAACAATAAAAGTAGCAATCCGAACCATTGGCGATTCACTACCGTTAACATCACTGAAGTGAAAACTGTCCCTACACCTGATACAAAGACAAAAGGGGATATAACCCTGGTTGAGGGGAAGTGTCCCTCTGACTGATTTCTCCAATGTGCTGACTACGGAGCTCGGCTGAGATAGTCAGCATCCGTATTGCTGGAACCCTTGATATGGCGAAAAGTGAACGCATGACTCTGCAGTTCCACTGCCTAACTCATGAGTCGAAGACTGACTGGCCGGATCCGGTCCAAGCACTGGAGAGGATGATGATCGCTCTCCAGTACAAACTTCCGGCCGTACTTCTTCTTGGGTACGCCCTGGAACTCTTGGCATAACCCGTGCAGTTGACCTGTCTGAGCTGAGGAGAGGTTTGAACCGAAGCAAACATCCTGCCACGACTCTTCCTCGACGAGGGGAACAGTGGGGATGTCCTGAATCACCGACACTGCATGCTCATCGCCACTCTCCACAACGACAGGGGTGAATCCTGCCTGGCACTGAGTTCGTCGCACGTATGCCTTCAGGAGGTTGGCATGATACAGGCGTTCCTTGCCTCGCACGCGAATCCTATAGTCCCAGTCACCCACCAGACTGCAGACCACGAAAGGGCCCTGCCAAGCAAGCTGCAACTTGTTCTTTTGTGGAAGGAGAAGCAACACCTCATCACCTGGCTCAAACCACCGTTCAACACTGCGCCGGTCGTACAAAGCCTTGTATTTGGTTTTTGCCGACTGCAAATGTTGCTGAGCCAGCTGGCAAGTGTCAGCGATGCGGTTGCGCAGATCGACCACATATCGACTCTCCTCCTTGACAGCAGGTTCCATATCGTCGTGAGTCCACATCTGCTTCAAGACGTTGGTGGGTCCTCGTACGTTTCTGCCATACAGGAGTTCGAACGGGGAAAAGCGCATGCTTTCCTGTGGAACCTCCCTGTAAGCGAAACACGGCAGGAATGAAACGATCCCACTCACGAGGTTGCTCTGCACACAGGCGACGCAACATCTGCTTCAATGTCCCATTAAAGCGCTCGACAAGGCCATTGGCCTGCGCATGATAGGGTGATGTTGTCTCCTTGTGAACATTGAGCAGAGCGTTCACTTCCTGCATGGTTTCGGACAGAAACTGGGTTCCCTGGTCTGAAAAGATCTTCTTGGGCACGCCAGTGCGCGTCCCAAATCTGCCAGAGAGCTTCAGCAACAGTAGGGGCATCGATAGTCCTAAGCGGGACAGCCTCTGGATACCGAGTCGCATAGTCCACCACTACCAAAATGTAGCGGTGACCGCGATCGGATGGTGGATTAATGGGTCCCACCAGGTCGACCCCAACTTTGCTGAATGGCTCCCCAACCAGTGGCACTGATCCCAGGGGAACACGCCTCAAGCGCCCCTTAGGCGTTGTCCGTTGGCAGGTATCGCAACTGCGGCAGTACTGCCTGACCTGAGAATTCATCCCCGGCCAGAAGAAATCCTGTCTAACTCGCTCGAGAGTCCGTTTTGAGCCCATATGACCTGCCATGGGTGAATCATGGGCCTGGCGGAGAACAGATTCTCTCAAGCTTTGGGGAACGACTAGCTGCTTGGCCACCCTATCTGCCTGAGTGAAAACCCTAAAGAGGATCCCCTTGTGGAGCTAAAGCTCACCTTGGCGTGTCGGGCCGACTGAGCGGGACGACCCACCAGTTGTCGCAGGCGTTGGACATCTAAGTCCCTGGCCTGAAGACGAACCATGGTAGCAGGATCAGCCCTAGCCAGAACCTCGTCAGAGATCGGCTGTAGAACGGGACGCAATTCCTGCTCCTGCTTCTTGGCTTTGGCGCGTGTGGTAACTCCCACACACGCCTGTACGGGCAGATTCCGTAGACACAGACTGACTGCGTCCGTCTGCGAAGGTGATAGTATTCCCTATGAGAAGGGAATACAGAGGTCGCTCCACCGCGATGGCCCATACTTCGCCACAGAAGTAGGGGGTGGAGATAGGAATGAGTACAGAAGGACGGGTGGAGGTAAAACCAGCCTCCAACCCGCACACATCATAACTGGCGCCCGCCCGAGCCTCAGGGGAAACCAAATCCTTATCGACAAAGAGCGTTGATGCTCCCGAATCCCTGATGGTGTCGACCAAGGACGAACCAACAACAGAAAGAAATACTGGGCACTCTGAACCACCAGAAGCTGGGATGGACCCCACGTTAGCCGAGGCACGAGGACGCTGGAAAGGACTAGCCCCATGACTACCGGCGGCTTTGGGGCAATCTTTTCTAATGTGGCCGGGACGACCACAAAGAAAACACAGTCGGGGTGCTGAGGTCCCCGATGAACTGCCTGCCTTGCTCGACCCGCTAGCAGTCGTCGGCGCCTTATTGCCACTAAATCCTGTGGGGGTCTTCCTGTCCGTATCTGGGCGATGCCCATAAGCTCTACGGGCTTCAGCAAACACCTCAGCGGTCTGAATCGCAGCCGCGAAATCCTGAGGTGCTGTCTCGCCTATACGGATCCTCAACTCTGGGGACACGGTGTTGGTCAGCTGTTCGATGAGAATCAGATCCTCAAGCTCTAGCTTAGCCAACTGACGCCAGTACCCTAGCGTTTTGCGCAGCTTATCTCCAAACTGCACGAAGGTCTCATCGTTATTCTTTTTCATGGACCTGAATTTCCTCCGTACGTCTCTGGAGTAAGGTGGAAACGCTTACGCAGAGCCAACTGCATGTCTGCATAAGACGCGCCTTCATTTAGAGTGAGCACACACTCCCTTGCAGTACCCGATAATCCAGAAAAAAGGTGCATGGCCTTTTGTTCCTCAGACAATTGGTATGAACTAGCAACCTTGTCAAAATGCTCTAAGAACATATCAATGTCCTCACTAGGTCTGAACTCTGGGAGCTTTAACTTTGGGCCTCTAACTCTATCACTTGCCTGTCGATCAACCCCCTGATTTACAGATGCGGAGACCGTGAAAGAAGTTGTTCCATCTCTTCCCTACGCAGAGCTTCCTGTCTGGCAGTCTCCTCTCTGCGCAGATCTTCCTGTCTGGCAGCCTCCTCTCTACGCTGATCTAACTCTTCCCGATGGAGGGCTTCCTGCCTGACAGCCTCTTCTCTGCGCAACATAGCCTCTTCCCTACGCAGCGTAGCCTCTTCCTTACGCAGAGCTTCCTGCCTATCCAGCTCTTCCCTACGAGGGCCTCCTGCCGACAGCCTCTTCCCTACGGAGGGCCTCCTGCCTGACAGCCTCTTCCTACGGAGAGCCTCATCCTCACGTCGCTGTCGCTCCAAAAACATCAGGACAGAGGCGATATCCTGAGCAGGATTTACCACTCCCGACACGGGAGGATGACCCATCTGGCCCGTCCCTTGGGTCTCGACTTTCCCATGAGGAAAGTCCCCCGGGGCATGCCCTTACGAGGGGAAGCATGGAGAAGAGAGGGTTTCGGATTCTGCGACTCAACAGAAGCCCACAGTTGCTTCACTATACTCTGACGCTTCCGAGCGGAAGTGCCAGTCGGGGTCTCAGCAGGAAGATCCCTAGCGAAGAAGTAGTGAAAGTACGCGCCGGACTATCGGCTACAGCACTGGAATAAGTATAAGTCACTGTAGTCGAAGTGCTGGTACTAATAGTAGGGACTACACCCTGAAGACCCTTCTTCTTCGACGCACGCGTCGCCATACCACCAGCACCGGACGTTGCCATGACAACTATATCCTACGGTTCTTAAATACAGGGGAAAGACAATTCCACTTGAAAGAAACAAATACCGCTCGGATAGTCACGTCTCTTGGTGACTGACTGAGAAACAGCAAAATAAAAAAAACTTCAACGTACAATGTTCGGCTGCTCCCACTCTGGCAACACCGCGCTCCACAGCACGAGCAACAGTGCAGTGGGGCTCACCGAAAAAAAAAAAAAAAAAAATATGTCCGGCTGCTCCCACTCTGGCAACACCGCGCTCCACAGCACGAGCAACAGTGCGTGGGCTCACCGAAAAAAAAAAAAAAAATGGCAGACGGAATCCGGAGAGAGGAAAAAGTGACACTAACGTCCGATACACCCACCTGTACTCAATAACCACCCGGTAAAAAAACTGGTTGACTACAAAACAGGAATGACAGACTGAGTGGCAACAGAAAGGAAAGTCTTACGGCCGTATCTGCGTGAGGCACCCGGCGGAAGGAGGAGGTCTGGTCGCGGTCGACTCCCCTTGGTCTCACCTCGACTCCCCAGTCACCCCAGATGTTCCTTCAGGCCACCAAGACTCCCCACACGCTAGAGTCACCCAGCCAACCACCCACAAACAAACACGACAAACTAACTAAACGTATACAAAACAGACAGGACTGGACAGGTACTCCGGGAAACGAGAGAGACAGTCAGAGCCCCTCACATCCTGGACGAACCCCAGAAATGTCACGACCGACCCCTGGAGGTCTGCCCTGACAGGATCGGTCTAGATGGGAGTGAAGGAGTGACTGACCTCACACGCCTCGCAAGAGACCACACAAGAAAGATTACGATACAACACCCCATTTATTCACACCAACACACACATAGTCACAAATAAGCATTCCAACACACACAACATGCACAATCACACTCAAGCATTTTAACACTCACGACATACACACAATTAAGCATTTCAACACACACGACATACCCATAGTCGCAAACAAACATTTCAACGCACACAATATAACTATAATCTTAAATAAGGATTTCCAGCACGCATTCCCTTCCGTGCTTCATGTGGTTCCCCCACACCCCTGCCTCTCCAAAGTCCACTGGGAGCACCCTGACGCACCAGGTGCCCCAAACCGGGTCGGTTATTGAACGGAGTGTCCTTCGATGCCGACACCACTGACACACACAACAATACGCCCAAATCGCACGCCACAGAGCTACCACACCGGTCACATGGGCTGTTTGAAGTGCGAGGACGGTGGAGAGCGCATCCCGTGGGACGAGGTGTTGTCGCTGGAGGTCCCGGACAGGGATCAGGGACCGTCCGGCAAAGCCCACGTGCTTCTCCACCAGCGCGCGGCCCCAACCAGTGTGCGGCCCAACCAGTGCACGGCCCCAACCAGTGCAGGCTCCGGGTGAAGCCCCCAGGAGGAGGGAAAACGGAACTGGGAGGAAAGAAGAAAGAAGGGTACTGGAACCCCGCAGTCAGTACAGTCTGGCATATGCTGTCAAATCCTAACAGCCCCTCGCATGATGGGCGAGGGGAGGTTCGCTGACTAAACTAACAGCATCAGTTCAACACAGACCTGAACATAACACAGTAAACAAACCAACCGAGGAACGTTCGCTAAAGGTCTCCTCACACGAAGCAGGTAAGAAGTTACATTCACAGGTTAAACACATGAATAGAAAATCATGGCTTCATCCTTCCCGCACTCACGCTCAACATTTTCCTTTCTTAGGAACTGAAACTAATACAGCAACCATTGCTTTATAACTGTCATCACAATTGCAAATAATAATTCAATGGCACAATTATCACCACATTTTATAGCAACATTTCAAAACGACAAAATTCTCCAACCACGCATCCAAACGACTAATCATGCGTACGCACGCTCGCAAACATAAAACTCGTTCCCCTTGCACACACAAACAGACGGTGGCCAAAGAATAAGAGACCGGCAATTGTGACAGGGGCGGACGAGCGAGACCAAGCAAGTACAACCCTGAATCACCAGGTTCTCTCCCATCCCCACCGACTACCGCATCACCAGATGCATAAAAAGGAGAAAGAATTTTGGATATAATTTAGAATGGCCAGGTTAAAGATTGAATTAACCAGAAAAGCGGTCTCAAACAATATTTCTTTTATATTTTGAAAACAAAAGAAAATTGCGCAAAAGAGAAGAATTAGCCGGCTAACAAAAAAAACAAAACAAACAAACCACGAAACTGATGCTTACCAGCTACCCGTGGGTGACCCAGAAGTGATGGGTCAAGCGACTCTCTTGCCCTCTGTCCAGTCGAGAGGACCAGCAGAGCAGATGCGGAAAAGAGATGATGTCCCTCCCCTACAGGCCGACTGTAGGAATGAAGGTACAGACCGTACCTTCGACGAAGTGGTGAAGAACCAGGACCGGAGCAGGCGCTCCCAGAGACATCTTCCGCTCGAGTGAAGAGAAAACCTGCCTAAGCGATGGCGGCCAACATGCCACCCTGCGTCACAGTGAGAATACCTCAAGCCCAAGAGGAATCTTGCACGTGCGGCAGGTGAAAAGACAGGTGAGAGGCCGATAGACAGCAAGTTCGAGAGAAAGGTACCAGCCACCCGTGAACCTGCAGGATGAATTGCACGGGCAGTGGAATTAGAGAGAGAGAGAGAGAGAAAGCAAACCTAACCTGAGCTGAACGACATTAAGGTGCAAACGCACCACAAGCCACATTAAGGGACGGATACACGACCACAGCAACGACAATAAATAAATGAATAATTCCGCCACCCCAGATGGGTCAATCGTCGTAGGCCTCGTGACAAACTCGTGACAATGACCTTCCCCTTAGTTAACGACACATTTCAGGCCTTTCCCCTCACACGTGACCCTATCTTTGTGCCAGCTCAGAGAGCCAAACAGTCCCATCCCTTTGATGTTAACCTGTCTGCTTGGAACCACCTGGCTTGTACCTTGATGGCCACATGAAAAAAAAAATGAGGAGAATCAACTTTCAGACACAATTTTAAAAAAAGTTTCAAAACAATCTAATCGCACCAGTCTATGAATACTTGACTCTTTAAGCAACGCCTTGAGGAATTAAATTTTGGTGTGCAGCCATTTCCATGACGGCGGGGGCAAGTCTCTTGTCTTCAGTGTCACCGACGATCATTTAGCCCCAAGTCATTTTCAAGCAGGCGTACCGTAGTCTTCCTAATGAGCAAGCTGGAGGCTACATGATGATGATCATTAACGAATCTCTCTTTGTTGTTGTTGTTGTTTTTGTTTGAGTCGTATATATCACAGTGTTTCGCCAATAGGCTGTCTGTCATTCATGAACTATTTTTTTTGTGTGTGTCTAAATGACACTTTACAGTCGCTATAAGTACCTCCGCCAAGGCGGCTGTGTCTTCATCCGCGTCTCTTGGTTTGTTTTGTTGGTCTGTCAGCCGGTCCATTCATGCTGTCAGCCGGTCCATTCATGCTGTCAGCCGGTCCATTCATGCTGCCTTTTGCCCAGACGACCGTGAAGAGTCGGACCACAGTTCTCATCTCGTCGACATCTATTCTCTGCATCTCTCTCTCATATATATATATATATATATATATATATATATATATATATAATATAATGCTGAACAATTAAGTAGTGGGGGAAAACAAGTGCAGGCTAACAATTCTTCAGTCGTTATAGTAATGACTTGGCAAAGATTTGAACTTTTAAAAAAAATTGAAGATGAAGAAAATGGGAAGATATTATAAATATGAGAAGCCATTCACTAGCTGGCTGAGGGAACCATCGTAATCCCTCTCGAAGGCACATTTATTTGTATTGCCTGCTCCTAGGCCTTTCGTCCGCTGGATCGGACTCATCAGGGAGACACGGCTGATTGTGTCTGTGCTCTTGGTGTCAAATAAAGACACACCACAGTCCATAATTCTGTGGTGTTCTCACCACCAAGGGTTAAAAAATAGAATCCAACAGCACCCTCCAAGCAGCCAGCAAAGGGTAGTAAAATGGAACAAAACAAAAGTTTGGAGAGGAAAAAAGTTTCTGAAAAACTAAAAGCATTATTCAAACAGTATAAAATGTAGGGGACAATCTTTGAGCCTATGCTTGAGGATCCATTCTAGGTTATATATATATATATAATGCTGAACAATTAAGTAGTGGGGGAAAACAAGTGCAGGCTAACAATTCTTCAGTCATTATAGTATGACTTGGCAAAGATTTGAAATATTAGAAAAAAACACAAAAACAAAATTTGTTTGAAGATGAAGAAAATGATGGGAATATATTATAAATAAGAGAAACCCTTCACTGGCTGCCTCTCTCTCTCTCTCTCTCTCTCTCTCTCTCTCTCTATATATATATATATATATTATATATATATATATATATATATATATATAGAGAGAGAGAGAGAGGAGAGAGAGAGAGAGAGAGGAGAGAGAGAGAGAGAGAGAGAGAGAGAGATGAATTTACACAACTCATTCAGACACTTTTTCTATTTAAAAAAACAACAACACAAAAACGCTGGATTTCTTTTACGATCTTTCTTTAATAAATTTTAGATGAAAACAAAAATGATTATTTTTTTCAAGAACCAAAGAACAATCACATAACTTGGGATAGCTCTGAACAAGGTTTCCATGGAAGTCTGCGGCACAGTGTTTATATCTGACATCATGGTAAGTTCCAACACTCTATAGGAACATGTTTTTAGTGAGTGGTACATCATAAGGAATGCACTCACTGAGCCTCTTCACCTGTCAGGACTTCAAAGACAGCTTCTGTAGTGCCCGGAACAAAGCCTCTGTGATACCCAGAACAAAGGGAATATACCCAGGTCGAAGCGTCTCCGGTACCCGGAAAAAAAGCCGACCTGGTTCCTGGGGAAAAAGGCGTGGTACCAGAATCAAGTCAGAATAGTGCTTGGAACAAAGGCAGTGTGGTACCTACCAGCCGTCATGGAAAAGTTAATAGAACAAAGGCAGTGTGGTACCTACCAGCCGTCATGGAAAAGTTAATAGAACAAAGCCAGTGTGGTACCTACCAGCCGTCATGGAAAAGTTAATAGAACAAAGCCAGTGTGGTACCTACCAGCCGTCATGGAAAACTTAATAGTTAGCGTCGAAGACTCCCAGCTGGGAGGTCGTGGGATCGATTCCCATCAGAGTCATGTGGGATGTTTCTGCCCCGGCAGGCTCCTACCCAGAGTTGAGCTTGCTACAGGCTCAGTTGGGAAGACTGGGACCACACAGTTGAGTTTCATCCACTTAATGGAAGCATCTGTGAGAGTGTTGCTCAAAATTCCTGACCATCACTGCAGGTGTCTGTATGTCTCGGGCCTGGTTGAGGCCGGGATATATTATGAAATGAAGTGTAGAGTACAGCCCTGTCATGCAGTCTCAGACCGGAATGGAAATCCGCAGCATCATTTTCACCGTCCTCATTCTCATCGATCAGCATTAAAAAGTCTCTCAAATTTCACTGAGGTACTTGGAACAAAGTCACTGTAGTACTTGGAAACAAGTCACTGTAGAACCTGAACAAAGTCATTGAGTACCTGGAACAAAGTCAATGTGTGCCTGGAACAAAATCACTGTAGTACCTGAAACAAAGTCACTGTAGTACCTGCAACAAAGTCACTGTGGTACCTGGAACAAAGTCACTGTGGTACCTGGAACAAAGTCACTGTAGTGCCTGGAACAAAGTCACTGTGGTACTTGGAACAAAGTCACTGTGGTACTTGGAACAAAGTCACTGTGGTACTTGGAACAAAGACACTGTGGTACTTGGAACAAAGCCACTGTGGTACTTGGAACAGAGTCACTGTGGTACCTGGAACAAAGACACTGTGGTACTTGGAACAAAGACATTTTCACCGTCCTCATTCTCATCGATCAGCATTAAAAAGTCTCTCAAATTTCACTGAGGTACTTGGAACAAAGTCTCTGTAGTACCTGAACAAAGTCATTGTGTACCTGGAACAAAGTCAATGTCATGCCTGGAACAAAGTGACTATGGTGTCTGGAACAACGTCACCATGGCACTTGGAACAAAGTCACTGTGGTACCTGGAACAAAGTCACTATGGTAACTGGAACAAAGTCACTGTGGTACCTGGAACAGAGTCACTATGGTAACTGGAACAAAGTCACTGTGGTACTTGGAACAAAGTCACTGTGGTACCTGGACCAAAGCTACTGTGGTACCTGGAACAAAGTCACTATGGTAACTGGAACAAAGTCACTGTAGTACTTGGAACAAAGTCACCATGGTACCTTGAACAAAGTCACTGTGGTACTTGGAACAAAGTCACTGTGGTACTTGGAACAAAGTCTCTGTGGTACCTGGAACAAAGTCACTGTGGTACCTGGAACAAAGTCTCTGTGGTACCTGGAAAAAAACACTGTGGTACTTGGAACAAAGTCACTGTGGTACTTGGAACAAAGTCTGTGGTACCTGGAACAAAGTCACTGTGGTACTTGGAACAAAGTCTCTGTGGTACCTGGAACAAAGTCACTGTGGTACTTGGAACAAAGTCACTGTGGTACTTGGAACAAAGTCTCTGTGGTACCTAGAACA
>CM031614.1:74362954-74367954 GCA_018398815.1 Conus ventricosus
CGCCTTACGACAACATTCTTAGACTCATGCTCCATCGCTCAATTATTCCGACATTCGATTCTAGTACAAACACCACACGCAACTACAAAGTCCAGCCTCGCGCAAGCTCTCCATGACATTACAATTCACTCAGCCACGCGGTGTTCACAGCGGCCGCCCAGCTATCAAACATGATGCCTGCACAAGCCGAATAAATATATTAGAACCTAAACAAACTCTTGTTCCTATTTCGAAACATCTTAAACCTCTAAGTCGAAATGAACTACAACGAAGCCAAAAATCCGAACTATACTCACCAAGCAGCCCACACCTTCATGCATTCAGAAAAGGACCGAACACGGGGCGGACACTGCCTTATATTCCTACGCATTGCCTCGGCTTCACCAAGGCCATACTCCACAGATGCGGAAATTATAAAAAATCCTACAAAACTTTTAAAAACCATCACTAACACTTCCTGACAGGTATCAACAATGTAGGTAGAGCAAGCTTGAGTATAGAAGCATTTAAGTTATCTGGACCCATTGCTTTTTTTATTTTTAAGTTTGAAATTAAGGCGAGAGAGAGAGAGAGCAGAGAGAGAGAGAGATGAGAGACGAGAGAGAGAGAGAGAGAGAGAGAGAGAGAGTGAGGTGTGTGTGTGTGTGTGTGTGTGTGTGTGTGTGTGAGTGTGTGTCTTCACCTGAAGAAAAGTTGAGAGACTGGTCACACGGTACTAGATACCATGAGTTGCTGTCAGTCTACTTTTGGACAAACGATGACGGCGTTTTACTTTAAACAAATCTTAAATGAAATTATTAGGAAACCGCCAAGAAAAAGTAGACAAACGAATCACAAACAAAACATGACGCGTTTCGACCTCTTAGGTCTTCTTCAGGCAAGATATAAAACACTCAGACAACGAAAATGAACGAGCAATCACTTGCTTCTTTCACTTCAGCGCAAAATGGGCGTTTATAAAGAGAAGGCACAAGGGCCTGCATTTAATGGTTTTAAATGATAGACAGAAAGAAGGAAGGAAAAAAAAGATAGATAGACAGAATGATAGATAGACAGAGATAGATACATAGACCGACAAAATGATCGATCAATCGATCGATCATCGCTAAATAGATAGAGCGATCGATTGATTGATCGATAATTAGATGGATAGACAGATGTACATTAAGGTAGAGAGACAGAGAGATACTGAGATAGATAGATAAATAGATGTGTGTGTGTGTGTGTGTGTGTGTGTGTGTGTGTGTGTGTGTGAGTGTGTGTGTGTGTGTGTGTGTGTGTGGTGCGTGGTGTGTGTGTATGTGTGTGTGTGTTCTGGGCTAACTTATTTGTTCCTGATTCTAAGAAGTACTCAAACAAAGTATATAATATCTTACATGAACTATATACAAAAGGAATTTTCGTTTCACCATGGCTTAGTTATGTTATAAGCATTTTATTTGAAACTGGTTTTGATTGTGTTTGGGAATTTCATTCATTCACAAACAGAAGTAACTTATGTAAGTGTGTTAAAAAGGAAGTTGCAAAATAATTATGCTCGTGATTGGCGCAGTTCTCTTGAAAACAGCAACAAGTGTGTATTCTTATAAAAGTGTAAAGACTGTCTTTGGAAAAGAACATTATATTTCTACCTTACCAGATATTTATGTTATACCTTTATTCAAATTTAGATGTAGTAACCATAAATTGCAAATTGAAATTGGAAGACACCATAATGTTCCAGAGAATTGCGTATTTGTCGTAACTGTGAAATGGGGTGAAATTGGAGATGAATTTCATTGCATCATGGAATGTCCAAAATATAATGAACTTCGTGAAAAATTCATCCCTAAAAAAATCTAAAACCAAAGTCTGTTTTCAACTTTTGTAATTTATTTCAAAAAGGAAGACGCATTTGTTTAAATATTAGTAAGTTTCTAAAAAAATGGGAAGATTGTTTAATGAGATCGTTACAGTTCACCAGAATTCAACATTTCGCAACTATGTTCACAACATTGTTCTGAGTGAGTTTCGTATTTCTCTTTGTTACATTTGTATCCTCCATGCCCCAGCAGGGGTCAAAGGATTAAATTTGAATTGAATTGAATTGAATTGTGTGTGTGTGTGTGTGTGTGTGTGTGTGTGTGTGTGTGTGTGTGTGTGTGTGTGTGTAAGGTGAAATACAATAGTACGAAGACCTAGGTGCAAATACACTATATGATAAGAGTGCAAAATAGACAAGCGAATTTTTGACAAGGGTGTCATTTTCTTCTTTTTCTGTAATTTGTATATTGGTTCCCTTTTTGTGGCTTTTGGGAAAAAGAGAAATTTTTCTTTAATTTCCCCCTTTTCTTTTCGTATTTTGAAAAAAATATTACTGAGCACTTTCAAATTTTTCCCATATATGCTTGTTCTCAGAACAAGTGCTTTTTCTGTAAAAAGGGGGGCCCCGCAAAATCAAAAGAAAAAAAACCAACAAAAGTTTTAAAATATCAGAAAGCTCAAAAAATTCCAGGGTTAAAAACCCAAAATTTTAAGGGGGGTGGGGTGCGTGGGGTGGGGCGGGGGCGGGGCGGGCTTTTGGCGCGCGCGCGCGCGCGGTGGGGTGTGTGTGTTGTGTGGGGTGTGTGTTTGTGTGTTTAGTTGTTTGTTGTGTTTTGTGTTGTTGAAAACAAAAACCCTTGTTACGCAATTACATGCAAAAACAATCAAACGAAGAGCTAGCTAGTTTCAATATGCTAAAATTGGAGGGTCCCCCCCTGGCAGTTTCCCACTGTGCGAGCTTATCCAATGGGGGGGAAAGACAAAAGGCGAAAAATCTTGAAGCCCCAAGGGGTCGGGGGTTGGGGGGAGGGGGGATATGGGTTTTTGGGGGGGTTTTTGGTTTGTTTTTTTGGGTTTTGGTTTGTTTTTTTTCCCAGGGAACCCCCCGCCTCCGTCCCCAGCGGTCAGGACCCTAAAACTGGGTCCCGGGGCCCTTTGGTCCCCAGATTTTTAAAAAACCCACTTTCTGGTTTAGGGGTTTTCGCGAAACAGCAAAAAAAATAAGCAAATAGAAAAATAAAGGGTTTAAATAGTTGGGGGAAATTTATATACTAAATGAAGAATAATGGGAAAAAATTTAAATGGTTTAAAATAAAAGAATAAAAAATAAAAAAAAAATAAGAAAATTTAAATCAATAAAAAAAAAATAGAAAAATAAAGGGAAATAAGAATTTACACAGAAAAAAGATGGGAGGGGATTTGATTGTAACGACGGAAGGGAAAATGCATACGAATAAATCAGTTCCCGGTTTGTGTTTTTTCCCAACTTTAGTACTTTTTTTTTTTGTTGGAAATTTCAGTAATTTTTGTTTTAGTTTGTTCACCGAAAAAACCCGGGATGGAAAAAAAGAAAAAGGAAAAACCCAAATGTTCACAACCGTTGGGGGATGTTTTGATACGTATGTTTTTTAAATTCACAACTTAATTGTACCCAACACACACACCACAAAACCAACCAAAACCACCCCACCCCCCCAACACACACAACCCCACACCCAACCAGTTTTGGGCAACACTCGACCCCACAAAATTAGGCATGTTCACTCCATGTGCGCCCCATCTCCCCTCCCCTTTTTCCCCCCGGGGGCGGGAAGGAAGGGGGGGAAAAAACCAATTCATTTTTTAGGCCCCCCTTTATCAAATTCTGTCAAAAAAACAAATTTTTTTTTTTCATTTTCCCAAAAAACCCACAAAATGCCCCCAAAGAGTTCATAAATTTCATAAGGCAGTTCACTTTTTTTAAAAAAAGAGCAAAAAATTTAGTTAACAATTTCAAGCTTCTTTTTTTCCCGGGTTTTTTCAAAAAACTTAACAGATGGCGGGTTTGGCGCGAAAAAGGTTTCTTTAAAAAAAAAATTTCCACCACCCAACGGAACCCAATTTTCCCGGGGGGGGAAACTTGGGTCCCAGGGTTGGGACGTGAGGTTTTTTTCTGGAACAAAAAAAGGGGGGCCCCCCCCCCCCCCCCCCCCCCCCCCCCCCCCCCCCCCCCCCCCCCCCCCCCCAAACCCCCCAAGTCCAAACCCGTTGGGCTAAAACATTTATAAATCTGAATTGAAAATTTGTTTTTAGTTATTCTACACATACATAAATAATATAAAAAAGATATTTTCTTTGCGAAGGGGTTTCAAAAAACACACCCTTACCTACAGGTGGGATACAAAGTAAAAATTTTTTAACCAAAAGTATTATCATAAAAAAAAAGAAAAAGGTTTAAACCCGTGATTTGGGGGTTTTTCTTCCTTAGACCCAATTCCCGCGTTTTTCACAAAATGCTTTTTCATTACACGAGGTCGTTTTTTTTTATTTTTTTTATTTATTTTTTTTTTTATTTATTTTTAAATTTTAATCACTTAAATTGTTTTCATTTACTTATTTCCCATTTTTTTTTTTTCTCTTTATGTGTTTGTTATTTCCAAGGGCCCAATTTTTCCCCATAGGGAATCTACATTTTAAACCCAAGGAAACCCAAACAGACTGCTGTTGTGAACCCTCCAAATCAGCCACCCCCCAAAACCCCCCGGAAAACCGGGTTTCCGTTTCCCCCCCCCCCCCCCCCCCCCCCACCCCCCCCCCCCCCCCTTACGGTTGAAAAAGTTAAAACGAACGACTGCGCCCAAGCCCCGCCCTTTCCCCCCGTCTGGGGAAAATCCCCGGGCGCCCCACTTTTCGGGGGGAAAACGCCGTCCTTTCAAAAAAAGTGAGCTTCTTCACCAGTACGCGCCTCAGCGTCCCAAACAAAGTTAGAGTTCAAACCCCTGTTTTTCCTATGGTGTTGTTTTGACAAAAATCGAAAACCTTGCGCCCGCACACACCGCCATGACAATGATAAACGCACCCCCATGAAATGTTTCCCCGCCGCCCTGGACAATTTATATCGCTGATATATTCTTCAGCACAATTGTCAAAAGAAATACTAAAAAGTCGGGTTTTAAATTTTTGGGGGTTTTTTTTTGTTGTTGTTTTTGTTATAATTT
>CM031614.1:74380454-74387954 GCA_018398815.1 Conus ventricosus
TTGATCCAGGATTGCTGGTCAAGGGTTTAGGTGTCTACCAGCCGCCGTGGCGAAGTGGTTAGCGTCGCGGATTCCCGGCTGGGAGGTCGTGGGTTCGATTCCCATCAGAGGCATGTGGGATTTTTCTGCCCCGACCGGCTCTTACCAGAGCTGAGTTTGCTACGGGCTCAATTGGGAAGAGTGGAAACACTAAATGGATGAATCTCTGAGAGTGTTGCTAAATTGTTTGACCAACGCTGCAGGTGTCTGTATTTCTCGGACCTGTTTGACCGAGATATATTATGAAAGTAAGAGTAGAGTACACCCCTGTCATACAGTCTCAGACCGAAATGGAAAACCGTAGCATCATCTTCATCAACATCATTTCCATCGATAAGCATAAAAAAAGTCTCAAATCTATGGCCCTTCATGCCTGTTGTCATGGCGACCGCAGCTTCGATGTCCCCTCCACGTCTATGGCCGTCGCGGTCACCGGTATCGGCGAGTCCATGGGGGCTGTCGCTGGACGGACGTGGTGGCTCCCTCCTGAGGGAGAGCCACTCACGCCGGCTCCGCGACTCAGCAATTACTGTCGTCAGTAGGGGGCTTAGTAGGTGGTGTCCTGTGTATGTTGGATCAGAACAGGCGCCACTGAACACCACCGAAGTGACTCGGCAGCAGTGCAGTGTCTCCTCCAGTGGGTTGCCTCATGACGACTTGACATCGACTGCTGTGGCGGGCCGGCCTGTGGATGTGGAGGGGGTGTCGGAGTGAGCGGCGTGGGTGCATAGAAGATGGGACAGCAAAACCAAAACCAAAAAAAAAAAAAAAAAAAAGAAAAAAAAAGAAGAAAAAAAAAAGAAAAAAAGGGTAAGATGTCTGTTTCCCCTGTTCCCTTTGAGGGAATAATTCACAATGTGTGTGTGTGTGTGTGTGTGTGTGTGTGTGTGTGTGTGTGTGTGTGTGTGTGTGTGTGTGTGTCTTTTGGCATTACAAAAAATTTGTTGGTAACCTAGGTTACTTTTAGCATACGAATGAGAGGTTGGGGAAAGTACTTGGTCGATCTTTCTCAAAATTTGTAGATAATTATTATGTTCATTATGGGTCACAGATGATGGCTGATGTTTACCAGAATAGCCGTTACTAACGGCTATAACGGCCCAAAACGGTTTTTCCTCTTTATGGAATATCTCACGCATATTCAAGACAAACTGGGAGTACGTTTATATGCTTTGCATCTTATAGTACAGTAGTGTTGGGAGTTTTTTTTCCTTATTAATCCTTGTCTGCTCCGGCTGCTTCCTACCCTACCTCTCTGCAAAAAAAAAAAAATCTTCTGACGCCATTGTTGTGTTATATTGTGTTGTACTGTACTCTGTTGCATTGTACTGTGCTGTGCTTTATTGTGTTGTTTTGTATTAATCTGTATATTGTTTGCGTTGTACTGTAGAACGTCATTTTGTACTGCGTTGTGTCCTGTTTTCTCTTAGAAACTGTGTTGTGTCAAAACACACTACAATGCGATACAACGCTCCTTGTTGGAGAGTGTGCGATAGAATGGTATTGTATATGTATGGTTTTGTCTCATTGAATCGCTTCGTATGACATCGAATCGGAATGCATTGTACACAATTGTACATTATGTATGTTCTTGTATTTATTGTAGCCTAATGCACAGTATCGCATTGTAGTTTATTGTATCAGATTGTTTAACTCATTGTTTTGTTTTGGAATGTATCGTACCGCTTTTTTTTCTGTGTTGTTGTTGTCGTATTTAAATTATCATATTGCCTCATGACGTTTTACATTGTTTTGGTAGGTCCTGTTATGTAATGGTTTTACTATACGTTGTGTTGCGTTGTGTTGCGTTGTGTTGTGTTGCGTTGTGTTGTGTTGCGTTGTGTTGTGTTGTGCTGTGTTTGCTGTGCTTGTGCTGTGTTGTGCTGTCCTGTGCTGTGCTGCGTTGCGTTGCGTTGCGCTGCGCTGCGCTGCGTCGCGTCGCGTCGCGTTGCGTTGCGTTGCGTTGCGCTGCGTTGTGTTGCGTTGCGTTGCGTTGCGTTTTCGTTGCGTTGCGTTGCGTTGTGTTGCGTTGTGTTGAGCTGTGTTGCGCTGCGTTGCGTTGCGGTGTGTTGCGCTGTGTTGCACTTCGTTGCGTTGTGCTGCGGTGTGTTGTGCTGTGCTGTGCTGTGCTGTGCTGTGCTGTGCTGTGTTGTGTTGTGTTGTGTTGTGTTGTGTTGTGTTGTGTTGTGTTGTGTTGTGTTGTGTTGCGGTGCGGTGCGGTGCAGTGTGTTGTGGTGTGGTGTGGTGTGGTGTGATGTGGTGTGTTGTTTCGTGGTGTGGTGTGGTGTGGTGTGGTGTGGTGTGGTGTGTTGTGTTGTTTCGTGGTGTGGTGTGGTGTGGTGTGGTGGTGGTGTGTTGTGTTGTTTCGTGGTGTGGTGTGTTGTGTTGTGTTGTGTTGTGTTGTTTCGTGGTGCGGTGCGGTGCGGTGCAGTGTGTTGTGGTGTGGTGTGGTGTGGTGTGGTGTGGTATGTTGTGTTGTGTTGTGTTGTTTCGTGGTGTGGTGTGGTGTGGTGTGGTGTGGTGTGGTGTGGTGTTGTGTGGTGTGGTGTGGTGTGGTGTGGTGTGGTGTGGTGTGGTGCGTTGCGCTGCGCTGCGTTGAGCTGGGTTGGGTTGGGTTGCGTTGCTTTGCGTTGCGTTGCGTTGCGTTGCGTTCTGTCGCGTTGGGTTGCGTTGGGTTGTGCTGCGTTGCTTTGCGTTGTGCTGTGGTGTGTTGCACCTTTTGCGTATTTTCATATGATAAGTGTATTGAGTGCATTCCCCTGTCCTGTGCGGTATCCTATCGTATTGTATTGTATTACACCAAACAGCATTGTATCCTATTACACCAAACAGCATTGTATTCTGTTACACCAAACAGCATTGTATTCTGTTACACCAAACAGCATTGTATCCTATTACACCAAACAGCATGGTATCCTATTACACCAAACAGCATTGTATTCTATTACACCAAACAGCATTGTATTCTATTACACCAAACAGCATGGTATCCTATTACACCAAACAGCATTGTATTCTATTACACCAAACAGCATGGTATCCTATTACACCAAACAGCATGGTATCCTATTACACCAAACAGCATTGTATTCTATTACACCAAACAGCATTGTATTCTATTACACCAAACAGCATTGTATTCTATTACACCAAACAGCATTGTATTCTATTACACCAAACAGCATGGTATTCTATTACACCAAACAGCATTGTATTCTGTTACACCAAACAGCGTTGTATTCGATTACACCAAACAGCATTGTATTCTATCACACCAAACAGCATTGTATTCTGTTACACCAAACAGCATGGTATCCTATTACACCAAACAGCATTGTATTTTATCACACCAAACAGCATTGTATTCTATCACACCAAACAGCATTGTATTATGTTACAGCAAACAGCATTGTATTCTGTTACAGCAAACAGCATTGTATTCTGTTACACCAAACAGCATTGTATTCTATCACACCAAACAGCATTGTATTCTATTACATTAAACAGCATTGTATTCTATGACACCAAACAGCATTGCATTCTATTACATTAAACAGCATTGTATTCTATCACACCAAACAGTATTGTATTCTATTACATTAAACAGCATTGTATTCTATCACACCAAACAGCATTGTATTCTATCACACCAAACAGCATTGTATTCTATCAAACCAAACAGCATTGTATTCTATCACACCAAACAGCATTGTATTATATCACACCAAACAGCATTGTATTCTATCACACCAAACAGCATTGTTTTCTATTACACCAAACAGCATTGTATTCTATTACATCAAACAGCATTGTTTTCTATTACACCAAACAGCATTGTATTCTATTACATCAAACAGCATTGTATTCTATTACATCAAACAGCATCCTGTTGGGCTCGGATTTGCAGTGTTTTCTTTGTGTTTTTTTTTCCATTGTGCTGTGGTGTGTCGTGTATTGTTGTGCTGCTTTGTGCTGTATTTGATTTTCCTAGCTTGTAGTCTTTTGTGCCGTGGGTTCTGTTTTGATCATTTGTGTTTATCGTATATTTTACCTAATTAGTTCTCAGGCTGTATTGTTTGTATACAGCATACCATATTTTAATTAAATCTATCTTATTGTATACACACGTACATTGTGTTACATGCATTCATGCGGTTCTGAATTTTTTTTCGTATTGGTATATATTGTAGTATATTGTGGTGAATGGTATACTGTGTGTATTCGTATTGTATTGCACCATACGTACTGTGTAATATTGTATGTTGTTGTGTATCGTGTCGTAAAGTACAAGTGATCGTCCATCCTTACAGACTTCTAGATCATTCCGTTGTGTATGCGTTGTATTTGTACAATATTGTACAAAAACACCATGCATTGTATAGCTTGTTGCATTTTATCGTATTTGTGCATCATTATATCATTGAATAGTGTACACTATTCTCATACTGGTATCCATTTTATTGTACTGCATTGCAAATCGTTGTACAGTATTGTATACTCATGGTGCTTGATTCGTGTCATATTGTTCTATATTATTGTATTGTCTTATTTTGTGGTAACAAAAGATCGCTGCAAACACAAACAGCTTGAGAATCACAACGCCACTCTTCTAATCTTCGGCCACGTGGCATTTTTCAAGAGAAAAAAAAAACAACCCAAAAACAATGCAACCACGTGATGTCCATCTTTGGCAATTGGTCAGAGCAAAGAATACATTTATGAGCGTAATATATTTATGACGTCAATTCTTTGCTCTGACCAGTTGCCAAAGATGGACATCACGTAGTTGCATTGTTTTTGTTTTTTTTTCTCTTGAAAAAGGCCACGTGGCCGAAAATGAGAAGAGTGGCATTGTGGTTTTCTATACTGTTTTCTTCCCTTTGGAGGACTATTGCTTTTGTAGCTTGAGAATCGTTTGCCAGTAACGTCACTCATCGACAACGCCATGCAAGCATGCAGCAAGTTTGGTTTGGTTTCACAGACCAGCAGAAAGACTTGGAATGCAGGCGTGCATTCAGGCCTGTTGTGTCCTGTACGTTTATATATATATATATATATATATATATTATATATATATATATATATATATATATATATATATATATATAATATATATATATATAATGTTTATCATACTGCCGGTGTCAAACTTAAGCAAGAAACTCATTTGAAAAGTTGAATTAAAAAAATGTCACAGACATTCTGCCATATGATTTATGATATGCAAAATTTTGGCAAGGAACCAACATTACATGATAATTTGACATGTTTGTATGGGAACATGTATGTAAGCAGTGCAAATTTCTAAGAGAAGTGTCCGACTGAAGATTATTTTTTGGTTCTATTTTTGAGTGTTTAGCCTACGTACGCTGTCTCTTTAAAACACTAAGATTTCTGATGCCACAACGCTTACGCCTATTAAATATCGGTTTAATTGTATTTGTCGAATTTATGTTTATGAAACAAGAAACCCTGTTTTCCATTATAATGATTCAGTGTGATATGTTCATACGTTTTTGTGTCCCCCCCCCCCCACCCCCACCCCACCGGCCCATAAGCGTTATGATTTGTTGCATTACAATATTGGCACGCTAACGGTATTATCTTTGTGTACGTCTAGATTTTTTTAATTGTCAACACACACACACACACACACACACACACACACACACACACACACACACACACACACACACACACACACACACACACACACACACACACAAAACAACCCTGCATTGGTTTCCTTTAAGACCAAAAGAAGAAGAAATGAAACAGCTGATACACAAAATCTGCACTGTTTGCAAAAGTTTTAAGCCTGTTCATCCCCTTCAGACACAACATGGCAACATATTTGACCCCTCTTCCTTGGAAGTTTGTAGGCTTCTTAAAACAAAGATAGAGCGGACATGTGATCTTCCTTCTCCCCCCTGCCCCCCCCCCCCCCCTCCCCGTCACCCCGTAAAAGGTGAAACTAAAAAGATATGCCGACACCATGAAGCTTGGATTACAATTGCTGAGTTGTGGTCTTTTCAACGCCATGGCCTCACAAAACAAGGCTTGGACGAGTGTCTCCATACATCTCCAACTCAATAGCCCCCCACTCACCCGCCTCACCCCCCACCCCCTTGCTCGATACTACTCCTGTTTGTTACTGCTTAATACTCGCTTCTTCTTCTTTCTTTTAAGTGTCCACAATCATCATGTTGATTATTCTGACACTTTTGTGTGTATGACCTTTTTTTTTTTAAAGTTCTCGCCATTATAAGGCAGCCATGCTCCAACTTCGGGGAAGGTGCATGCTATGTGTAACATGTCATCCATACCAACGGCCAAACTGGCCTTCTCTTCCGAACGTTGGTGATGGGATTTTACGTGTGTGTAAGATGCTGTGCGTCCGTTCACACACGGAACCTCGGTTTATAGTCTCATTCAAAGGACTGTGTGGGAAATGGAGTTAGAACCAGTGTTAACTCCGAGGGAAAAATCCCCTTGTACCGAAACGGCCCAGCGGAGATGCGAACCCGCGATCCCAACATTACGAGTCCGATGCTTTACCAACTGAGATATTCCGGCTTACTCTGGACCGTCTGTCTGGAACTCACTTCCCCCAAATCTACAAATTTACGAACTCGTTAAAACTTTTCAAGAAACATTTACATAAGCTTTTTAGTCTCAACATTTTGATCATTCGTTTGAAATAACTAACATCCATTCGTAGTCTTCTTTAAGCCATGCGTTGAATACGCTGTCTGAATAATATGTTTATATTAAGCTTTTTATGTCTCAATACTTTGATTATTCGATTAAAATAACAAACATCCATTCGTAGTCTTCTTTAAGCCATGCTTTGAATACACTGTCTGAATAATATGTTTACACAAGCTTTTTATGTCTCAATACTGTGATTATTCGATTAAAATAACAAACATCCTTTCGTAGTCTAAAGCCATGCGTTGAATACACCATCTGAATGATATGTAACCTACTCCATTAAACCACACATCCCCACTCCCCCTTTGACATCCCCCACCTACCATCCTCTCTCCCTCCTCCTCCTCCCCCCACCTCTCTCTCTCTTCTCTCTCTCTCTCTCTCTCTCTCTCACTCTCCCCTCTCTCTCTCTCTCCAAGATGGAAGATGATATGAAGTATTCCTGGTTTCATTCGTTTAAAAGTATCTTACAACCTGAAACATTTCTGACTGTAGTTACCAAGAAATGGCACAGGGATATGCTTGCTAGATTTAGAAGTAGGACACTTGGACTAAGTGCAAACAAAAGATGGTTTAATCCGAAGGCATTTGTAAACGATTTGTGTGTCATGTGTACAGATGGTATGAGAGAAAATGAAAATCATTTTATATATTCTTCTGTGCAGCTGATAACGATATCAGACAGAAGTCTCAGCTTTTCAATATCATTGCGACAGAAATCATAACCTATATAGTTTGTTGACCTTT
>CM031614.1:74397954-74400454 GCA_018398815.1 Conus ventricosus
TGCGTGTGCGTGTGTGTGCGTGTGTGTGTGTGTTTGTGGGTGCGCGTACGTGCGTGTGTGCGTGCGTGCGTGCGTGCGTGCGTGTGTGTGTGTGTGTGTGTGTGTGTGTGTGTGTGTGTGTGTGTGTGTGTGTGTGTGTGTGTGCGTGCGTTCGTGCGTGCGTGCGTGCGTGCGTGCGTGCGTGCGTGTGTGTGTGTGTGTGCGTGTGCGTGTGTGTGTGTGTCTGTGTGTGTACGTGCGTGTGTGTGTACGTGCGCGCGCGCGCATACGTGCCTGTGTGTGCATGCACATGTGTTCATGTGTATTTACTGATCGCTCTATCTATCGCCTTCACTCTCTCTTTACGATATCTACCTTTCAAATGACGATTGTTTTCTTTTCTTTCTTTTCGTTGAACTGTCGGCTTTCTCTGTGTGTCAGGTACTGACCGTCTTTTCTCTCTGTTTCAGCCATCCTCTCCGTGACGTCACTTCTACGCCATCCCTGTCACTCCACCCACAGACAGCCACACCCAGGTCGCTCCTGGAGCAGCCTGGAGAGGAGGTGCAGCCACACAACAAGAGGTAATTCTTCAACGTCTATCCGCTGGCGTCAAGTACGTGTACGTTGATCAAGGTAAAATAAAAACAAATGTGTACAAGATATGAAAGGAAGTCCCGCCCCCCCCCCCCTTCCCCCCCCCCCCCCCCCCCCCAAGCCTTCTACCAACAAAATACTTACATTCACACAACCACTAAGCACTGCATTTTCACCAGCGGATACTTACCGTACATAAGCTCGCCGAAAGAGCAGTGCAGTTGTTCACATTGTAGTAATATCCCGAAAGGAGATGTGTTTGTACGACAGGTATGGCGGTGCCTTAAAGTGCTGAAACTGGTTCTAGATTTTGTTGTCTGGGATGAGCAAAAGTGCCCACGCAAGAAAAAGTATGATAGCTATGCTGTTTGTCTTGGAATAGCATTTTTTACACACACACACGCACACACACAACACACACACACACACACACACACACACACACACACACACACACACACACACACACACACACACACACAACACACACACACACATTCATGCATCAAATTTAGGAACCTATAAGGAAGCAGGTGTTTTACCTCTTGATGAGCTAAGATGTCTTTCTGCTGCCAAATATGTTTTACGAAGCTCCTCGTTCGAAAATTTCACAGAGGCCGAAGTTTGCATGAGGTCCGATCTTCATTTTGCAAAAAGGGCTAAATCCATCCAATCATTAAAATCCATAAACACATTTACTTCAGATCTCTTAAAAAAATCAAAATTAAACAGAAAGGACATAGCAACAAAACCTTCCTACTCACCCATACCTACATGGGAGATGAACAACCTGGAGCTTGACATAGATCACACAAACTTATCCAAAAATGATTCACCTAATATCCTGAAAAGTTCCGTCAGCTCCCATATTGATAACAAGTATTCTGAACATTTTAAGATTTATACAGATGGGTCTGTACTTGGGAACAGAAAAGTAGGAGCTGCCTTCGTTATACCAGCTCTAGAAATAGAGAAACGGTTTCACATATGTGAAAATGTTTCTATTTTTACTGCTGAATTAATTGCAATATTGAAGGCCCTGAATTACATTTCTGATTTTCCGAAAAACATATTTCAGATTTTATTGTGTGTTGATTCTAAATCGGTCTTACAGGCACTTAAATCTTTAAACCAGAAAATGCGATTGGAGTTGATAATTGAAATTAAACACACTGTTCATCTTTTATCATTGAAAGGAACCAGCGTCACTTTCTGTTGGGTGCCTTCCCACTGTGGAATCGTTTCAAATGAATGGGCTGATAGAGCTGCAAGAAAAGGAGCAAACAATCATGATGGTTCAGTTCCGTTAAGATGCGGTTAGATTTACAAGAAGGTTTCACATGTTTAGTTAATGCGTCATACAAAATGTTTGACGAGAAACTTATAAATCTAAAGTGTCACTACAGTCAGCACTGCATAAATGTCAAGAACAGAGGAAATATTAAACCTCTCTTTAGTGTTCTTGTCCGGAACTTATTCGAGGTCTGTTTCCAGCCTGATGTATAGGTTTCGTTTAAATGCACTCCGTACAAAATACAGCAAAAATGTCCAGTGCATGTGCGGAAGAGAAATAACGATCAGTCATTTACTTGTTCATTGCTCTAGAGTCAAAGAACTAGTATCTCTGAGAGTGGGACGACAGTTTTTATCCGAGTCTTCCATTTCTCTTGAAAATGTTTTGAACAGTTATTCACTTCTCCGCATTTTTTCAGAGTGTTTGATTAACTGTCCAGTTGGTATATTCCTGTGATTGACTCAGTTTTCATCATCCCAAACCCCATTTTTGTGATAGTAATGTTGTTTCTACACACACACACACACACACACACACACACATACAAACACACACATGCACACACACGCAGCGTATCTATCTCTCTCTCCTCTCTCTCACATACACACACTTATACACATACACGCACGT
>CM031614.1:74402954-74417954 GCA_018398815.1 Conus ventricosus
TTAGAACGCTACAGTGTAGTCCTCGTCATCCTCATCCTCATTAGAACGCTACAGTATGGTCCTCATCATCGTCATCCTCATTACAACACTACAGTATGGTCCTCATCATCCTCATCCTCATTAGAACACTACAGTATGGTCCTCATCATCCTCATCCTCATTAGAACACTACAGTATGGTCCTCATCATCCTCATCCTCATTAGAACGCTACATCATGGTCCTCATCATCCTCATCCTCATTAGAACACTGCAGTATGGTCCTCATCATCCTCATTAGAACGCTACTGTATGGTCCTCATCATCATCATCCTCACTAGAACGCTACAGCATTGTCCTCATCACCCTCATCCTCATTAGAACGCTACATTATGGTCCTCATCATCCTCATCCTCATTAGAAAGTTTACAGCATGGTCCTAATCATCCTCATTAGAACGTTACAGCATGGTCCTCATCATCCTCATTAGAACGTTACATTATGGTCCTCATCATCCTCATCCTCATTAGAACGTTACAGCATGGTCCTAATCATCCTCATTAGAACGCTACAGTATGGTCCTCATCATCCTCATTAGAACGTTACAGCATGGTCCTCATCCTCCTCATCCTCATTAGAACGTTACAGCATGGTCCTCATCATCCTCATCCTCATTAGAACGTCACAGCATGGTCCTAATCATCTCCTCATTAGAACGTTACAGCATGGTCCTCATCATCCTCATTAGAACGTTACATTATCGTCCTCATCATCCTCATCCTCATTAGAACGTTACAGCATGGTCCTAATCATCCTCATTAGAACGCTACAGTATGGTCCTCATCATCCTCATTAGAACGGTACATTATGGTCCTCATCCTCCTCATCCTCATTAGAACGTTACAGCATGGTCCTCATCATCCTCATCCTCATTAGAACGTTACAGCATGGTCCTCATCATCTTCATCCTCATTAGAACACTACAGTATGGTCCTCATCATCCTCATTAGAACGCTACAGCATGGTCCTCATCATCCTCATTAGAACGTTCCAGTATGGTCCTCGTCATCCTCATTAGAACGTTCCAGTATGGTCCTCGTCATCCTGATTAGAACGTTATAGTATGGTCCTCATCATCCTCATCCTCATTAGAACGCTACAGTGTGGTCCTCATCATCCTCATCCTCATTAGAACGCTACAGTATGGTCCTCATCATCCTGATCCTCATTAGAACGATACAGTATGGTCCTCATCATCCTCATTAGAACGCTACAGTATGGTCCTCATCATCCTCATTAGAACGCTACAGTATGGTCCTCATCATCCTCATCCTCATTAGAACGCTACAGTATAGTCCTCATCAACCTCATTAGAACGCTACAGTATGGTCCGCATCATCCTCATTAGAACGCTACAGAACGGTCCTCATCATCCTCATTAGAACGCTACAGTATGGTTCTCGTCATCCTCATTAGAACGCTACAGTATAGTCCTCATCATCTTCATTAGTACGCTACAGTATAGTCCTCATCATCCTCATTAGAACGCTACAGAATGGTCCTCACCATCTTTATTAGAACGCTACAGTATGGTCCTCCTCAACCTCATTAGAACGCTACAGTATAGTCCTCATCATCTTCATTAGAACGCTACAGTATGGTCCTCGTCATCCTCATTAGAACGCTACAGTATGGTCCTCATCATCCTCATTAGAACGCTACAGTATAGTCCTCATCATCCTCATTAGAACGCTACAGTATGGTCCTCGTCATCCTCATTAGAACGCTACAGTATGGTCCTCATCATCCTCATTAGAACGCTACAGTATGGTCCTCGTCATCCTCATTAGAACGCTACAGTATAGTCCTCATCATCCTCATTAGAACGCTACAGTATGGTCCTCGTCATCCTCATTAGAACGCTACAGTATGGTCCTCGTCATCCTCATTAGAACGCTACAGTATGGTCCTCGTCATCCTCATTAGAACGCTACAGTATGGTCCTCGTCATCCTCATTAGAACGCTACAGTATAGTCCTCATCGTCTTCATTAGAACGCTACAGTATGGTCCTCATCCTCAATAATCAGCTTGAAAAAAAGTGTCCTGATCTGTTGTCTCTTGATGCCCTGCTCTCATGGTGACCTCAGCTCCAATATCCTGTCCATACCCATGAATGCCCTCGGTTAGTTTGTGTCGAGGTCGTTGGTATCGCGGAGTTTGTGGGGACTGTCGTCGGATGAATGTGGCAGTGTCCACCCAGACGGAGGACGCTCACTGACGCTGGTTCCGTAACCAAGCAATTGTTTTTGTCGTGAGGAGGTTTAATGAGTGGTGTTCTGCGTACACTGGATCAAACAGACACCCCTGAGTACCAGCAACGTGACTCAGAAACAGAGCAGTGTCTTCACTGGTGGGTTGCCGCATGACTCGATATTGCTCCATTCATGGCTTTATTTGGCCAGTGCAGGGAATGATATTGCTCCATTCATGGCTATATTTGGCCAGTGCAGGGAATGATATTGCTCCATTCATGGCTTTATTTGGCTGCAACGGTATTGCTCTATTCATGGCTTTATTTGGTCAGTGCAGCCGCTGCAACGATATTGCTCCATTCATGGCTTTATTTCGCCGGTGCAGAAGCTGGGGGTGGGGGGTGGGGAGAATGAGCAGCTTAGAATTAATGCTGCCAAGTGGCATGGAAGAGAAGACTCCCCCCACCCCACCCCCCACCCCCTCAAAGTTAATTCAAAATCTCAGTCTTCATAAAGCAGTCAAGGTAAATTAAAGCAGAGGAAAAAAAGGATTATTTTGTGTGCTGCATTAACTGAAAAGATCATGGTTTCATTCTTGTATGTTTGCTATGTGCCGTGTTAAGCGCCACTCAGTAATACCTGGCACTCAAGGTGCTGATTGGGAAAATGTGAACAAGGTTTCATGAATTTCATACTGCTTTGAAGGTTGCGGTACAATGTCTTTGAAGTTGATCATACCCTTTCTCTAAGTTGTTTATCATACACTGCTCATAAAGCTATCACGTTCAGATCAAAAGTGTATTATGTATGGACTCAGAAAGTGATCACGTAGTGCTTCAAGTTTAGAATGTACTGCTCAGAAAGTTATATTAGACTGCTCTGAAAGGTATATCTTACTTTTAAAGGCTCCATATAGTGGTCTGAAAGATATCACCATGCTCAGAAAGTTATAGTGTACTGCTCTGAAAGGTATGTCTTACTTTTAAAGGCTCCATATAGTGGTCTGAAAGATATCACCACTGCTTAGTAAGTTTTCATATAGTACTCTGAAGTTTATCATAAACTGATCATAAACTTATCATGTAGCGTTCTGAAGTTTATAATGTACTGCTCAGAAGTTTTCATGTAAGTACACTGAACTTCATAATGTACTGCTCGGATGCTCAGAAAGTTTCCATGTAGTATTCAGAAGTTTGTAATGTGCTGCTCAAAAAGTTTTCATATAGTACACTGAACTTTATAATGTACTGCTCGGATGCTCAGAAGGTTTCCATGTAGTATTCTGAAGTTTACAATGTACTGCTCAGAAAGTGTCCATGTGTTACACTGAAGTTTTTAATGTGCTGCTCAGAAAGTTTTCATACAGTACACTAAAAGTTTACAATGCACTGCTCACAAAGTTTTCATGTAGTACTATGAAGTTTATAATGTGCTGCTCAGAAAATTACATGTAGCATACTGAAGTTTATAATGTACTGCTTAGAAAGTTTTCATCTTGTACTCTGAAGTTTATCATGTGCTGCTCAGAAAGTGTCCATGTGTTACACTGAAGTTTATAATGTGCTGCTCAGAAAGTTTTCATACAGTACACTGAAGTTTACAATGTACTGCTCAGAAAGTGTTCATGTAGTACTATGAAGACTTAGTGTATAATGTACTGCTCAGAAAATTACACGTAGTATACTGAAGTTTATAATGTATTGCTCAGAAAGTGTTCATGAAGCACTGTGAAGTTTATTACGTACTGCTCAGAATGTTTTCACGTATTATTCTGAAGTTTACATTGTACTGCTCAAAGGGTTTTTTTCTGTAGTATTCTGACGTTTATAATGTATTGCTTAGAAAGTTATCATGTGCTGCTCTGAAAGTTATACATTCCTTTCAAAAGGTATGATGTACTGGTCTGAAAGTTATCATGTAGTGTTCTGAACTTTATAATGTACTGGTCAGAAAGTTATCATGTTATTTCTGTAGTTTATAAAGTACCGCTCATAAAGTTTTCATGTAACGTGGTGAAGTTTATATTGTACTGCTCAAAAGGTTTTCATATAATACTCTGAAGTTTGTAATGTACTGCTCAGAAAGTATTCATGTAGCATTCTGAAGTTGATAATGTACTGCCCAGAAAGTTTTCTTGTAGTATTCTGAAGTTGATAATGTACTGCCCAGAAAGTTTTCATGTAGTATTCTGAAGTGTATAATGAGCTGCTCAGAAAGTTTTTATATAGTACTGTGAAGTTTACAATATACTGCTCAGAAGATTTTCATGTAGTAGTGTGAAGTTTGTTATGAACTGCTCGAAAAGTTTTCGTGTAATACTCTGAAGTTATAATGTACTGCTCAGAAAGGGTCCATGTAGTTTTCTGAAGTTTATAATGTACTGCTCAGAAATTGCACATGAGGTATTCTGAAGTTTATAATGTACTGCTCAGAAATTGCACATGAGGTATTCTGAAGTTTATAATGTACTGCTCAGAAATTGCACATGAGGTATTCTGAAGTTTATAATGTACTGCTCAGAAAAGGTCCATGTAGTTTTCTAAAGTCTATAATATAATGTACTGCTCAGAAAAGTTTTCATCTTGTACTCTGAAGTTGATAATGTGCCGCTCAGAAAATTATCATGTAGTATTCTGAAGTTTTTAATGTACTGGTAAGAAAGTTATTATGAAGTGCTCTGAAGTTTATAATGCACTGCTCCGAAATTGCACATGTGGTATTTTGAAGTTTATAACGTACTGCTCAGAAAGTGCTCATGTAGTATTCTGAAGTTTGTAATGTACTGCTCAGAACGTTTTCATGCAGTACTGTTAAATTTATTACGTACTGCTCAAAAAGTTATCACGTAGTATTCTGAAGTTTATAATGTACTGCTCAGAACGTTTTCATGTAGTACTGTAACATTTGTTACGTACTGCTCAGAAAGTTATCACGTAGTATTCTGAAGTTTATAATGTACTGCTCAGAACGTTTTCATGTAGTACTGTAACATTTATTACGTACTGCTCAGAAAGTTATCACGTAGTATTCTGAAGTTTATAATGTACTGCTCAGAACGTTTTCATGTAGTGTTCTGAATGTGCTGCTCTGAAAGTCATGCATTAATTTGAAAAGGTATGATGTACTTGTTGTGTTCATGATCGTACTTTCACTTTCGCTCTTTTTTTATACTCTCGTTCACGTGCATGCGAGATCTGATTGTTGTTAATACCCAGCATGCTTTTGGGGAACGGTTGAGAAGGTAAACATTCTACAGAATATAGGCTACGGTTTTTAACCCACCATACTTTCGTTCGAGTCTATTTCATTGTAAGAATATCATTCTTTCACAGATACAACATTGGCGACGAGGATAAAAAAAAAAAAAATCAACAGGTATGTCCAGTTTGCCAAACTTCTCTGCTTTCTCCGTACACTCCGAAGAACAATCGGCTGGTATAACGCTGGAAAAAATGGATTGATCGCTTTGAAAACATGTGTACAATGGACATTGACGTTGATAAAAAGAAGAAAGCAATGCTACTCCATTACATAGGTGATGAAGCATACAACATTTACGACAGTTTCACGGATGAGCAGAAGGGCGTTGGAGCTGTCAGACAGACAGATAACGGAGAGATACCAGATGAATACAATGTGGCAAAACAATCCCTCACTGACTACTTCACCCCCAAACGCAACACATCATACGAGGTGTTCAAATTCAGGCAATCAACACAAAACGAAGGTGAGTCGATCGACTCCTTCCACACCAAACTTAGATCCCTAGCAGCCACGTGTGATTTCCATGACAAAGACCGTGAAATCCTCTCCCAAATCCTACAAGGGTGCTCATCCTCCAGAGTGAGAAGGAAGGCTCTCAAAGATGATATGACTCTGGCCAACGTGTTAGCAGAAGCCCGTGCCTTAGAACTGTCCGACGCTCGAGCAGCGGAAATAGAACAGGCCTGCAGCAGTGATATATCATCAGTAAATGCCGTCAAACGAGGGTCACACCATCGACACAATATGACTGGACCCCACACTTCCAGAAATCATCAACAGGGAGCCCACAGTGATGCAGACCATTCATCAAAACGTGGCAGAGGCGGACAAAATAATTACAGAGGATCCTGGAGACAGCCCAGGACAACACTGATCACCGCCAACGATGCAGATACTGCGGTGGAAGTTTTCCACATATCAACAGATGCCCAGCTAGAGGCAAGGAGTGCAGCGCCTGCCATAAGATCGGACACTTTGCCAAAGTATGCGAGTCTACAGGAAGAATACGACGACTAGAATTCACCTCACCAGATGAACAAGAAAACAACACATCCAGCGAAGAAGAAGTGTTCACGCTGACCTCGCAACGAAAACACAGCCCCATGGTCAGTGCTGAAATCTTCCAGACCCCAGTCAGCTTCCTCGTAGATACTGGAGCCACCGTCAACATAGTCAATACACACACCTTCACAAAAGTGTGCCCCAAGGTCACCCTCCATCGCCCCTCTCCTTTGATTTTTCCCTATGGATCAAAGACCCCCTTGGCCGTGAAAGGACATTTCAAAACAGAACTTTGTTTCAAAAACGTGACCAAGACAGTCATTTTCTACGTTGTGGACATAGACCAGACCAATGCTTTAAACATACTGAGCGGCGCAACTGCCCAGGCGATGAACATGATACAATTTGCATTTACAGCCTCTACACCTAGATTGCCCTCAGTGGCTGAGAAATATAACCACCTTTTTGACAATGAACTCGGAAAAATTAAAGACATCTGCATCAAGCTTCACATCGATGAGTCCGTCACCCCGGTGGCCCAGAGACACAGGAGAGTACCATTCCATGTCCGCAAAGACGTGGAAAAGGAGCTTGACAGACTTGAAGCAATGGATGTCATTGAAAAAATCGACGGACCTACCCCATGGATCAGCCCGATCGTAGTAGTCCCGAAGAAGTCAGGCGGAGTTAGAGTATGCATCGACATGCGGGAAGCCAACAGGGCCATCAAGAGAGAAAAACACCTGATGCCGACTCTTGACGACCTCATTTCCGACCTGAATGGCTCAACAGTATTCAGCAAACTGGATATGAAAAATGCCTACCATCAGCTGGAACTGGATGAGTCAAGCCGTTACATCACCACTTTCACCACACATGCTGGCCTGCGACGCTACAAGAGACTACTTTTTGGCGTGAATGCAGCTTCAGAGATCTTCCAGAACGTGATTGCTGAACTCTTAAACGACATTCCCGGGGTCAAGAACCTTTCTGATGACATCATCGTCCACGGCAGGACACAAGCGGAACATGACCACAGCCTACACGCTACACTGCAGCGACTCAGTGAAAAGGGGGCAAAGCTCCAAAAAGATAAGTGCGTCTTTTCCGTGCCAGAACTGTCATTTTTCGGTCATGTGTTTGGAAAGGAAGGCATCAAACCGGACCCCGAGAAAATCAAAACCATCTCTGAGTCACCTGCACCAACGAACGTCAGCGAAATCAGATCCTTCCTGGGGATGACGCAATACATCTCTCGTTTCATCCCAGGCTACGCCACCCTGACAGAACCCCTGAGACTCCTCACACAGAAGAAGACCACATGGAAATGGGGACAGGAGCAACAACACGCTTTCAATAAACTAAAACAATGCCTCATGAGCACCGAGGTGATGGCATATTTTGACCCAGCTGAAACACTCCACAATCCTTGTTGATGCAAGCCCAGTAGGTCTCGGCGCCATCCTAACTCAGAGGGGAAAAGTACTCAGTTATGCCAGTCGCGCACTGACACCAACAGAACAGCGCTACTCGCAGACAGAAAAAGGAAATGCTGGCTGTAGTATACGGGGTGGAGCATTTCCACCTCTACCTCTTCGGTGCTCGTGTCACCGTAGTGACTGACCACAAACCCCTGCTAGGCATGATCAAGAGCCCCAAACCTGCCACTGCTCGTGTTGACCGCTGGCGCCTTCGACTCATGCCCTACGAAATCAACCTCATCTACTCTCCAGGCAGAGATCACCTGAATCCCGCCGACTTCATCAGTCGCCACCCCCAATCAACACCTCATCGTGAAAACGCTGGCGAGGACTATGTCAGATACATCGCAAAACATTTCGTGCCAAGGTCGATGACTCAAGCAGAGGTGCGGACAGCCACACAAAATGACACAACCCTCCAAAGAGTGATGACAGCCATCCAGTCCGGGAAGTGGCACAACAGTGACATCAGCGAGTTATAAAAAATTTCGCGATGAACTGTCTGCTCATGACGGCCTTATACTCAGAGGACATAGACTGGTCATCCCCGCATGCCTACAACACAGGGTCATCGACATTGCCCACCAGTCGCACCAAGGCATCGTCAAAACCAAACAGTGCATCCGGGAGAAGGTCTGGTTTCCCGGATTGACCGACTTGTCGAAGAGACCGTCGAGACTTGTCTCCCTTGCCAAGCCTCATGCCCTGGTCCCAAATCCAGAGAGCCCATCATCCCAACCCCTCTTCCATCCCGACCCTGGAGCTCACTAGCCATCGATTTTGCTGGTCCTTTCCCTTCAGGAGAGTACCTGCTAGTTATCATCGATGAACACAGCCGTTTCCCCGAAGTGGAGATCGTCTCCTCCACTTCCGCTGCTGTCGTCCTACCACGTCTAGAGATGATTTTCTCCCGCCAAGGAATTCCCCAGATTGTGAAAACTGACAACGGCCCGCCCTTCAACGGACGTGAGTTCCAGTCTTTCGCTGATGATTTTGGTTTCCACCATCGGAAGATAACTCCGCTCTGGCCTGAGGCGAACGGCACTGCCGAACGTTTCATGGCCTCGCTCAACAAAAACGTCAGAGCATCATCAGCAGCTGGCCTCAACTGGAAACGGGAGTTACAACCATTCTTGAGAATTTACAGAGCCACACCCCACTCCTGTACTGGCATATCCCCATTCGAAGCCCTCACTGGTCGGAAAATGAACTTTGGTCTCCCTCAAATCCCATCCACCCCTACCTGTGTCCAACCAGAAGCCCTCATCGCCCATAACGATGAGTCAGGGAAGCTGAAGATGAAGGTCTACGCTGACCAGCGCCGCCACACCCGTCCGTCAATGATACAGCCGGGAGACCATGTCCTGGTACGCCAACCGAAGCAGACGAAGTTAACCACACCCTTCGCCCCTCATCCATATGTGGTGACTGAGAAGAAAGGCAGTATGATCACTGCGAAACGGGGTGACAACATCATTGTGCGGAACTCCTCTCATTTCAAGCCCATCAAGGGTTTGTTTCCAGAGCCCGCTGAAGAAGAGGAGATACTCATACCTGTCCCACCTACCCATGCCCAGATACCAGACAGGCAGACGTTTTCACCAGCCCAGATGCCTGGACCGGCTCAGACTCCTGGAGGGCCTGACCCAGCAAGTCCACCGCCTGCACCAGATGTGCCAGAACCTGGCGTCCAAAACGCCCCTGCCAGACCAAGTCGACAACGCCACCCCCCCACATACCTGCGTGACTACGTGCGATAGACAGTGACAATCCAATATCAAGACCAGATAGTTTAGATTGATTGATATTACATGATTTCAAGTGTTGAACTGACAATCCAATATGAGTTCATTTACCATAGACATGCACAACCAGAGAAATTAATTAAAAAAAAAAAAAAAAAATTATAAGCTAAATGTAAATTTGCAGGGTGTAACAAATTTCATCAACATTTCTCATTTAAAGAAGAACATTCCACCCTTTTTATCTAATGATGTAAAATATTTGTTGGAAATATCCATTCAAAGGTTGGGAGGAATGTTGTGTTCATGATCGTACTTTCACTTTCGCTCTTTTTTTATACTCTCGTTCACGTGCATGCGAGATCTGATTGTTGTTAATACCCAGCATGCTTTTGGGGAACGGTTGAGAAGGTAAACATTCTACAGAATATAGGCTACGGTTTTTAACCCACCATACTTTCGTTCGAGTCTATTTCATTGTAAGAATATCATTCTTTCACAGATACAACAGTACTGGTCTGGAAATTTATTACGTACTGGTCAGAAATTAACCGTGTACTTCTCTGAACCCATCATGCTTTGCTCTGAGATTTATTAAGTATTGCTCTTAAAGGTGTACGTACTTCCCTGAAAAGTATCCTGTATTGTCAGAGTACTATGTCCTGCTCTGAAATTTATCATGCGCTGCTGCAAAAGTTATCTTGCATGGCTCCAAAAGTTATCATGCACTCTTGAGAAAGATGTTGTCATGCATTGCACTGAAAGTTATCAATCACAGCTGTGAAAGTGGCCACGCACTTCAGTGAAAGTCGTCATGTAATGCTCTGAGCTTTTATCATCATCATCATCATCATCATCATCATCATCATCATCATCATCATCATCATCATCATCATCATCATCATCATCATTATTGCACTGAGGGGGTTACTGCACTGAAAGTAATCGTGATTGTACTGAAAGTTATCACGACTGCTCTGAGGCTTATCGTTACCGCGCTGAGGATTATTCCTGCTGTACGGAGGGTTATCTTCACTGCTCTGAAAGTTGTCATTACTGCTCTGAAGGTTACATCATTACTCCTCTGGACCTTACCATTTCTGCACTAAAGATGATCATTGGTACTCTGTAAGTTATCATTGCTGCTCTGAAGGTTATCATTATTATTGCACTGAAGGTTATCTCACTGCATGTAAAATTATCATTACTGCACTGAGGGTTATCTTCCCTGTTCTGAAAGTTACATTACTGCTCTGAAGGTCACAACATTACTCCTCTAGCTCTGAACTTATCATTTCTGCACGAAAGATTATCGTTGCTACTCTGTAAGTTATCATTGCTGCTTTGAAAGTTATCATTTAAGATTATCATTGCTGCTCTGAAAGTAATCATTATTGCTCTGAAGGTTCACATTATTGCACTGAAGGTTCGCATTGTTGCACTGAAGGCTATCATTGCTGCTCTGAAGGTAGTCATTATTGCACTGAAGGTTCATATTATTGCACTGAAGGTTCATATTATTGCACTGAAGGCTATCATTGCTGCTCTGAAGGTAGTCATTATTGCACTGAAGGTTCATATTATTGCACTGAAGGTTCATATTATTGCACTGAAAGCTATCATTGCTGCTCTGAAGGTAGTCATTATTGCACTGAAGGTTCATATTATTGCACTGAAGGCTGTCATTGCTGCTCTGAAGGTAGTCATTATTGCACTGAAGGTTCACATTATTACACTGAAGGTTATTATCACTGCATGGAACATTATCATTACTGCACTGAAGGTTATCACTACTGTACCGAGGATTTTCACTACTGCTCTGAAGACTACCATTGCTGGTCTGAAAATTATCATTCAAAGTCATCATTACTGCTCCGAAGGTAATCATGATTGCAATGGAGGTTGTCATTACTGCACTGAAAATGATCATGACTGCACTGAAAATGATCATGACTGCACTGAAAATGATGCTTCCTGCACTGAAAATGATCAGTACTGCACTGAAAAGTATCATAGCTGCACCAAAGGATAACATTACTGCACTGAATATATTAATTACTGATCTGAAGGTTATCACTACTGCTTTCAAGGTTATCATTACTTCTCTGAGGTTATCATTATTGCGCTGAGGATTTTCACTATTGCACTATAGATTATCATTACTGCGCTGAAGATTATCATGACAGTGCTGAAGATGATGAATTACTGCTCTGAAAGTTATTATTTCCTTCTCTGAAAGTTACGATTGACTTCTCTGAAGGTTAATTTGAATTGCTCTGAGGGTTATTACGGAAACTCGGAGAGTTGTTATATTCTGCTCGAAAATTTTTCATTTACTGCTTTTAAAGTTATCGCGCACTGCACTGAGATCAATCCAACGCTGCTATGAGGGACAACATATGCTGCTATGAGGGACAACATATGCTGCTATGAGGGACAACATATACTGCTGTGAGGGACAACATATACTGCTACGAGGGACAACATGTACTGCTATGAGGGACAACATATACTGCTGTGAGGGACAACATATACTGCTATGAGGGACAACATATACTGCTACGAGGGACAACATACACTGCTATGAGGGACAACATATACTGCTATGAGGGACAACATATACTGCTATGAGGGACAACATATACTGCTGTGAAAGACAACATATACTGCTATGAGGGACAACATATACTGCTATGAGGGACAACATACACTGCTGTCTGCCTTTTCGGTACCCAACTGAGGGTCACTATGAATTGTTGTGAAAGCTGTCGTTTCATGCAGTGAAATGTGTTACGTACGGCTGTGACATTTGTCGTGCATTTCTCAGACAGTTAAGATATGTTGGTGTCGAAGTGGTATTGTAGGAATGCGTTTCACTCTGCCTTTTCTTGATCTCCAGGTGATGATTATCATGACACTGCTGCTTGGAGGAAGTCCGCTCGTGTCTGCCTAGCAGCGCTTCGGTTAAAACACTGCACGGTGTCTGTGATGTGGGGGTTCGTGTTGCGAGTTTTCAGTTGTGAGGTTGACGGTTCGAGTCTGTGTCATATTTTTTCAGCTCTTGCCGGCTCTTCCCATAGCGGGGGACAGTGATTTGGATTCAAAGTGAAAGAGCAGAACCACACAGTACAGTTTCATATTGCTGAAGGGAACGTTTCTGAAAGAGCAGAACCACAGAGTAGAGTTTCATATTGCTGAAGGGAACGTTTCTGAAAGAGCAGAACCACACAGTACAGTTTCATATTGCTGAAGGGAACGTTTCTGAAAGTGCTGCTCAAATTTACTGAGCAACACTACGTGTATGTGTATATCTCACGCCTGGTTGATGCCCGGATTTGTTACGAAAATGAAGCGTTCGATGGATGCACACATATGCTAGTTCCAAAACTGGTAATGCATTGTCGTCAGTAGGGAGAAGGGAGGTGGAGGCAGGGGGAGGTGGGGGTTATGAATAGATGGTGTCCTGCTTATGTTGGGTAAGAACAGGCAACAGTGAGCATCACCGAAACCACTCTACAGTAGTGCTATGTCTCCTGTCACGGATGGCTCCGTGATGCCCTGAACTTGATTGCCCCCCAGTGGACTGACAATACTGTATTCCAGAGCTGTCTCTGAGCAAGCACAGTGTACAGTCTGTCCAAGAGAACAAGGGGATTAATCGTAACGACAGCATGAAGTGTCAGGTGGCGTAGGCTACAGATCAGAATGAAACGGACTTTTTAGAGGCTGAAAATCTGGCTTCCCTTGCCACGCCAAGGACCTCCTCACTGTCAGACGAGTGGTGACTTTCCAGCAGGGTGGACACTTTCAAAATGAGCGTACTCTTGTGGCTCTGGACGTCATCGCTGGATGCTCATGAGCCGAGAGCACGCTGTTCTCATTGGGCAGGTGTGTGTGTTCGTTAATGACTCATCTGACACAGATTTTTGCGGCTCGTGGCAAAACAACGATTCTGTTTTTGCGAATGCGCTGGAACTGATGAAGTGGTGTTCTAAGAGGGCACCGGAAAAGCTCAGTTGGTAGAGCGTTGGACTCGTAATCTTGGTGATCCTGGGGTTGCGGGTTCGAATCTCCGCCGGACCGTTTCACTGCAGGGGGATTTTTCCCTCGGAGTTAACATTGGTTCTGAATCCGTTTGTCAAATCGTCCATCGAATGAAACTTTAAACCGAGGTTCCGTGTGTGAACGCTCGCATAACATCTTGCACACACGTAAATTATTATTGATAAAGTGTGTACTTCTTTCAGCAAAGTAGAAAGTGCGTGGTAGCCTGTTCAGAATAATTTGAATTGAAAAATTCACATAATTTTCATAATATTCTGTGTGACTTTAGCGGTCGGCTGGGCTGTAAGTGACATGACTGGATATGATTGAGATTCAAAAGGGTACTGTATGCCCATTTGTATGTGATCTAAAAGGCCGGAACACACACACACACACACACACACACACACACACACACACACACACACACACACACACACACACACACACACACACACACAGTACAGCTTGTGACTCTCGTTCGCTGTCGGTATTTTATCGCAGGAATCCTCAAATCTGCGTTGTCATCGTTCTCTCCTTCTGTGTTTTGTTTGTTTGTTTGTTTGTTTGTTTGTTTGTCTGTTTGTTTGACGGCAATGCTATTGCTGTGTTGCTGCTGCTGTTGCTGCTGCTGCTGCTACTGCTGCTGTTGCCTCTGCTTTGTTATTTTTTGACAGAAATTGTGTTTATATACCTTTATCGGCGGTAGGTTTGGGTCACGAGAAAATCGTGTTATGTTTGTTTGTTTGTTTTCAGGCACTGTGACAATGGGTAATGACGGCTGGAACGGTCCTCACTCTGGAAGCTGCGATGTGTCCTTGGATACCATGGAAGCTTCCCAATAACACGGAACGGTGTGTGAGTGCAGAGGGGACAAGGTGCCCATACGCGGCACCGTGTGGATTCACTGACACTGTCTTCAGTGTGTACATTTCTCCGGCTTTGCTTCTTCCGTTTTCAACGGGAATTTTATGTCAGCTGCAGACAGGAAGCTTGAATAATATGCCAAACATTGGAAAATGAGGCGAATACTGTTAACGGCAAAATTGAAACCATGTATGAATGTTGTTATAAGACATTACTTCAAAACGTTACTGGTAAACCGAGAAAGCATGTCCAATAGCATCGGCAAATGTGGATCGCTGTCATCCTGGTGTTCATCTCAAACGTGAGGTCATATGCCAGCATTCGCCGTAACTTGAGATCGCATGCCAACATTTATTAGCACCTCCATCG
>CM031614.1:74420454-74432954 GCA_018398815.1 Conus ventricosus
ATGGCTGTTTTGCCCGGCTCCCAGTTCCAGTCTGAAGACCTGGTGGTCAGTGAGGCGTCCAGGGGCCACACAACTGGTCTTTTTGCTGGTTCCTAGACGGAGCATCTCTGGACCACAGACTCTACAGTATGGTCTTCCTGTCCGTAGGAACCAGTTCCAGATTCCTGTATACATTATGACAGTTCTCTCGGGAAAATGGGGGAAAAATCGTTCCCCCAGACAACAGAGTTTACAAAATAAACATTGCGGACCATAACAGGACAGGAGGTAAAGTACAGTCTGATTGTCAGTGATTCAGTGCGTGATCGGCGCATCTGGCGTCATACGTCACAGCGAAACTGACGGTCAGTACTTGTATACTGTCCATCTCTCTGTGACTTTGTCAGCGAGCGCGTGCGATTGCTCATCAACAATCTGCTTGTGTGCTATCAGCACGAGTGCAGTCTCTTCTCAACAACCTGCCCGTGAACTTATCATTGAATGTGCCATCTCTAATCAACAACCCGCTTGTGAGTTTGTCAGAAAGCGTGCCATCTGTTATTGACAATCTGCCAGTGAATTTATCTGTAAGCGTACCATTTCTTATCAACCATTTGCCAGAGATTCGGCAGTGAACGTGCTAGTTCTTATCAACAATCTGCCTGTGAATTTGGAAGTGAGTGTGCCATCTCTTATCAAAAGTCTGGTTTGCTACGAGCGAGTTTTTTTAGTGAGTGTGCCATCGTTTGTTTTCAGTCTGCCAGAGAATTTATCAGTGAATATATCGTGTGTTTTTGATTAACAGTCCACCAACGAATTCATCCGGAAGAGGGATATTTCTTATCAGTAAATTGCCCGGGACACTGACAATGAGCGTGCCATCTCCCACCAACAATGTGCTAGTAAATTGTCAGACTGGTGCCTTTTCGTATCGGCAATCTGTTCATGAGTTTTACCAGGGAACGTGTCATCTTTGATTAGCAATTAGTAGTGAATTTTGTCATCGAGTGTGTCATTCCTAATCAGCTGTCTGTCAGCGACATTGTCAGCGGGCATGTCATCTCTGATTAGCATTTAGTCAGTGTGAGTTTGTCGATGCGTGTCATATCTCCTATCAGTTTGTGAGCTTGTTATTTGTGTGCCACCTTTTATAAGCAAACATTCAAAGAGTTCTTCATTGAGTGTATAATGTCTTATCGGGAAAATTTAAATGTGTTTGACATTTGGAGTGCCATCCCTCATCAGCAATTTATCAATGTGTTTGTCATTAGTGTGCCAGTGTTTGTTGTTTTTTTCTTCAGCAGTCTTTCAATGAGTTTGTCATTGGGTGTGTCATCACTAACCAGCATTATGTCTGTGAGTTTGCCATTGAAGTATTACCTTTCATCACCGATCTTTCAATGAGTGTGCCATTGAGTGTACCATCTCGTATCTGCAATCTTTCAGTGAGTGTGTCATTGAGTGTACCATATCGTATCTGCAATCTTTCAGTGAGTGTGTCATTGAGTGTACCATCTGTTATCAGCAATCTTTCCGTGAGTTTGCCGTTGAGTGTGTTCCATCTCTCATCAGCAATCTTTCAGTGAGTTTATCCGTGACTGAGCCATCTTTCATTGGCGATCTGTGGGTACGTTTTGTTATCTTCAATCAACGATGTTGTCAGCGAGTATGTGCTTTCCATCAATAGTCTCTTAATGAACGTTTCATTACGATAAATAAGCAGATCAAGGAGTGTGCAACAAACCAGTCTTTCAATGAGCGGTTTATGCTGTCCGTAATCAATTAGAAACCAAGCACGAATCAGTCAGTTTATCTGCGTCATCAAGAACTGCTCAATGACTGTGTATTTGCCATTAGAAACAAATCAGTGAGCGTATCTTTACTATCTGTATTTCTACATCAGTTTCAGTGTCATCAAGGAGGTGTCACTGCCGTGCGGGCTAGTCCATTACGCCACACCACACCCACTAAGTTTTGAGACCACACTGCACGTGATTTCAACCAGATCAACGAGTGTGTCTTTGCCACTCATCAATAAGTGAATGTGCCTTTACCAGCCACAGTTGAGAGTGGAGTATGTTGTTACCACAGTGATATACCAATGAGCATGAATCTACCATTAAGAGAGAATCCTAGTAGCAATGTGCCAGTGACTATGGTTCTTCATCAGGAATACATCAGTGAAGGTGTCCCCATCCTCAGTAATTACTCAACGAGTGTGCCGTCATCATCAGTAGGCTGCCACCACTTGCATGGCATCACCATTTGTCTGCCCAACCGGTGTGTCTTCACCATTCGTAATCTGCCAGCCAGCAAGTGTGTATTTATAATCAGGAATCTGCCAGCAAGTGTGTATTTATAATCAGGAATCTGCCAGCAAGTGCGTCTTTACCATCAGACATCTGCCAGCAAGTGTGTATTTATAATCAGGAATCTGCCAGCAAGTGTGTCTTTACCATCAGTAATCTACCAGCCAGTGTGTCTTTACCATCAGTAACCTGCCAGCCAGCGTGTCTTTTACCATCAGTAACCTGCCAGCCAGCGTGTCTTTACCATCAGTAATCTATCAGAAAGTGTGTCTTTATAATCAGTAATCTATCAGCAAGTGTGTCTTTATAATCAGTAATTTATCAGCACGTGTGTCTTTATAACCAGTAATCTACCACTGAATTATCTGTACCATCGATAATCTGCCAGAAAGTGTGTCTTTATAATCATTAATCTGCCAGCGATCGTGTCTTTATAATCAGTAATCTGCCAGCGAAGGTGTCTTTTCCATATAGTAATCTACCAGCAAGCATGTCTTTATAATTAGCAATCTACCACTGAATGTGTCTTTATTATCGGTAATCTGTCAGCAAGAGTGTCTTTACCATCAGAAATCTACCACTGAATGTGTCTTTATTTTCATTAATCTGTCATTCAACTGTCAGCGAGTATCATTCCAACAAGAAATCTGCCAGTGAATGTTGTTCTCACCGTCATTGAACGGCCAGTGAATGCGTTTTTACAGTCATACATCTTCCGGTGGTTCCATATTTGCACTCAGTAATATGCCAGTCAGTGTAATGCTGCTGCCGTTTGAAAACCTATCAGTGAGTGTCTATATTTACCATCAGCCACACGCCTGGGTGTGTTTCTTTACCATTACTGATCTGCCAGTGCGTGTGTCTTCATCATCAATAATTTTCCAGCACTGTGTCTTCACCATCAATAATTTTCCAGCGCTGTGTCTTTACCATCAATGATTTTCCAGCACTGTTCTGTGTCTTTACCATCAATGATCTACCAGCAGTGTGTCTTTACCATCAATGATCTACCAGTAGTGTGTCTTTACCATCAATGATCTACCAGTAGTGTGTCCTTACAATCAATGATCTACCACTAGTGTGTCTTCTTTACCATCAATAATCTACTAGTAATGTGTCTTTACCATCAGTAATCTACCAGTAATGTGTCTTCACCATCAATAATCTGCCAGCAATGTGTCTTTTACCATCAATGATCTACCAGTAGTGTGTCTTCTTTGCCATCAATAACCTACCAGTAATGTGTCTTTACCATCAATCATCTACCAGCAATGTGTCTTTACCATCCGTAATCTACCAGCAATGTGTCTTTACCATCAATAATCTACCAGTCATGTGTCTTTACCATCCGTAATCTACCAGTCATGTGTCTTTACCATCCGTAATCTACCAGTCATGTGTCTTTACAATCCGTAATCTACCAGTAATGTGTCTTTACCATCAGAATCTACCAGCAGTGTGTCTTTACCATCAATAATCTACCAGTAGTGTGTGTTTACCATCAACAATCTACCAGTAGTGTGTCTTTACCATCAATAATCTACCAGTAATGTGTCTTTACCATCAACAATCTACCAGCAGTGTGTCTTAACCATTTATAATCTACCAGTAGTGTGTCGTTACCATCAATAATCTACCAGCAGTGTGTCTTTACTATCAATAATCTACCAGTAGTGTGTCTTTACTATCAATGATCTACCACTAGTGTGTCTTCTTTACCATCAATAATCTACTAGTAATGTGTCTTTACCATCAGTAATCTACCAGTAATGTGTCTTCACCATCAATAATCTGCCAGCAATGTGTCTTTACCATCAATAAACTACCAGTAGTGTGTCTTTACCATCAATAATCTACCAGTAATGTGCCTTTTCCATCAATAATCTACCAGCAGTGTGTCTTTACCATCAGTAATCTACACGTAATGTGTCTTTTCCATTAATAATCTACCAGCAGTGTTTCTTTACCATCAGTGATCTGTTATTAGTGTGTTTTACCATAATAATCTACTGTTTTCTCATAATAATCTAATGTGTCTTTTGCATTAAATCTGTTATTAGTGTGTTTTACCATAATAATCTACTGTTTTATCATAATAATCTAATGTGTCTTTAGCATTAATAATCTACCAGTAATGTGTGTTTAACATCAATAATGTACTAGCAGTGTGTCTTTACCATCAGTGATCTGTCAGTGGTGTGTCTTTACCATCATAATGTACCAGCAGTGTGTCTTTACCATCAATAATGTACCAGGGTGTGTCTTTACCATGAATAATGTACCAGTAGTGTGTCTTTACCATGAATAATCTACCACCAGCGTGTCTTTACCATCAGTAATCTACACGCAATGTGTCTTTTCCATCAATAATCTACCAGCAGTGTATCAGTAATGTGTCTTTACCATCAATAATCTACCAGTGGTGTGTCTTTGCCATCAATAATCTACCAGTAATGTGTCTTAAACCCTCAATAATCTACCAGTGGTGTGTCTTTACCATCAATAATCTACCAGTGGTGTGTCTTTACCATCAACAATCTACCCGTAGTATGTCTTTACCATCAATAATCTACCAGTAGTGTGTCTTTACCATAAATAATCTACGAGTGGTGTGTCTTTACCGTCAATGATGTGTCAGTAGTGTGTCTTTACCATCACTAATCTACCAGTAGTGTGTCTTTGCTATCAATAATCTACCAGTGGTGTGTCTTTACCGTCAATAATGTGTCAGTAGTGTGCCTTTACCATCAATAATCTACCAGTAGTGTGTCTTTACCATCAGTAATCTACACGTAATGTGTCTTTTCCATCAATAATCTACCAGCAGTGTTTCTTTACCATCAGGAATCTACAAGTAATGTGTCTTTTCCATAATAATCTACCAGTAGTGTGTCTTTACCATCAGTAATCTACAAGTAATGTGTCTTGTCCATCAATAATCTACCAGCAGTGCTTCGTTACCATCAGTGATCTGTTATTAGTGTGTTTTACCATAATAATCTACTGTTTTACCATAATAATCTAATGTTTCTTTAACATTAATAATCTACCAGTAATGTGTGTTTAACATTAATAATCTACCAGTAATGTGTCTTTACCATTAGTAATCTGCCAGATAGTGTGTCTTTACCATCAACAATCTACCAGTAGTGTGTCTTTACCATCAATAATCTACCAGCAGTGTGTCTTTACCATCAACAATCTACCAGCAGTGTGTCTTTACCATCAATAATCTACCAGCAGTGTGTCTTTACGATCAACAATCTACTAGTGGTGTGTCTTTACCATCAACAATCTACCCCATCAACAATCTACTAGTGGTGTGTCTTTACCATCAACAATCTACCAGTAGTGTGTCTTTACCATCAACAATCTACCAGTGGTGTGCCTTTACCATCAACAATCTACCGGTGGTGTGTCTTTACCATCAACAATCTACACGTAATGTGTCTTTACCATCAACAATCTACCAGTTGTGTGTCTTTACCAACAATCTACACGTAATGTGTCTTTATCATCAACAATCTACCAGTGGTGTGTCTTTACCATCAATAATCTACTAGTGGTGTGTCTTTACCATCAGTAATCTACCAGCAGTGGGTCTTTACCATCAGTAATCTTCCAGTAATGTGTGTTTACCATCAACAATCTACCAGTATGTGTGTCTTTACCATCAACAATCTACCAGTAGTGTGTCTTTACCATCAATAATCTACCAGTATGTGTCTTTACCATCAATGATCTACCAGTAGTGTGTCTTTACCATCAATAATCTACCAGTAGTGTGTCTTTACCATCAATGATCTACCAGTATGTGTCTTTAACCATCAATGATCTACCAGTAGTGTGTCTTTACCATCAACAATCTACCAGTAGTGTGTCTTTACCATCAGCAATCTACCAGTATGTGTCTTTACCATCAGCAATCTACCAGTAATGTGTCTTTACCATCAACATCTACCAGTAGTGTGTCTTTACCATCAATAATCTACCAGTAGTGTGTCTTTACCATCAGTAATCTACCAGCAGTGTGTCTTTACCATCAACAATCTACCAGTAGTGTGTCTTTACCATCAACAATCTACCAGTAGTGTGTCTTTGCCATCAACAATCTACCAGTAATGTGTGTTTACCATCAGAAATCTATCGGCAATGTGTCTTTGCCATCATAATGTACCAGTAGTGTGTCTTTACCATCAATAATCTATCAGGAATGTGTCTTTGCCATCATAATGTACCAGTAGTGTGTCTTTACCATCAATAATCTATCAGGAATGTGTCTTTACCATCAATAATGTACCAGCAGTGTGTCTTACCATCAATAATCTATCAGAATGTGTCTACATCAATAGTCTACCAGTACTGTGTCTTTACCATTAGTAATCTACAAGTAATGTGTCTTTTCCATCAAAATCTACAAGCAGTGTGTCTTCACCATCAGTGACCTGTTATTAATGTGTCTTTACCATCAATAATTTACCAGTATTGTGTCTTTACCATCAATAATCTACCCGTAGTGTGTCTTTGCCAGAATAATGTATCAGTAGTGTGTCTTTACCATCAATAATCTACCAGCAATGTGTCTACCATCAATAATCTACCGGTGTATCTTTTCCATCAGTGATCTTCCATTACGGTGTTTTTACCTTAGTAGTCTATCAGCAGTGTGTGTTTTCTATCAACAATCTACAAGTAACGTGTCTTTACCATCAGTAATCTACCAGTAGTGTGGTCTTTACCATCAGTAATCTACCAGTGGTGTGTCTTTACCACCAGTAATCTACCAGTAGTGTGTCTTTACCATCAGTAATCTACCAGCAGTGTGTCTGTACCATCAATAATCTACCAGCAGTGTGCCTTTACCATCAGTTACCTACTAGTAGTGTGTCTTTACCATCAATAATCTACCAGCAGTGTGTCTTTACCATCAATAATCTACCAGCAATGTGTCTTTACCATCGTAATCTACCAGTAGTGTGTCTTACCATCAGTAATCTACCAGCAGTGTGTCTTTACCATCAGTAATCTACAAGTAATGTGTCTTTACCATCAATAATCTACCAGTAGTGTGTCTTTGCCATCAATGATCTGCCAAAAGTGTGGTTTCACCACAAGTGATCCTCCAGAGAATGTAAAATTTATATCAGTAATCTGCCTGAGTGTGATATTGCCATCAGACATCTGCCAGTGAGTGTGGTATTATCACAAATCTGCCCGTCAGCTGACATCACCATCACAAAATCCCTGTGAGTGTGGTATTATCATCAGAAATCTGCCAGTGAGTGTGGTGTTATCACCAGAAATCTGCCAGTGAGTGTAGTATTATCATCAGAAATCTGCCAGTGAGTGTGGTATTATCATCAAAATCTGCCAGCGAGTGTGGTATAATCACCAGAAATCTGCCAGTGAGTGTGGTATTATCACCAGAAATCTGCCATGAGTGTGGTATTATCACCAGAAATCTGCCAGTGAGTGTGGTATTATCACCAGAAGTCGCCAGCGAGTGTGGTGTTATCATCAAAATGTGCCAGTGAGTTGGTATTTTCATAATAAATCTGCAGTGAGTGTTGTATTATCATCAGAAATCTGCCAGTGAGTGTGGTATTCATAAGAAGTCTGCCAGTGAGTGTTGTATTACATCAGAAATCTCCACGAGTGTGGTATTATCATAAGAAATCTACCAGCGGTGTGGTATTATCATCAGAAGTCTGCAAGTGAGTGTGTATTATCAAAGAAATCGCCAGTGAGTGTTGTATTATCATCAGAAGTCTGCCAGGGGTGTGGTATTATCATCCGAAATCTACATGAGTGTGGTATTATCAAAAATCTGCCAGTGAGTGTGGCATTATCATCCGAAATGTAGCAGTGAGTGTGGTATTATCATCAAAATCTTCCAGTGAGTTTGGTATTGTCACCAGACATCTGCCAGTGAGTGTGGTATTATCACCAGAAGTCTGCCAGTGAGTGTAGTGTTATCATCAGAAATCTGCCAGTGAGAGTGATATCCGAAATCTGCCAGTGAGTGTGATATTATCATCAGACATTTACCAGAGAGTGTGGTATTATCCGAAATCTGCCAGTGAGTGTGATATTATCATCAGACATTTACCAGAGAGTGTGGTATTATCCGAAATCTGCCAGTGAGTGTGGTATTATCATTAGAAATCTTCCAGAGAGTGTGGTATTATCAGAAATCTGCCTTTGAGTGTGGTATTATCATCAGAAATCTGCCGGAGAGTTTGGTATTATCAGAAATCTGACCGTGAGTGTAACATTATCATCGGAAATCTGCCAGAGTGGGGTATTATCAGAAATCTGCCCGTGAGTGTGGTATTAGCATCAGAAATCTGCCAGAGAGTATGGTATTATCAGAAATCTGACCGTAAGTGTGGTATTATCATCATAAATCTGCCAGTGAGTGTGATATTACCATCAGAAATCTGCCAGTTAGTGTGGTATTACCACCACAAATCTGCCTATGAGTGTGGTATCATTAGAAATCTCCCAGAGAACGAGGTATTTTCAGTAGACATCTGCCAGTGATTGTGCTATCATCAGAAATCTGCCAGTGTTTTTGTCTCTACTACCAGAAAGCTGCCAGCAAGTGTCTCTTGACCATGACTGATCTACCAGCAGGTGTTTACCATCTTCCATCTGCCAGCAGGTGTTTACCATCTTCCATCTGCCAGCAGGTGTTTACCATCTACCATCTACCAGCAGGTGTTTACCATCTTCCATCTGCCAGCAGGTGTTTACCATCTTCCATCTGACAGCAGGTGTTTACCATCTTCCATCTGACAGCAGGTGTTTACCATCTTCCATCTGCCAGCAGGTGTTTACCATCTTCCATCTGCCAGCGAGTGTCTCCTGACCATGACTGATCTACGAGAATGTGTTTACCATCTTCCATCTGCCAGCAGGTGTTTGCCATCTTCCATCTGACAGCAGGTGTTTACCATCTACCATCTGCCAGCAGGTGTTTACCATCTTCCATCTGCCAGCGAGGCTTGCTGACTGTAATGTCTTACTATCAGTAATGCACCAATGAATGTCTCATGAATCTATGTAGTATGTCAGTCAGTGTACTTTACCATCAGTGACTGTTGTCCTAGCACCAGTAATTCTTCGAAGATGTCTTTCAGTGTTGGTCTGTTATTGTGTGTGTTGTGTGTGTGTGTGTGTGTGGTGTGTGTGTGTGTGTGTGTGTTGTGTGTGTGGTGTGTGTGGGGGTGTGTGTGTGGTGTGTGTGTGTGTGTGTGTGGTGTGTGTGTGTGTGTGTGTGTGTGTGTGTGTGTTGTGTGTGTGTGTGTGTGTGTGTGTGTGTGTGTGGGTGTGTGTTGTGTGTGTGGTGTGTGTGTGTGTGTGTGTGTGTGTAGTACCATCACTGATCTACTAGCAAGTGTCTCTTTTATTATCTGTAATCAACTCGTGAGCAATGTGTCAATGAGTGAGTGTTAATCATCAATACCTACTCACCACCAAACCGCACTGAATGTGTCTTTGTCCTTAGTAACCTGTCAGCAGGTATGACGTAACACCCAGGGACCTCTCATGGTACCTTCGCCACAGTAGTTTGCGAGCAAACATCTCCCCTAAATCAGTAGTCCACCAAGAGACTGTCTTTTTGGCAACTGTAACATATCATCACCCAGTAGTGTCATTACCATCAGAGATGTATCGGTGAGTGTGCGTTTACCATCAGTTCTCTGACTAACACAAAACCCCTTTACTAGCAGGTATCTTACAAGGAGTGAGTCTTCAGCATCAGTGTTTTAATAGTATGTATCAATCAGAGTGTTTCTACCACCTGTCCATGAGTGTGTCTTCCTTATCAGTAATTTGCGAATGACTGTGTCTCTATCATCGGCAGTCTATCAGTAAGTACATTTCCTATGCATTTGTTTTGCGCACAGTGTGTGTCAGCTGTTGGTCGGTCTATTTTAAATAATAGGATCATGAGTTTTCCAGCAGCTGCTGATGTTCTTGTAGTGTGTTGTCGACGTTTGTCATGAACAATGCGTGTGTAGTTTATCAGTACTGCGCTCCTGTGTTGTCATCCATCATGAAAATGTAGCAATGCGTGTCACATTATCTGACAGTTATCTACAAATGTGTCATCTTCTCCAAGTGTCCATCAGTAGGTGTGTCACTATCAACGAGTTATTGATCAGGATGGCATCTGCTTTTCGAGTATCTACCAATGAATGTGACGTAATGGATCAAATGTCAACCAGTGTGATGTTTGATTTCAGTATTGATCAGTAAGTGTGTGATTTTCGATCAATTATCTACCAGAGTCTCATCGTCATCGAGTATTTCTTAATGGGTGTCATTGTTGATAAGTCATCTTCTAATGTGTTGTCTGCTTTTCGTACATATGAATGCGTGTCAATATTGATTACATAGCTATCAGTGTCACATGTTTTCAGCAGTATATGTGTTATTATTGATCAGCTGTCTACAAGTGTGTCATCTGATTTTAATTCGTAGTTACAGAAAGGCCAGGATTGGTCAGTTTCCTACCAGTTTGTCGTCTGGTTTTTAATATCTGCCAATAAATGTATCACTATTGATTAGGTATTTACAAGTGTGTCTTCTGCATTCATTATGTACTAACAAATGTGTCTTTATCGATCAGTTGTGTGCCAGTGCGTCGCCTTCATTTAGTATCGATCTATCATGACCATTCATGTGTATGCCAGTGTGTCATATGTTTATAGTATCTACCAGAGAAGTCTTTGATTTACGATTGATTGTCCACTAGTGTGTCTGTATCCTAGCGTAAGTAATCTGTCAACGAATTTCCACTATCGATTATCTACCAGTGTGTATCACCTACATCCACCGGTCAGTGTGTTCTTTGCTACTGCAATCTACTTGTCAGTACGAGTTGTAGTAGTGCATACGTGTACAGGCGAGCATGTGTGCAGAGATACCTGTATGTATGCGTGTGCACGCATGTGCTTGGATGTGTGGATGTAGACGTGAGTGGTGAGGTGAGCAGGTCAGGACAAAGTCGATGAGTGGTGAAAGTCGATGAGTGGCGAAAGTCGATGAGTGGTGAAAGTTGAGGAATGGTGAAAGTCGATGAGTGGTGAAAGTCGATGAGTGGTGAAAGTCGATGAGTGGTGAAAGTCGATGAGTGGCGAAGTCGATGAGTGGTGAAAGTCGATGAGTGGTGAAAGTCGATGAGTGGTGTATGTATTGATGGGAGTGACAGTTACGTTTGAACTTGGATTTCTTTCTCTGCTTTGCAGGCGCCCTAACCTCAATAGAGATACAGTGCATATGCATCTTTATTTTCATAATTAAGAGTAATGTATAGTTAAATCATACATTAAAAAATTGGTCTATCAATTAAGCGTGTATGCAAACAATTGATGGATCTGATGCTATGAATCTTTCAATGCAGATTGTATCTTCACTTTCAGGACTCTGTGGACTATAAACTGTTCCTTTTTTTCTTTCTCCTGCGTCGACAGACTCTGCCTCCCCCCCCCCCCCCCACTCTCTGTACAATTATTGCTGTCTACCTCACGACTAACTCACCTACTTCGTCTTTAATCCTTTTAACGGTTTGTACCTTCACTGGTTTTATCTATCTTCTTTTCTGGTGACTCGGCAGTGAATTATAATCACGGTATGGCCTAGTTGTACATTGTAAAATCTGCTGCACTTGTATTTGGTCTTCACATATTTTTGCAAGACTGAATTTTCTGCTCTTGTTCACGCACAGCCAGCAACGAGTGTGATAGCAGCGCTTCGTGCCTTACGGATGTCAGTGGTTTAAAACGTTATTTATGACTCTTTGTGTATTTGGTACATAATTCCTTTGCCAAGAGTGTGTGGTGGGTGTTGTGTGTGTGTGTGTGGTGTGGTGTGTGTGTGTGTATGTGTGTTGTGTGTGTGTGTGTGTGTGTGTGTTGGTGTTATATATATATATATATATATAATATTTATATATTGTGTGTGTGTGTGTGTGTGGTGTGTGTGTGTGTGTGTGTGTGTGTGTGTTCTCATGATCAGACTGTGATCTTTCATGTGGTGACAGAGCTCACATGGTTCTCTGGGGCTGGCTGTGAATTAAGCAGTACAACATGAAACGAAAAACCAATGGCTGTGTCATATACATCATCATCTGCTAGCACTAGTGTCTGGTCTCTTTGTTCCAGTGCAAAAAGTTCGTCAGTCATCTCCTTGTCATCACCGTCT
>CM031614.1:74447954-74455454 GCA_018398815.1 Conus ventricosus
GAACATTAATACTTTTAATACTTATTTTAAACAAATGTTGCTCCCCAAGGGGTTGAGCGCTTTTAGAATCCTTTTAGGCTGTGCAACTACATTGATATATATATATATATATATTAATTTCAGTAATAAATCCTCCTCTAATGCCGCACCGACGTTTTGCCACGTGGTTCTCCTGTTGGTTTGTTTGTAAATAAAGAAGAAATAAAACAGGAACCACTGTAGATTTTGGAGTTTTATTAGTCCAATATTTCGGTTTAAAAACCTTTCTCAGGGGCTGCACTGTGATGTGCCAATGAAGAATGAAACAAATAAAACAAGAAGCAAGCCCAACAGAACTCATTAAAAAGTCAAAACACTGTTACGGTTAACCGATCTCATACATGGAACATGAATTGCATGAATTAAACTTTCCAAGACTGTGAACTAAAATCACAAAATATTCGTAAAGCTGGCTGAGCAAACCCCAAAACAACCCACCATGTTGACACCTAGAGGGCCATTACTCCTTATTAGTACTCACACACACACACACCCCTCACACACAAACACACACTCTCTCACGTTCTCTCACACACTCACGCACACACTCACACACTCACACACACACACACACACACACACACACACACACACACACACACACACACACACACACACACACACACACACAATATTTATTATCCATGCATCCAAACAGACACACACACTCACTCTCTCTCTCTCTTCCGCACATACACCCCCCTCTCTCTCTTTCTCCCCCCTCCCCACACACACGTGTTGTGTGTGTGTGTGCATATACACAAAATGCAAAATGCATCGCAGCCCAGCGCAAGCGCGTGCGTGCATGTGCGCACACACACAAAAAATGCAAAAAGCATAAGTCCACACACCAGAGAAACATCAATACTGGATTCTGTATCGTAGTCCAGCGTTTAAGTCTTTTCTTTGGTTCAAACCCTTGAAGAGCGTCCCCAGATTCGCCTGCCAGAAGATCTCTCTGTTCAGGAGTTGGTTCTCTTTTTGACAGCCTCAATCGGTACAATGAAGAGGAAGTCTGCGCTAGGGTCTTTAGGGTGGTATGGTCACTGGCATGTACGTGTTCTGACATTTTGCATCTTGTGGTACGCTTCAGCTTGACATCACTTTTGTGGCCTGCCCAGCGTTTCTTGAGGTTCTTGGTGGATCCCACGTACCACAGGTCAGGATGCTGACGGCAGCGCAAGAGATAGATGACCATATTGGTTTCGCATGTAATGTGCTGCCTTATTCTCCACCTGCGGCCATCCCAGGGAGAAACGAAACACTCTGTTTTCTCTGAGTGACGGCACGTGTCACACTTATGGCATGGGAAGAACCCAGGGGGGCCATCTTGGGTAGGTGTGGGGGTTCTTTTGGGAACTGTCGGCATGTACATTTGTCCAGGTTCCTGCACTTCCTGTCTGCAGCCACAATCTTGTTTCTTGGGAAGATTTCCGCGTTGGTCGGGTTGGCATGTAGAAGGTGAAGGTTTTTCTGGATGATAGTTGACTTTGAGGGTACTCTTGGGTCATACGTGGTGATCCAGGCGATCTTCTTTTCTCTTTTCTTGGGTTTTTTCGGCAAGAAGCTCTTGCCTGTTCCTCTGGCTCCTTTCTTAATGTCCCGCAGAGCCTTTGTCCACTTCCAGCCCGCCATAGTCAGGTACTTGGCATATTCCTCCATCCTCCTCTCTAGGGTAGCATCATCCGATATCAACATCCTGAGGCGGGTGCCGATGCCTACAGCAAGGCCACTGAAAACAGATGGGCATGGCAGGAGAATGGGGGAAGGTAGGAGTTGCTATTCTTGGAAAACACATCCGTAGCAATCCTGCCTTCTGTCGTTATGGTAATTGAGAGGTCCAGGTAATCCTTTTGTTTACCAGATTGTACTGTCCATTCAATTCCAGGGTGTAGGGTCTGAAGGAATTCTGCAAATTCTGCAACATTCTCTGCCTTGGGAAGAATTGTGAATCCGTCGTCTCTAAAACGCGTCCAATCCAGATGTTTTGGCTTGTCGTCATTCTCGCCTGGGTTCTGGAAAGATAGCAGCTGGATAGGACTGTTGTTCACCAGTTTTTGGTCAAGTTTCTCCCATAAACACATCCACGTAATCGCATGCGTGGCATGGGCCCATCGCAGTGCCTGAGTTTGGGGCTGCGAAGTGGGTGGCTCCTTCCCCATCAGTGTAAGAACAGCTGTTGTTTTGAAGCACTACCTGTAGTGCTTCCATAATGCAGTCCTTAGGCATTTTCAAGGGAGATGGGTGGAGTTCCAGTTGCTTCTCCACAGCTGGTATTCCCATAGAATTGTCGACACTTGGGTATAATGCGACTACATTCACAGACTGCGTGAGGTATGTTACCAAAACCGAAGACGCCCATCCGGCGAGATGCAAACCTCTGGTTAAGACCCACAAGAACAGACCATACCCCTACAGACTACTACTTTCCGGTAGTGGGACACAGTGCAACCCCTGTCAAAGGTTGTCCAACAGGCGATCCAACATTTGACGGCTCACCTCCCTTACCAAGTGATTGACACAAAGGAGTTTCTTCGAAAACTGGAGGAGATAAATAACACTCTCACACCACTACCGCCGGAAGCTTGTCTAGCAGTCTGTGATGTAGTCGCATTATACCCAAGTGTCGACAATTCTATGGGAATACCAGCTGTGGAGAAGCAACTGGAACTCCACCCATCTCCCTTGAAAATGCCTAAGGACTGCATTATGGAAGCACTACAGGTAGTGCTTCAAAACAACAGCTGTTCTTACACTGATGGGGAAGGAGCCACCCACTTCGCAGCCCCAAACTCAGGCACTGCGATGGGCCCATGCCACGCATGCGATTACGTGGATGTGTTTATGGGAGGAACTTGACCAAAAACTGGTGAACAACAGTCCTATCCAGCTGCTATCTTTCCAGAACCCAGGCGAGAATGACGACAAGCCAAAACATCTGGATTGGACGCGTTTTAGAGACGACGGATTCACAATTCTTCCAAGGCAGAGAATGTTGCAGAATTTGCAGAATTCCTTCAGACCCTACACCCTGGAATTGAATGGACAATACAATCTGGTAAACAAAAGGATTACCTGGGCCTCTCAATTACCATAACGACAGAAGGCAGGATTGCTACGGATGTGTTTTCCAAGAATAGCAACTCCTACCTTCCCCCATTCTCCTGCCATGCCCCATCTGTTTTCAGTGGCCTTGCTGTAGGCATCGGCACCCGCCTCAGGATGTTGATATCGGATGATGCTACCCTAGAGAGGAGGATGGAGGAATATGCCAAGTACCTGACTATGGCGGGCTGGAAGTGGACAAAGGCTCTGGGACATTAAGAAAGGAGCCCAGAGGAACAGGCAAGAGCTTCTAGCCGAAAAACCCAAGAAAAGAGAAAAGAAGATCGCCTGGATCACCACGTATGACCCAAGAGTACCCTCAAAGTCAGCTATCATCCAGAAAAACCTTCACCTTCTACATGCCAACCCGACCAACGCGGAAATCTTCCCAAGAAACAAGATTGTGGCTGCAGACAGGAAGTGCAGGAACCTGGGACAAATGTACATGCCGACAGTTCCCAAAAGAACCCCCACACCTACCCAAGATGGCCCCCCTGGGTTCTTCCCATGCCATAAGTGTGACACGTGCCGTCACTCAGAGAAAACAGAGTGTTTCGTTTCTCCCTGGGATGGCCGCAGGTGGAGAATAAGGCAGCACATTACATGCGAAACCAATATGGTCATCTATCTCTTGCGCTGCCGTCAGCATCCTGACCTGTGGTACGTGGGATCCACCAAGAACCTCAAGAAACGCTGGGCAGGCCACAAAAGTGATGTCAAGCTGAAGCGTACCACAAGATGCAAAATGTCAGAACACGTACATGCCAGTGACCACCCTAAAGACCCTAGCGCAGACTTCCTCTTCATTGTACCGATTGAGGCTGTCAAAAAAGAGAACCAACTCCTGAACAGAGAGATCTTCTGGCAGGCGAATCTGGGGACGCTCTTCAAGGGTTTGAACCAAAGAAAAGACTTAAACGCTGGACTACGATACAGAATCCAGTATTGATGTTTCTCTGGTGTGTGGACTTTATGCTTTTTGCATTTTTTGTGTGTGTGCGCACATGCACGCACGCGCTTGCGCTGGGCTGCGATGCATTTTGCATTTTGTGTATATGCACACACACACACACACACACGTGTGTGTGGGGAGGGGGGAGAAAGAGAGAGAGGGGGGTGTATGTGTGGAAGAGAGAGAGAGAGTGAGTGTGTGTGTCTGTTTGGATGCATGGATAATAATATATGTGTGTGTGTGTGGGGTGTGTGTGTGTGTGTGTGTGTGAGTGTGTGAGTGTGTGCGTGAGTGTGTGAGAGAACGTGAGAGAGTGTGTGTTTGTGTGTGAGGGGGTGTGTGTGTGTGGAGTACTAATAAGGAGTAATGGCCCTAGGTGTCAACATGGTGGGTTGTTTTGGGGTTTGCTCAGCCAGCTTTACGAATATTTTGTGATTTTAGTTCACAGTCTTGGAAAGTTTAATTCATGCAATTCATGTTCCATGTATGAGATCGGTTAACCGTAACAGTGTTTTGACTTTTTAATGAGTTCTGTTGGGCTTGCTTCTTGTTTTATTTGTTTCATTCTTCATTGGCACATCACAGTGCAGTCCCTGAGAAAGGTTTTTAAACCGAAATATTGGACTAATAAAACTCCAAAATCTACAGTGGGTTCTGTTTTTTTCTTCTTATATATATATATATATATATATATATATATATATAATACATATGAAATAGGATATGACATGCTATAGGATATGATTTAACATTACATTAATATGATTATCATATGAAAAGACATGACATAATAAAATAAATAACACGATGTGCTTAATCTGTTATCATCCACTGAAAGTTCTAACGGCAGCGCATCTGACCATCAAAAAGAAGTTCCACAGACAGTTCCATGAGCGAGCAGTGTAGCAGAATGAGTCACTAGAGACATACAGATATCATTTTTGATGTTGAAACTCTTTACGGGACATTTACAAACAGACCTAATCATTAAACTTTTTCAGATTGTTCTGTTTAGATTGTCAATCAAAGTAAGAAACCCTTAGAAGAACGGTACTTTTTTTAAATACTTTAATCAACAAAATGATGTTGTGTTTATATTTATTAGCAAAATGATACTGCTTTTACTTTAATGAGCAAAAAATTGTGTTCACTTCAACCAGACTCCTAACTGTTGTGCGTTATACCTCAGAGATGTTGATGACGTGGATGGAGGGGGGGGGGGGGGGGGGGGGGGGGGGGGGGGGGGGGGGGGGGAGGGGGGGGACATTGTGGTCTTGATTGACGTGAACTCTCTGACGAACCAGGCGGATGGTGTACTGCACTGTCTAATTCAAACAATGTGAACACGTCAGGGCATGAAGAAATGTTCAATATTTGGAGAGAGAGAGAGAGAGAGAGAGAGAGAGAGAGAGAGAGAGAGAGAGAGAGAGAGAGAGAGAGAGAAAGAGAGAGAGACAGAGAGAGAGAGAGACAGAGAGAGAGAGACCAGAGAGAAGAGACAGAGAGAGAGAGAGACAGAGAGAGAGAGAGAGAGAGACAAGAGAGAGAGAGAGAGAGAGAGACAGAGAGACAGAGAGACAGAGAGAGAGACAGAGAGAGACAGAGAGACAGAGAGAGAGATAGAGACAGAGAGGAGAGACGAAGAGAGAGAGAGGAGAGAGAGGAGAAGAGAGGAGAGAGAGAGAGAGAGAGAGAGAGAGAGAGAGAGAGAGACTGACACTGACACTGACATTTTTTATTGTCCGTTTAGCAGTTAAGCCTTTTAGACAAGGAGGTCGGCAAATGCATTCACCGATACAAAAAGCAGAAATTTCATGCGTATACGTACTCACACACACACACACACACACACACACACAACACACACACACACACACACACACACACACACACACACACGTCCTCGCCTTTCCTTCCGCCCCACCCCGCTACCTTTCTACTATTACCCCCAACATCCATACCGCCATAATCACACACACTTGACCACTAACCCTTCCCTCTCCCTCCCCCTATTCCGCCAGCCCACACACCCTCCCCAGCCCCCCGCCCTCCCCGGAACATCCGCACATTGGATCATCCTTATGTTAACCGGTATTTTGCTCAATTATCTTTTTTCTCACATACATGGCTTCAGCTATGTATTTAGCCACTTCTTTAACAACACGTTCATTATTATTAGATAACACTGAAGCAACGCTAGCATTATTTTGGTGGAATGAACGAGTATTCAACACACTGCAGCTTTACGTTTGTCAGCATAAGTAGTACAATGAAACAAAAAATGTTCTTCATTTTCTAATTAATTTCCACAAGATGGGCAAATAGTGTCATTCGAATATTCAGAACTTAAGAACCATTGCATACAGTTTTTCAGACCACTAACCCTTAACCTAAATCTGGCCAAAACTGATTCTGTGCCATTTATTTATAACTAAAGTTAGGTACTTTTCTGCCTGAAAAATATTTTTGAAGGAACAGAGAGAGAGAGAGAGAGAGAGAGAGAGAGAGAGAGAGAGAGAGAGAGAGAGAGAGAAGAGAGAGAGAGAGAGGAGAGAAACTCGTGAACTCGTGACTTTAATGTGAGGCCTCCAGCCTATCCACATGAGACACGTAGTATCAAATTGTTTGTGCCATTGAAAATGAATGATTAATATGAAAAAAAAATCAAAAAGAAGGGTGCTCATTTTGCGATAAGTGACAAACTTAGGTTTATAACATTTCATTATAACTGTTCCTCTCTAAAACGTAAAGCGTAATGTACAAACACAGCAACATCTCTCGTTATTACAGAATTTTCGTTTTGCAAGTGTTTTCAACTAGACAGGAGAGCTATCTTTATAGTGTTTATGAATATGTTTTTCTCGTAATTTTTTTGTAACTTGAACATTTCAGAAGAAAATGTATTTTGGTTTCTTCTTCACTGCAAAAAGTGCAAGTGGTTATTGCTGTAGTATCGGTATACTTTTTATTTATTCGAAGCTCATTTACACCTAATCTGACTTTTGCTAATGCCCTTCTGAATTTTGTAATTGTGATATCATATAAGTATTTCTCAGGTTGATGCAGTGATTTAAAGGATGGGTAGACGGTATAACGATCACTCCTTCTAATTTACTGTGCCAGTCCTGTTTGAAACAATCTACCATTCTCTCTCTAAACACTGATAAGAGAGAGAGAGACAGAGACAGAGACAGAGACAGAGACAACGACGTTGTTTCTTTATTTTACAACGGTAAAAGTACTGGCTTAGTTAGCCATTGTTTCATCTTTGCGATTACTATTCTAAGAAGCTGGTTACTAAACGACACAACACACGCATCAAAACATGATTAAACAACACCAACCAACCATCCAACCAACCAACCAACCAACCAACCAACCAACCAACCAACCAACCAACCAAC
>CM031614.1:74460454-74467954 GCA_018398815.1 Conus ventricosus
TAAATAAAGTATTTGATATTCACATATCCCTTTAAAAGGTGCCATAGTCCGTTTTTAATAAAGTATTTGACATTCACATACAGTTCCAAAAGGTGCCATAACCCATTTTCAATACAGTATGACCCTTCAACAGGTGCCATAATCCATTTTCAATAAATCATGACATGACATTCACATACTCCTTCAAAAGATGCCATAGGCCGTTTACATTAAAGTATCTGACATTCACATACCCCTTCAAAAGGTGCCATAGCCCGTTTGTAATAAAGTACCTGACATATTTTATATCAATTCAAAAGGTGTCATAGCACTTTTTTTTTAATCAGATATATGACATTCACACACTCTTGAAAAGGTGCCTGCCCATTTTTAATACAGTACTTGACATTCACATACGGCTTCAAAAGGTACCATAACCCATTATCAATAAAGTATGACATTCACATATCATTTCAAAAGACGCCATAGGCCGTTTACAGTAACGTATGTGACATTTACATACTCCTTCCAAAGATGCTATAATCCATATTCAATAAAATATCTGACATTGACATTACCATCAAAAGCTGCCATAGCCCGTTTTTTTGTAAATGAAGTATTCGACATTCACATACCGCTTCAAAAGGTATTATAGCCGATTTTTAATAAGATATATGACATTTACACACCCTTCAAAAGGTGCCATAGCCCCGTTTAAATACAGTATTTGACATTCACGTATCCCTTCAAAAGGTGCCATAGCGCCGTTTTAATACAGTATTTGACATTCACGTATCCCTTCAAAAGGTGCCATAGCCCATTTTTATACAGTATTTGGCATTCACATACTCCTTCAAAAGGTACCGTAAGCTACTATCAATAAAGTATGACATTCACATACCCTTTCAAAAGACGCCATAGGCCGTTTACAGTAATGTATGTGACATTTACATACTCCAAAGATTTCCAAAGATGCCATAATTCATATTCAATCAAATATCTGATATTGACATAACCATCAAAAACTGCCATAGCCCGGTTTTTAAATACAGCATTTGACATTCACATACCCTTCAAAAGATGCCATAGCCCGTTTATGACAAGGTATCCGTGCCTGAATGCTTAGGTGCTTTTGCGTGTGTGCGTTCGTGTGTGTGCATTTACGCGCGTGGGTTTTTGTTGCTTCGTCTTGAGGTTGCCCTTTGTGTGTTGTGTGTGTGTGTGTGTGTGTGTGTGTGTGTGTGTGTGTGTGTGTGTGTGTGTGTGTGTGTGTGTGTGTGTGTGTGTGTGTGTGTACTAACCTGTTAATTTCGCGAGTTTGTTTTTTTGTTTTAATTCGTAAGAATGTTATACTTTTTGGATATTGTGAAATCATATCTACAGTTATATCGGTTTTAGATTTAATAATTCTTTTAGGAAAACAGTATACTTTTAAATGCAAATGTGACCATTGTCTTCCTGATATAGTCTCTTTCCAAAGATACCAACTTTCACGTTATAAAATCGAAAAATGCAATGCAGATATAAATTGGAATGGACATCTTTTTTTAAAACAAGATGGTTACCATATTTACCACTTATACAAACGGTATGAGAAGAAAAAAGGGGGGGGGGGGGGAAAGAAAGAAGGAAAATGCTGAAAGAAATATGAAAATTATAATCATGTAAAGTGGTATTTTCTCCTGTAAATGTTGCATTGATAAAACAATACTTTGAGTTGGATTCATCAATGATGACAGTGTTCAGAGTGCATTAACAAATATGAACATACATGTATACAAATATCTTTATTCTTGCTGATGTTGCTGTTTACATCTATATATTGATCGATAGCTGCTCCTTATATAGATGTACATGTACGTGTATATCTGTTGTTGTTTTTTGTGTTTTTTTATAGTCTTTTTTTCTTTGTGTATGTTTGGTAAAAAAATTATTACTCTTAATGTACAAATGTTGTTGTGTTTGTACGTTGATTAAAACGAATTAAAAAAAAAGTTAGTAAAAAGAAAGAAAGAAAAAAGAATTAAAACAAAAAACAAACACGTGAAATTAACAGGTAGTAAACACACAACACACACACACACACACACACACACACACAACACACACACACACACACACACACACACACAGGCGCGCGCGTGCGCATTAGTGACTTAACAAATGTTATTAAAATAGGGGGGGGGGGGGGGGGATGGGAAGGAGAAAATGAGAACGAAAAATGAGGGAAATATGGTACAAATATTTAATCCTTCACTGAAGCCTTTCGTCCGCTGGATCAGACTCATCAGGAAGGCTACGCTGATTGTGTCTATGCACCCTTTGCCATCAAATGGAGATATGCCACAGTGGTGTTCTCACCACCAAGGGTTCAAAAACAGACCCCAACAGCACGTGAAAGCAGACAGCGAAGAGTAGAAAGTAAAACGAAAAGAAAATATGGTAAGGAAATAAACTGCTGAAAAAACTAAATCATGATGTAAACAATATAAAGTGTAGGGGCTTATCTTTGAGTCTATGCTTGAGGATCCATCTAAGGATGCAAGGGAGGTCACAAGATGTCCAACAGTCCGAGTTGTTAGCTCTGCTGTTCAACAACCCAAGCATTGTTGGCAGCTAAGAATTGTGCAGAACAGCCTTTACTTGGATCTCCTAAGAGATGCAGTCTCCTGCTGATTGACTAAACAATGTCATGTTGAACAATTACATTAATTACTTGGCAAAGCTTACCCGAAACAAACAATGAAAAAAAGGGGGGGGGGGGGGGGGGGGGGGGAGGGGGAGGGGGGGAGGACAGGGGGGAAAGTTAATGAGAGCGAAAAATAAGTGAAAAGATAAATATTCAATTCTTCACTAGAAGCACATGGAACTATTGTAATCCATCTACATAGCTACCTACCTACCTATCTATCTATCTGTCTATCTATCTATTTCTGTGTGTGTGTGTGTGTGTGTGTGTGTGTGTGTGTGTGTGTGTGTGTGTGTGTGTGTGTGTGTGTGTAAGTATGTGCGTTTGTATGTATGTGGATATATACCTACCTATCTGTAAATGCATCCATCCATCCATACATACATGCATACAAATCATTCATTTATGCATGTATGTCTATCTATCTATCTATCTATCTATCATATCTATCTATCTATCTATCTATCTATCTATCTATCTAGAGAAAGAGAGAGAGAGAGAGAAGGAGAGAGAGAGAGAGGAGAGAGAGAGAGAGAGAGAGAGAGAGAGAGAGAGAGAGAGAGCGAGAGAAATCGTGTTATATGAATCGATGAACACACACACGCACGCACGCACGCACGCACACACACACACACACACACACACACACACCTCCATAAACATATATACACACACAACACACACTTGCATACACACACACACACACACACACACACACACACACACACACACACCACACGCACGCACGCACGCACGCACGCACGCACCGCACGCACGCACGCACGCACCACGCACGCACGCACGCACGCACGCACACACACACACACACACACACACACACACACACACACACACACACACACACACGCGATAAGTGGTTTCTCGTTCTTCGTTTTCACTGTTCTAAATGGTATATTTGTTTGTTGCCTGAAGAAGACCCCAAGAGGTCGAAATGCGTTGCGTCTTGTACGTCCTGCACTTTGTTTGTCTATGTCTTGGCGGTAACTAACCCCTCTCGCACTTTGTTTGTCCATGTCCTTGGCGGTAACTAACCCCCTCTCGCACTTTGTTTGTCCATGTCCTTGGCGGTAACTAACCCCCTCTCGCACTTTGTTTGTCCATGTCCTTGGCGGTAACTAACCCCTCTGCACTTTGTTTGTCTGTGTCCTTGGCGGTAACTAACCCCTCTCGCACTTTGTTTGTCTGTGTCCTTGGCGGTAACTAACCCTCTCGCACTTTGTTTGTCCATGTCATTGGCGGTAACTAACCCCTCTCGCACTTTGTTTGTCTGTGTCCTTGGCGGTAACTAACCCCCTCTCGCACTTTGTTTGTCTGTGTCCTTGGCGGTAACTAACCCCCTCTCGCACTTTGTTTGTCTGTGTCCTTGGCGGTAACTAACCCCCTCTCGCACTTTGTTTGTCTGTGTCCTTGGCGGTAACTAACCCCTCTCGCACTTTGTTTGTCTGTGTCCTTGGCGGTAACTAACCCCCTCTCTTTCTAAATTTTGCTTCCCTTTTCCGCCCTCAGTCACTCTGTTTTGAAACTTGACTTTTTCTTTCCTTTTTTTATTTTTTTTTATTTTTGTCGTTTTTTTGCGGGGTGGGTGGGTGGGTGGGGGTGGGGGGTGGGGAGAGGTGCAGGGATGAATTGTTATTGCAAGGTGGATTGTAGGTTAGTTATTTGGGGAGGGGGGGGGGGGGTCCTTGTTTTGAATAGGTTTACTTTTGAATATTTTTTTGTATATGTTTTCGTTGTCAACTGTATTAAAAGATCATGCGTCGTGCAAAAAGTAAACTGGCAGGACAAAAATAAGTCAGGACTTTGTTTTTCAAACATGTATTGGTGCCGGGATGGGGGGAGGGGGGAAGATGGGGGGGGGGGGGGTCTAATTGGAGGGTTAGGACGATTTTTTCTTTGCCTTGAAAGGGAGGGATGGCACAGATGGTCCAGAGGGAAGGTGGTGGTGGTGGTGGTGGGGGGGGGGGGGGGGGGGGTGGGAGGGTGGGGGTGGTGGTGGATGGAGGTGAAAAGACACATCAATACTAATGCTGATTGAAATCCACCGCTGCGTTTCAAACAAGTCTGTTTGAAACCAAAAAAAATCCTGTATGTGGCGCTTTGCTTACATTGCTACACACACAACAGACACATGTATCCTGATAGTTATTCTCTATTTCATGGTGTCAAGCTGAATGCTATCTTGTGAAGATTAACGGGATAAAACTCCCACAGCCTCAACATCAAGTTTCATAAAGCATAAACTGTATTTGTTGTGAGAGATACTGAACGTTGGACGATCGAGCATCTCGCTCCTTCTCGACTGTTCCAACGACGCTGACATTTTGTCTTTCCACAAAAGGCTGAGAGACAGCTTTGACTTTCCACAAAAGGCTGACAGACAACAAGCACTTTCCACAAAAAGTTGACAGACAACTTTGACTTTCCACAAAACGCTGACAGACAACAAGCACTTTCCACAAAAAGTTGACAGACAACTTTGACTTTCCACAAAATGCTGATAAACAACACGCACTTTCTTTTGTCGTTGTTGTTCGTATATTCATAACAGCGATACTAATGATGACAACAGCAACAACTGTAACACTAACGATGATAACAATCTAATGATAACAATAATAGCAGAAATGAGAAATACGATAATGATAATGATGATACTAATGATAATGATAATAATAATTATAATAATAATGATGATGATAATAATAATAATGATGATATAATAATAATAATATAATAATAATAATAATAATAATAATAATAATAATGACGATGATGATGATGATGATGATGATGATGATGATGATGATGATGATGATGAAATTATAATAATAATAATAATAATAATAATAATAATAATAATAATAATAATACGGTGATGACGACGACGATGATGATGTTGATGACGACGAATACGACGGTGACGACGACGACCACGATGATAATAACTACTGTAACATTCACAGTAGTGATAATATGACAACGATGATGATGATGATGATGATGATGATGATGATGATGATGATGATGATGATGATAACAATAACAATAGAAATGAACCAGCCGCCGTGGCGAAGTGGTTAGCGTCGCGGACTCCCGGCTGGGAGGTCGTGGGTTCGAATCCATCAGAGTCATGTGGGTTTTTTCTGCCCCGACCGGCTCCTACCCAGAGTTGAGTTTGCTGCGGACTCAGTTGGGAAGACTGGGACCACACAGTCGAGTTTCATCCACTTAATGGATGCGTTTCTGAGAGTGTTGCTCAAATTTCATGACCAACACTGCAGGTGCCTGTATCTCTCGGGCCTGGTTGACGCCAGGATATATTATGAAAGGAAGCGTAGAGTACAGCCCTGTCATGTAGTCTCAGACCGAAATGGAAATCCGTAGCATCATCTTACTCATCCTCATTCCCATTGATCAGCATTAAAAAAAAAGTCTCAAATTCTGTGGCCCTTCATGCCCTGCTCTCATGGTGACCTCAGTTTCGATGTCCTCTCCGCGTCTGTGGCCTTGGTTTGCTTCCGTCGGGGTCACCGGTATCGGCGAGTCCATGGGGGCTGTCGTTGGACGGAAGTGGTGGCGCCCTCCGGAGGGAGAGCTCACTCACGCCGGCTCCGCGACTAAGCAATTATTGTCGTCAGTAGGGGGCTTAGTAGGTGGTTGCCCTGCGTATGTTAGATCAGAACAGGCGCCACTGAACACCACCGAAGTGACTCGGCAGCAGTGCAGTGTCTCCTCCGGTGGGTTGCCTCATGACGACTTGACATTGACTGCTCCCTGTGGATTGCTGGTGTCGGGGCTGCGGCGGGGCCAGCCGAGCTATGGCTGTGGACGGGGGTGTCGGAATGAGCGGCGTGGGTGCACTGCCTCTGAGGTAGCGCAGAGGTTGGGACAGCAAAAAAAACAAAAACAAAAAAAAACAAAACACAATAGAAATGATAAGAAGAAGAAGAAGAAAGGGGAAATGTATGTAGCACTGGGCGAATATACCCGACACACAGCCCTCTAGACCCACGCAGAATAACGAAAGCAACACAGCAACATACATATTATGCACACATAAACAAGCACAGTTTAAATCAGTCGTGTCCAAAACAGAGACAGATTGATATCAACACGTATGCATGCATGACGGGCTGCAAAGAAGAATTGTACTTAACAATGGTCTCACACAGACAGACACACATACACTTGGCACCACAGCGAACAAAGCAAAGATGAAATATAGCATGGAAAACTATAGCAGGGTACAGAGAGAAAGAAGATTATGGTGACAATAGGTGTTGGACTGGTCAGTTGGAAGCGACGTTAATTTGAATAGGGCAATATTTCCTACTGGACATAGATCATAGATCACAGAGCGCCAGGACAGGTTTTGCTTTGTTTTGTATTGTGTGTGTGTGAGTGTGTGTGTGTGTGTGTGTGTGTGTGTGTGTGTGTGTGTGTGTGTGTGTGGTGTGTGTGTGTGTGTGTGTCTGTGAGTGTGTGTGTGTGTGTGTGTGTGTGTGTGTGTGTGTGTGTGTGTGTGTCTGTGAGTGTGTGTGTGTGTGTGTGTGTGTGTGTGTGTGTGTGTGTGCAAACAAACAATACGAATTTTATTTGAGAGGGCTTTGAAGGACGGAATAGCTCAGGCAAACGGCAGAGCGCCGGCCTTGTGATCCTATCATTGAGGGTTCAAATCTCAAGGCGGGGGGGGGGGGGGGGGGGGGAGGCGGGGTGAGGGGGGAGGCGGAGAGGAGGGAGGATGAACCTAGGGGCTCACCTGCCAGAAAGTCCTTGGAATGGAGACTTAGGTTCCGTGTGTTGAACGCACG
>CM031614.1:74475454-74483900 GCA_018398815.1 Conus ventricosus
AAAGAGTCGGAAATAATCCACAGTGTATTGATGCACAGCAAGTAGTTTCTCCTTACCCTAACTGGAGATGAAAATAAACCACATTTTGATATCAATTACACTGATGTGAAGAAGAATGAGAATCTAAATATTATGCAAAGTGAAGTCCGATTTTACTAGAGAATAAATACCCAAATCATTTAAAGGTATACACAGATGGCTCACTCTTAGATGATCACCGTGCTGGTTCAGGTTTTGTTATACCAGCTTTAAAAAAAGAAAAGTCATACTTCATTGGTAAAAATCAATCAATATTTACGCCGAACTCGTTGCTATACTTATGGCTCTTAATTACATAGTTGATCTTCCGTTGAACATTTTTCAAATTTTATTCTGCGTCGATTCTCAGTCCGTACTGTATGCTTTACGTTCATTTGATTACAAGAAAAAATCCAAAATTATCAAAGAAATCAATCAAATGATTAACATTTTAAGTTTAAAGGGAACAATATCACCTTTTGCTGGGTTCCTTCACACGTTGGATTATATTCAAACGATTGTGCTGATAGAGCCGCAAAAAAAGGTGCAAGGCAAGACAGGGAATCAATAGAAATAAACATCCCATTATCCGTTACAGAAGGGTATCATTTACTAGAGCAAGCATCGTGGAACAAAGTTTCAAAATCTCTCCATAGGAAGGAGAAATTCTCTGGTCTCTTACTGAATTCGGTTAGTTTAACAAACAAAATAGCTGTGAATTATAGCAACAGTTTTAAATTTAGACACATTACTTCGCTCTCTTATAGGATAAAGCTTAATGCCTTCAAAACAAAATTCAGCAAGAATGTTAAATGTCTGTGCGGTGAACAAATTTCAAACCAACACATTCTTCTGGAATGCCAGAGAATGAGACCTATTTTACCGGCTATTTCTGAAAGTTCTCTTGACAGTATTCTTGAGAATTTTAGTTTGTTGTTTGATTTTGCGAAGTGTTTACTACGCAGTCCTATGGGACATTTGTTATAGTTTGTGTTATGATTCAAAATAGTTATTTAAAGTTGGCTTTCCATACCTTTTTTTTATTGCAAAGATTGTAAAGATGCTTTTTTTTTTTGTATATGATTGCAAGATGACCCACCCACCTCCTCATCATGCTCCCCCTCTCCAAATCCTTTCCCTTCGTCTAATATCACTTAATGTGGAAAGACGTTAAATTGAAGACAACAACACACACACACACACACACACACACACACACACACACACACACACACACACACACACGCGCGCGCGCACGCGCACGCACGCACGCACGCACGCACGCACACACACATACACACACACACACACACACACACACACACACACACACACACACACACACACACACACACACACCACACACACAACACCATGTAGACGGTATTCTGGGTGAGTTATGATCATAATGAGACTAACTGTGGGAAGTTTTCACATACGTGTACACACACACACACACACACACACACAACACACACACACACACACACACACACACACACACACAATATTATATATATATATATATATTTTAATATTATAAATATTTATTTATAAAAATTAATGTTTTTAAAAATATTTTTATAAACAGATGTTGCTCCCCAAGGGGTTGCGCACCTTGAGATTTTTTAGGACACTTTTATATTGGTCATATATATATATATATATATATATATATATATATTATATATATATATATATATATATATATACAAAAAAACTAATAAATTCCAAGGATAAGTACCGAGCACCATTCCAGCAACTTACAGAGCAGCTTGGTGTTGCAATGACTGCAAGAAATATTGAATTATAACAAAGCTGCTCTTACGTCTTAGATTGAAGAAATTAGGGGGAGATAAGCATTTCATTTTCTTTGCCCAGTGGTAGTTAATACTAACCTAAATACTAGTAAGTGCTCAACGTGGGTGGATGGGAAAAATATATTATATGTTCTCAAAATGAGCCTTCAGCTAGCTTATAATCTCAATAGGAGGGAAAATCAACTTACACATACCCCCCCCCCCCCCCCCCCCCCCCAACTTTTCTGGTCATATACCGATATTACAGAAAACTGAGTTGTTTCTCCTCAGTGTCCGCGGAAATAGTGGTAATTTGACTCCTCTGACCTTTTCAGTTTTAAAGAAGTTAAAGAAGAAAAAGAAAGAAACACCGAAGGTGCTGGGGAGAGGACCCAGAGGAGAAAGCATGTCTTCACCTGCCTTTGGGAGGGCAGTCCTGTACACCCTTGGTGCCTGACGCTGTTGTTGACGATGGGTACATGGCACGCTCAGGACATCCATTAAGATATCAAGCGACATACGCTCCTGGAACAAGAGGTAAATTAGGACTACAGGAATTCGCAGTCACTAACTGCCTTTAAGTAGCATCCCATGGGTGACAGCCGTATTTCATGACTGCAGAGCCCCCACCGGCGTAAATACACCAAACTCCTGCTGCCGGCCGAGCACACCCCACAAGACCCAACCAACCCCCTGCCCCACGGACAGATGAAGACAGTGCCACTCCAGACTACAGCCAAGCTCTTCGCCATACCGGTCTTATGTGCCCTCTAAGAGTGAATCCAATAAGGTGTTGTCTTCCCACTGTCAACAGGACTGTCCCTGTCGGTCTGTGGGTCTTTTCCTCACCGTACTGGACCCATTCTCCAGGGTCAGCCTAGTTAAGGCAAAGAAGAAAAATAGGTTACACCCGAAGGTGCTGGGGAGGACCCAGAGAAACACTGTCTTCACCTGCCATTTAGAGCAGTCCTGTTCCACCCTTGGAGGCTGCCGCTGTGTGGACGTTGGGTACTAGGCACGCACAGGACACTCCATTAAGATTCAAGGGACATAAATCCGCTCCTGAACATGAGGTATATTAGACTACGAGGATGCTGCTCATAACAGCCTGTTAAAGTAGCGATCCCCATGGAGTTGTACTGCCCGTATTTCATGGCTGCAAGAGCCACGGCGAAAAACACCACCCTTCCACCCCCCAAGGCTGCCGAGCACACCCCACTAGCCCACCTCCCCTGCCACGGACAGATGATGACTGTGCCATCAGACACAGCCAAGCTTTGCCATAAGGGTCTTATGTGCCCTCAAGAGGAAGCCAAAGTTGTAGTCTTTCCCACTGTCAACAGGGACTTTCCCTACTGTGGTCAGTGGGGTCTTTCTCACCGTCACTGGACCTTCTCAGGGTCAAGCCTAGTTAAGGCAAAGAAAAGAAAAAGATACACCCGAAGGTGCTGGGGTGGACCCAGAGAAGGCACTGTCTTCACCTGCTTTAGAGCAGTCCTGTACCTCCCTTGGAGGCTGCGCTGTGTTGACGATGGGTACAGGCCCGCACAGGACACTCCATTAAGATATCAAGGGAACATAAACCGCTCCTGAACAGAGGTAAAATTAGACTACAGGATGCAGCCTCATAACAGCCTTATGTAGCATCCCCATGGGGTTTTGTACCAGCCCGTATTTCATGTCTGAGAAGCCCACCGGACGAAATAAATACACCACCATCCCAGCTGCCTCGAGCACTCCCCACAGACCCAACCACCCCTGCCCACGGACAGATGAAGACAAGTGCCACTCCAGACCCAGCCAAGCTTTCGCCTACGGTTACTTATGTGCATCAAGAGAGAATCCATAGTTGTGTCTTTCCCACTGTCAACAGGACTTTTCACGGTGGTCAGTGGGTCTTTCTCACCGTCACTGGGACCTTTCTTCCGGGTCAGCCTGTTAAGGCAAAGAAAGAAAAAGAAAACCCGATGGTGCTGGGGAGGTCCCAGAGAAGCACTGTCTTCACCTGCTTTAGAGCAGTCCTGTACCACCCTTGGAGGCCTGCGCTGTGTTGACGTTGGGTACAGGCACGCAAAGGACACCTCCCTTAAGATATCAAGGGACATAACCGCTCTGAACAGAGCGTAATTAGACTACGGGACTGACAGCTCATAAACTAGCCTTTAAAGTAGGCCATCCCATGGGCTGTGTACTGCCCGTTTTTCATGACTGCAGAGCCCTCGGCGAGAAAAAACACCACCCTCCAGCTGCCGAGCAACCCACATGACCAACCACCCCTGCCCACGGACAGATGAAGACAGTGGCCCACTCCAGGACACAGCAAGCTTTCGCCATACGGTCTTATGTGCCCTCAGTGAGATTCCAAATGTTGTAGTCTTTCCCACTGTCAACAGGACTTTCCCTGTGGCCAGTGGGTCTTTCCTTTTTTTCATCACCGTCACTGGTCCTTTCCCAGGGTCAGCCTATGGTAAGGGCAAAGAAGAAAAAGGGAAACACCCGAAGGTGCTTGTGGTGGACCCAGGAGAAGCACGTCTTCACCTGCCTTGTAGAGGCTCTTACACCCTGGAGGGCCTGCGCTGTGTTGGACGATGGGTACAGGCACGCCCAGGACACTTCATTAAGATATCAAGGGACATAAAACCGCTCCTGAACAGAGGTGTAAATTAGACTTACTGGATGCAGCTCATAACATGCCTTAAAGGTAGCATCCCATGGGTTTTGTACAGCCCGTATTTCATGACACAGGCAGAGCCCCACCGGCGAAAAACGTACACCTCCTTCTGCCGAGAACACCCCACAGAACCAAACCACCCCTGCCCACGGACAGAGGAAAGTACAGTGCCACTCCAGACACAGCCAAGCTTTCGCCATACGGTACTTTGTGCCCTCAAGAGAGAAGAGCTGAATCCAAAGTTATATTGTTTAAGAAGAATTGCTATCCCAGAAAAGGGCTGTGTGCAAAAACCGTTGTATGTTTGTGAGTTTGTCAAAAAACCAACCAAAGGTGCCACCTTAAGAAGACAAAAAGAAAAATCAAGAAAGAGCAAACACGCTACATTTTCTTGTGAAAAGTAGAAAATATAAAAAGATTACCTCTTAAGACACAAGTGCTGAATGCTTTTCTCCCCTATTTCTTCAATCTAAGAATATGAGAAGCTTTGTTTATATTGAAATATATTATATATATCTATATATATATATATATATGAATGCTTAACACTTAAGGTAGTGGGAGGGAAAACAGTGCAGGTAACATTCTTCATTCGTTATAGGAATGACTGGCATATGATTTGAACTTTAAAAAAAAAAAAAAAAAATAAAAATTTTGAAGATTGAAGAAGAAAAATGGGGACTATATTAGAACTATGAGAAGCCCTTCACTAGCTGCCTGCGGGAAACCATCATAATCTCTCTCGAAAGGCACATTTGTATATTATATTGCTGCTCCTAGGCCTTTCGTCCGCTGGATCGGACTTCAAGGGAGGACACGTGATTGTTGTCTGTGCTCGTGGTGTGTCAAATAGAGACACACCACTGCCTAAAATTCTGTTGGTGTTGATCACCGCAAGGGTTCAAAAAATGAATCCGAAACAGCACCCCAACAGCAGCCAGCGAAGGTAGTATAATGGAACAAAACAAAGGTGTGGAGAGAAAAAATGTTGCTGAAAAACTAAAGCATTATTCAAACAGTATAAAATGTAGGGGACAATCTTTGAGCCTATGCTTGAGGATCATTTTCAAGGATGCAAGGGAGGTCAAAAGGATATGGAAACAGTCTGAGTATTATGTGTGTGTGTGTGTGTGTTGTTGTGTGTGTGTGTGTGTGTGTGTGTGTGGTGTGTATGTATATATACACACATACATAAAAAAAACTTAATGTGCTAATGGTCATTTGTTAACAAAAGTGTTACAGGATAATAATCATGTTGCCACTGGAAATACTGTGGAGGATGCTGAACCATTGTAATAGGTGAAGTAGTGTAATGATTGGTATACTGATATTGGTTGAGGGGGGAAATCATTAATCAGTCACTGATGTGGTGATGATCCTATGAGATAACAGTACTATAGGAGGGTCTGCTTCTTCGTTACTTAGGCAGGGAATCCTGGTGGCTTGCTGGCAAGGCTGCTGCATGGTGAAGGCCCGCCAGTGGTCAGTAAGGTTTTGCACTCATCGGGGAGTTGGGCAGGCTAGGTTTCTACTCTGAGTTTTGCTGAGAATGTTCCGCTGTCATGGGGGGCTGTACTGCATTGATAATTGAAGACTGCGGTGTGAAATTGTGTGGACATTTGATGTCAAAGTCTGGACTGCCTGTCCTTCAGTCTCACAATGCTCACTTGGTCCGATCTGGGAATCCGGTAGATGCATTCCTCTTGTGAAGTCTGGGTGCTGGGGTCCAAGTCATCTTTTTTATGTCTCCTTGGGGAAATAATACTTTTTGATTTATTCAAAGGGGCTACCCTTTTACAGTTGGGAACTGCTGTCTCCTTCCTTTACCTATGGTTAGCTTTTCATTATCCATCTATGTTTGCAGGTATGAAGGTGTTCACTGGATGACAGTATTTTAAGTGACTGATAAATGGTCAATCATTTTAGATCAGTAGTACCATAGGTTGATGCTCATTGTATATAAGTGGAATAATGTAGTAGTCTTAGTAAAATAGTGCCAGTTTGGGGGGATATATAAAGGAAAATATCAATGACTCGTGGGTGATATTTATTGTCATGAGTGAGATCACAGTACTGTTTGGATGATGGGGCATTGTGGTTAGTGGAATATTAATGGTGGCAGTAGCATTACATTGCCGGTTGGGGACGAGGGTAGAGGTGGGGGGAGGGTTTGATGACTGATGGGTGATGATCATGAATCATTTGAGATCAACAGTACTGTAGGTTGATGAGCATTTTTATATAAGTCGGATAATGTTGTGGCATGGTGTAAAAAAAGTTATAATCATTACATTTCTATCTAGAGTTATCATCATCAGTGACATTTTATTTATGTTTTTATCATTATCAATAGGGGTTGTTGTGCGTCTCGGTACGCTATAAATGAATAGAAGATACATAGATAGACAGACAGACAGATAGACAGACAGACAGATGGATAGATAGACATAACTGATGTAATGAAATGCATGTAAATGCGCCAGTGCGGCTTAAGAAAAGACTGAGGAACCATTGATATGATATTTGCTGCTAGGCAGCTCCAAGAAAACTCTCAGGAACAAAATGCCGACCAATTCTCCACCTATGTCACCTGATCATGGCCTTCAAAAACTGTCAATAGAGAGAGCCCGTGGAAGATCATGGCCAAATGCGGATGCCCACTGAAATTCATCTCTATGGTGAAGCATTCCATGATGGCATGCAGGCCTGTATCCAGGACAATGGAGAGACGTCTAGTCCATTCTCTGTCACATCTGGCGTAAAGCTAGGCTGTGCATCCACTCTGTTCAGTATCATATTCTCTGCAATAATGACTGATGCTTTCAGAGAAGGAGACGTAAGCATCGACATCAGATTCAGAACAGATGGAAAGCTGTTTAACCTCAAAAGGCTCCAGGCAAAATCTAAGATCATGACAGACATCATCAGGAACTTGCTGTTTGGTGATGACTGCGCTCTCAACACTCGCTCAGAAACTGACTTACAACCCAGCATCCGTAGCCTGCGCCAACATCGCTCTCACCATAAATACAAAGAAGACGGAAGTTCTGCATCAACCTGCGCCAGGCGGACCTACCATAAGCCTAACTTAAGAGTAAATGGTGTGAGTCAGGCTGCAGTGAGTAAATTCACCTACCTTGGCAGCAGAACACGACGATGAAGTGGAGCATCAGAATCACAAAAGCAAGTGCAAGCTTTGGCAGGCTAATAAAAGAGACATCAGTCTGGAGACCAAGCTGAAGGTGTACAGAGCAGCTGTTCTCCTACACTCCTCTATGCATGTGAAACATGGACAGGTACCAACAGCATGCCAAGAAGCTGAATCACTTCCACACAACCTGCATCAGAAGATTGTTAAACATAAAATGGCAAGACGAAATCCCAGACACAGAGGTGCTCGACCAAGCAGACCTGCTGAGCATCCACACTATCCTGATGCTGTCTCAGCATCAATGGGCAGGTCATGTGGCTCGCATGTCAGACCACCATCAACCCAACAGACTCTTCTACGGTGACCTGCAACAAGGAATGCGTTCGCATGGAAGTCAGAAGAAACGCTTCAAAGACACGCCCGAAACATCTTTGAAAGCGTTTATCATCAACCCTGACACATGAGAACAAACTGCTATGGATCGAGCTAGATGGTGCTACTCTATCCACAAAGGTGTCCCTTTACGTGAAGAAAGGAGGACAGCTGCAGCGCAACAAGAGGCAAGGAACGCCCGCGCCAGCAATCAAGGGCAGTCTCCCACATTGCTTTCCAAGCTGTCACCGCACATTCCGTGCATGCATCGGCTTGATCAGCCACCTGCAAATCCACAAAGCATCACCACCCTGCCCCCTCCCCCCTCTCAACACACAGATGACTGAAGTGGTCCGTGTGTGTGTGTGTGTGTGTGTGTGGGTGTGTGTGTGGTGTGGGGGGGGGGGGGGGGGGAAGAGAGAGAGAAGAGAGAAA